>RWGY01000006.1:0-52767 GCA_007726485.1 Eragrostis curvula | reverse complement strand
CGGCAATGACCACTGGAGGAATGCAGGACAGGATGACAAGAGATAGAAGCCAACCTTTTATAAACGCTATGATGAAACCACCGATGAAGTTAGACACAAGTTGTAAAAACTTGCTGACCTGTAGAGTTTTGCGATAGTAAAATTACACAAATTTTGATACAACTTAGTGATGATCAACAGGTTTTTGCTTGAGGTTCTTATTTACTGCCGGGAAATTATTACCTTCTCACCAACAGCATCATGAACTAGAACGGTATCTCCAGACATTCTTGAAACTACTTCTCCAGTTGCCATTTCTACATCGAAAAATGCTATATCTTGTCTCAAGACAGATTTGAGATACAAAGACCGAATGCGTGTCGCTTGCCTTTCTCCTGTGATTGTCCAGCATGACACCTCTGCATAAACAACAAATTAGCTTCAATTATACTGGTATGAGCACAATATGCCTTCATGCAGAACTAGTTTTTAGTTTCTCTTGCATTAGTTTGGTCAGTAAACAAAAGTAGAACGGTTATTGCAGTTGTATTATGTAATATGCCTCTATATATCTCGAGTGAAAACATGTAGTTCTGTTTATCTAGTCTTATACTGTCCAATAGCAGTTCAAAAATGAATATATACTTTACAATATCAGGAACAGCTGAACACTAAACAGTTTTTACTTTCTTTTTAACTGATAGAGAGATATGGAAACGTCAAAGTTGGTGTTTGCAGCGTGATGACATTTTGCAAGGTTGACACAAGGTACGTGAATATGAGGAACCAGCCGCGGCAACATCAGCTTGCGCTAAAAATGTACATGAATAATGAATAGTTTAACAGGGGTTTCCATACTCACGAAGAAAGGAAGCAACTGCTGTCCCAATGCCAGGTAGACAAAGTTCAGAACAACCTGGAAGAAAGGCCGAATAACAAGGAGAGAAATGTGACGAGTGATCATAATATATACACTATACTATATGGCATCATGGCAAGCTATTGTCAAAGGAAAAGTAACATGAAAATGTGACCGTGTGGATGATCGCTGTAATGCTCCAGGGTACGAAATGGCTAACCCTTTTTGGGGGGATAAATACATCTATGAAAGGAATTTCCTATATGAAATAATCTGTTTATGCTTTTAACCTCGCTTTGAATAAATCCCTGTCCATTTTTTTTTTTTGGAACCACGGCACCTGGATTTGGAGCACACTTTGTAAAGCAAGTGGATGCACTACATTAGTACAACCACGAGGACATTCTCTAGTTTGACATTGATATATTAACTTAGCTCTTCTCTAAACACCACGCATTCGCCGGGTAAGAATCCTTGGCTTAATAAGCTGGCTTCCTTTGCACTCTAAACGTGCAAGAATGAAGAGGGTCAACGTTAGCGGAAGTAAAAGAACCATGATATATCCGATAATAGGTACTGTTTGATAGAGTTTCAGTTTCAAGTTGTATGTTTTATTTAGAGTTTGTAGAATAAAATATAGGCACTTTTATAGTAAAGAAGAATCAAATCCATGTCGGCACTAATGGTTATAAATTAGCACTAGTATCATTATGAAAAATTCATTAGAGCAAAGACGAGACAACAAATGATATTCCACCATCCAGAAAACGCAAGCATTTTTGGTTTGGTCAAAACCAGGCGTTCTCAACATTGACTGTTAATATCACAAATATTGTTAGGATTTACAATCTGAAAATGTCGCTGCTAGATTCATGCATCACGAAAAGACCTATCATAATAAGTAAATTTTCTATTTAAATTATTAAGATAAATATATATTATTAATTTAAATTGAGAAAGTTTGATTTTGACTTAAACAAGAAATGCTTACATTTATAGGGAAGTACCGATGAAGCAAGTAGTGCAATCTAGCTGTGAGTATAGTTAACGCATCGACAGTAGTTGCGCATGCAAAAGTGTGAGCTAATTTGGGACAGGGATTCAAATGGAGTGTCCTGCCTTAGTTTGAACAGGCCGCCGAAAGACCCGAGATGAGACGGAATTGACCGCTAAGAAGCAAGTAGTGCAACCTAGGTAACCCGCGACGGCCGTCGACTCGTCGTGTGTTCAATCATGGCAAGCAAGGAGGCCTGGGACGAAACTAATTAAAAATGGGCACAGACATGTCTGTAGCCTGCAGACGATCACCTTGTTGACACGGCCGAGGATGGTGTCCGTGGTGGCGCCGCCGAAGGCGTTGATCATCTGGCCGAAGATGACGATCATAAGCGGCTGCGCCATGCCGTTGGCCAGCGCCGCCGCCGTGCCGAACATCATCAGCACCACGTCCGCGCCGTCGGCGTACCGGAACAACCCCAGGAACGACACCTTCTTCTTCTTCTTCCCCGAGTCGTCGTTCTCCTTCTTGTTCTTCTCGCCTTCCCGCCTTTTCGCCTCTGCCGCCACGTCCATAGCTCTCGTGGGAGCTTGCACGTATGTCTGCCGAAGCCTGCTTTTGGTTCGAGTCTGCAAACGTTGTGTTGGGTTGGATTGCAAGGAAATGGGAAGAAGAGAATAGATAAGAGGAACAGACGGACTATTACAGTAGCACGAGCTCTGCCTGCTACTGCAAAAGTGTTCTTCAACATAAACGGTTTTAAGGGAGGGTTTACGTATGTTCATGTCCTAGTAAGCATTTTTATAGGAGCAAGCGCAACTAGGCTCGGAACAGAGTACCTATATATGAGGCTGTGAGACTGACTCCAACAGAAGGAAGGACCTAAAAGACCAAATACCTCATATTTCCTTCTTTCGGTGTCGATGCAATCAAGTCAATCTCCAACAGCACCGACTTATACCCAAATCGAACCGTCGCCGACGAGGACGACGGCGGCCGGGGGTGACACGGCCGCGAGCCTGCGCGGATCTGCGGGCGCGGGCAGCGGAGAGGAGGAGCGGGCGGCGGCGGCTCGCGCTGAGGCGAGCAAGGCGGCGGCTCGCGCGGGGGTGAGCAAGGCGGCGGCGGCTCGCGCCGCCGCGGAGGAGCGGTGGCGCGGCAAGCTGAGCAGGCGTCGCTTCCTCGCGGGGCGGCGTCGCGGGGGGAGCCTCGCACGGCGGGGCGCCGAGGAGCTTGGGCGAGCAAGGCGGCGGCGGCTCGCGCGGAGGCTCGAGAGGGGTCGAGCAAGGCGGACGGGCGCGGCGGAGGAGCAGGCGGCGCGGATCTGCGGGCGCGGCGGCGGAAGAGGAGGAGGACGGGCGCGGCGACGCTCTGCTGGTGCGAGGAGGACGACGGGCGCGGGCGGCGGAAGAGGCAAGGTCGCGGCACGAGGCGCCCTACCGCTCGGTCACGGGGGCAAGTGTTCCTCAAAATAGGTACGTGTCTGGGTCCTCTGTTGGAGACAGTTTTTGTAAGTTTTTGGACTCATTTTTGGTGTAAATGACCCTATAGGTCATCTGTTAGAGTCTGACAGCGCTTTGTTTGGCCTTTCTTCTTCATATCTGATGAGCAGGTTTAGATGCTTTTTATGGCAAAGAGCAACCCACTCAATTTGTATTACTGACTTAGTGACTTGCGATTCATTAATCCTTTCTGATTTACGGTACGTATGTTGAGTAGGTTGCGAGTTGCTAGTACTTTTTAAGAAAGCGGAAATAATTCCGGCTTCTGCGTGCCACACGTACTATGCGAGTTGCTACTTTTATAATGTTGTTTGATCCCCGAGACCCTCGACGTGGAAGGAGGCGTATGTCACTCATATGATCGAAGAAGAAACGAAGCTGTCTGCGTACTACGTTAATGCAACCATATCGTTGGCAGTTGGCATCATTTTCAACAAGCAGGGGAACACGAATGCATGGCGCGTGTTTTCGTACATGTTGCTACATGAATGCATGAGGAATCAGACTGCCGTATGCAGAAAAAGAAGTTTTAATTATGGATATTTCATGGTTATGTTTTTGATATCTTTGTACACAGGAAATGCTTGGGCCCAAACAATCCAAAAGTGATTCGTGGTCATGGGCTAGTCTCGCCGCCGCAGGCGAATTCCGGTGTAATTTTTACCATTTGGCTCTTTTTGAAAAACATTTTCACAAATAGACCTTTGAAAAAAACATGTTCAGAAATAGATCCTTTTCTGAGCGCCGTCAGATTTGGCGCCCAGGTTACACAGCTGGGCGCCGTATTTTTTGGCGCACACTTTTGCCACGTCAGCTCGCTGGCACGCGTGTCGGTTGCTGAGCTGGCAGGGGTGAGCGCCAGGTTCTGTCGCGCGCAGCTATAGGTGAGCGTCGTGTTCATTGGCGCCCACCCCCCACCCCCCGTGCAGCTTGAGGAGACGAAAGGATAAGGCTGAGAACGGCGCGCGTCAGGAGTACAGAGCAGCGGCCTGTTCGGTTGCTCGTTTTTGGCTGGGCTGGACGCTGGGCTGAACTGGCTGATCAGCCCAGCCGTTCGGCTGCCCAGCCCAGACGAACGGCTGGCAATAAGCCAGCTCCACGGCTGCTCCAGGAGCCGGAAAAAAAAAATCAACGCCTGCTCCACGCCTCCTGCACCGCATCGCGCTAGGTATAGGGCGGCTGCGTATCGGAGCTCCTCCCGGCCGCCACGAGCCGCCGGCCCCTTCCCCATCGCAGCCGTCGCCGGTCTGAAGCACCGCCGGTCCCCTAGCCGTCGCCGTCCGGAGGAACCGCGCGGCGTCGCCTTCCCGCCGAACCGCGCGCCGTCACCGGTCCCACCGACGTCCAGAGGCACCGCGGGCCGTCGCCGCCCCGCGCATCGAGCGCAGTCACCGACGCCCCGGGACTCCAGCGCCGTCGCCGCACCTGTGGCCGCGCCCGTCCCTGTTCCAACGCTGGCAACATCGTCATCGTCGTCGTGCTCTCCACCGCAAGCCAGGCAATCGAGCCTAGGGTCCAAACGTCGCCGGCTTTCTGCAAAGGCAAGTCCCCTTTTCATTTCTGAAATTCATAGTTCGTTTCTTGTTCAATTTGCGAAGGATTAAAGCACTACAGAGTACGGAGGCACCTGTGGTCAATCCCATATCCAAGCTGAGTGGGGCTCAGTGGATGCAACTGAATCTTCAAGACCCTGCTAGGTGCAAGGATAATTTACGTATGACTCTTGATGCTTTCTTAAACTTGCATCACTGCTTAGCTAAGTATGGGTTGAAAAGTACAAAAGAGTACAGTTCCATCGAAGCTTTAGGTTTATATATCTGGACCTGTGCGCACGGATCTGCTGTTAGAGAATGCAGAGATAGATTTGAACGTTCTTTAGATACAATAAGTAGGAAGACATCAAATGTGGCAGAGATTATGTTTAGGTGGGCACAGACTATACTAGTTCCAGCCGATAGGCAGTATACACAAGTGAGATCGGAACTTGCTGAATATGCACCATGGTTTGATGGATGCATAGGTGCCATAGATGGCACTCACATACCGGTTGAGGTGAACCAAGAAGCCAAAGTTGACTTCATTAATACGAAAAGAGAAGTGTCAATTAATGTTTGCGCCATAGTAGATATGCATGGCCGCTTCACCTATGTGGGAGCCGGGAAGGCGGGTGCATGTCATGACATGGCGGTTCTACAAGATTGTCAAGCGGATCAAAGGTTCCTGCATCCACCCCCAGGTTTGTGATTTTGTTGAAGCCTATCATGGTGCAGTTTTGTACCCAGATGATTTTAACATTTCCTTTGGTAGTAATACTGGAAATGGTTGAACTGTTGTAGGTCGGTATTACCTAGCGGACTCGGGATACATGGAGCAGCAAGGATACATGACTCCTTTTCGGGACATAAGGTACCATAGGTCACACTTTAATGGCATAGACGTTAGTACATTAGATCGTCAGGAAAAGTTTAACTACATTCATTCCAAGCTGCGCAATATCATTGAAAAGAGGTTTGGACACCTCAAAGAGCGGTGGCATATCTTGGAAGGGGTTCCATTCTTCAAGAGGGAAAAGCAAGCGAGGATGATAATATCATGCTGTGCAATGGATAATTATTTATGGCTGTGTAAGTATGGAGATGGTGCGACGTACGATCCGTCGGAGTGGGTGTTGATGAATACTACAACGAATACCTCAACACTGAGGGAATTGGTATCTGCTGCTGTTTGGCCTGCACGTTGATGGAGGAAATATAATGTCATCGACTATATTATTATGTAATTGATCATGTTAGGAATTGAACAATATGTATTGTAGTCGTATATTGGACTGATCATTCACTATATTATTATGGTATTTTGACGTGAATAATCTTTAGTAGGTTGTGCTATGGCGTTATGTATGTAATTCATGTCCCTGAGAGCAATTATTTTGTTTGAATTTGAAAAGAAAAGAAAAAAAGCAGACTAGCAGGCTGGTTCACCGCTGGCTGGATGGCTGGCTGATCAGGCCCAGCCTCCAGCCCAGCCGAAAACGAGCAACCGAACAGGCTGCAGGCTCCTGGCCTCCTCCTGTACGCAAGCAGTAGACGTGCTCTTTTTATTCATTCTTTAATTCAAGTAGGACCTACGGACATCAAGTGGGGTGAGACTTTTGCTGTGTGAAGAGGGACAATCAAGACGGGTTCATGCGTGTGGAGTGAAATAGTGGTATAGGCGTGTAGCTATAGACACGTTACAATTACGGATATTAACGTAGGGTGGGTGGATTATATGACGATTACAATTGTAGTTTGCTGAAATAGCAGCCTTGCTTGCTGCCCATAAATAATTTGTGTTGAAATACAAAATGATAGAGATGGCATGTAAAGGGCAAGATAAATGAAAACCAGAAAAATGTTAGATCGAATGGCAGAAGAGTGATATATCTATATAGAGTTTACCGGGAAAAAAAATAGCTGAAATCATAGTGATTTGCTATAATACACATACAATTGTCTTAGAAAGAGACCAGTCTATAGCTACATGCAGTATACAGCAATAGAGTAGGCTGTATTGAAAAGAAAGAATATTTAGTTGAGATGTAGCACATTAGTTCTTGATTATCAAATATAGGGCGTGCTTTGGTTGCTCCCCTGAAAAATCCTGCTTGAGACAGGCAACGCCCTCAAGTTTTCGGACGCATTTTGATTCGTCTCGCGAATTAGACCAGGAGATCTACAATTAATTTTGTAATTAGATTTTATTTAATACTTGTAAATGATAAGATTCTTTTTGATATGACAGCTTTAAAATTTAGATGTCAGAAAACCTGAATTTGGACCTGCTGCAAAGGAAACTGTCAGTTCATCTAATCAGAATTATTAGAGCTGCATGGAAGGGTGATATCCAATCAGGAATCTTAGGATGGTGCTTGCACAATTTTTTTGACAATCGACATTCGAGTTTCACAAAGCAGCACGCACATCTGTTTTGTACTCCGTGAATCAAGTAGCAAAGGACCAACCACATCACCACATGCTGCTTGATTCATTAAAGAATGAAGAGAAAATTCCTTACTTTCTCATTTGAACTTCCCTGAAACAAATTTTTTGTTCCTTCCATGGCCTTCTGTTAGATTTCGTAGGTGACGGCGTCAAACAGGAGACGAAGCGGCCATTTCGCCCCTTATGCCTTTTGAGATTACTCGCCTTTTAATGTTGGCGCAGGTCCTGCACGGCCACGGAGAGCACGAACTCGTCCTGCACCGCTGCCTCTTCCTTGACGAACGGAAACGTCCCGCCCGCGGCCTCCGCGAACGTGTGCGTCGCCGCCGCGTCATGGTTCGTGCCGATTGGACGAAGGCGATGCTTTGGCGTTCCGGTGCGCGCACTCGACGAGCACCCTGCGGGGCCGCGATAACTGGTCACGACATACGGCGCGGCAAGCGCGTCATCCAGCGACAGTGCGGGTATGGCTAGCAAGCTCGTACGCGGACAAGGGCGCTGCTGCATCCGGCGAGGAGACATGCAGGCACGTAGGCGGCCTCCGGCCAACTCGGGGGCGGCATGAGCGTTTGTAGAGCTCAATTGAAGTAGCATGGGCTCAATTAGGACAGCTACAGAGCTCGATTCAGTGGAGCAAGCTCGATTCGGGCAGAGGATGAACTCGATTGGACACTACCAGCTCAACTTTGGTGAGGCAACGTCGATTAGATGGAGGTCCGGGTGATCTGGTCTTGATTTGGGTCACGTCAAGCTTGCGCGCTCGCCGGAGAGGGTCCGTGAGCTCGCAACGTCCTCCGATGGTGACTTATTTCCTTAAGTGCGGCAAGGAGGATTCGACCAGATTCGCGGGCAGCCCGGCGCAGGGATCCATCCTCCATGGAATCAATCCCTCAAGGCCTCAACGGCGCCACCGAGCTCTGTCTCAATCGAGTCACCCCTGCAACGTGAAGGTGAGGGTATAATAGACATTTGGATTGCTTGGCATTGAGATTTCACGGGAAAGTATAACAGGTCAGATGGAGAGGCCACAAAAGGAACAAAAGTTAGAAATAGGTCTAAATAGGGAAGTTCAAATTTGAGAGGGCCAAAGAAGAAAGCCTCATTTGTTTTAGGGGCAAGGAAGGAATTTTCCCTTAAAAATGCGGGCACGACGTTAGAGGCTCTACAAGTAGTACTTTGACCGTGCCATGCCCTAGTGGGTAGCTCGCGAGGGTCCCACACATTGATCAAGTGGCAGCCAGAAGAGTGGTAGCGCGCCAGAAAACAAGCCAATCATCGACTTTACTACCACAGTCCCACGCAGCCACTGCATCAATCTTCTCGGCAGCTGGTCGCCAAATGCTATGGCGCGCAGAATAGTAACATGGGCGCCAAACTGTATGGCGCTCACCCTTGCCAGCTTAGCAACCGAGTGCGTGGTTGGGAGCTGATGTGGCACTGGTGGGCGCCAAATATGCGGCGCTCAGCTGTGTAACCTGGGCGTCAAATATTACAGTGTTTAAAAAAGGGTCTATTTTTAAACATATTTTCTTCAAAAATCTATATATGAAAAACTTTTTTGAAAAAAATTATTTTGTAAAAATTACACCGAATTCCGCCGCCACAACGAGGAAAGCCGCACGGTGGCGGTCGCCGCCCGCAACCCGATTCCAACCGACCGGCATTAGCGCGCGATTGGGGGCGTCCGCAACTGGAGGAACGCTCTTATCCAGACCTCGAGCAGCGGCGCGGGAGGTTGGCGGCGGTAGGATAGCCGCTCTGTTCGTGCAGCAGTTGGCCGTGTGGAGCTTGGTACTTTCGCACGCTGCATCGGTATGCTTCACATCTTCTCTGGTTGCCTGATTGGTTAAAAGGTACTCTTAGGATAATCACCGGAACTCGGTTCGTTATTTGGGTCGATCTCTGAGTTTTTAGGGGGTAGTCAGTAGGATTTGTATACCTACCAGATAGGCCTTCAGTCCTTTGTATTTAGGTGATTGGTATGTGCAGTTGAATTATGAATTCTCAAAATCACACGAATTTGCTTATAGATTTATCTTAGGTTCTGTTTGTACAAAAACACGAAATAGCTGCACATTTCATTCAAGAGAAAAAAAAAAGGAGGAGAACCTTTAGATATTGCAAGGAGGTCATGACTAGGGGTGGCTAACGAGCCAGCTCGGCTCATTAAGGCTCGGCATGTTAAAGCTCGTTCTGATAACGAGCTGAGCCGGCTCGGCCCATTAAGACTAACGAGCTAAAATTGAAGCTCGGCTTGGCTCATTATAAAAATCGAGCCGGTTTATTAGGCTCACGAGCCAAGTGTAATAAAACTTTGATGACAAAAACATAGATAATTTTAAGCTTTTTTTAATGATTAGCATGTGTTAACAATACAAAAATCATAATATAAAACAATATTGTAGAAAAATATCAATCTAAGTCAACATAGGTAGAAATAAATCAAATAAAAAACATGATCCAACATTAAACATGATTTTCTTTATCTATAGTGAACTTGGTTTATTTATTCGATGATAAATTGAGCTTCTCAACATAAAAAACTACCATCTTATTAGAGAATTAAAGTTGATATTTCTATATAATCGAGCCTATCGAGCTAACGAACTGTTCGCGAGCAGCTCACGAGCTGACTCGTTAACAAACGAGCTAGGATAGAGGCTTGGCTTGGTTCATTAAGAAGACCGAGCCGAGCCGAGCCGAGCTAAAACTATGATCGAGCCGAGCTGGCTCGCGAGCTTCGAGCTTTTTTGCCAGCCCTAGTCATGACAGAACAACATAGTTACAATGCAAAATTATGCTTTCTTTCCACATGGGCATGACAGTGTGCCGCTCAAAAACTCAAGAAAATGCTTACACTGAATGATAAATACAACGAGAAGTTTCCTTCTCAATTTTTTTTCTTCTTCAAATCCGAATGAATTTATATCACACCAAAACTACAGAAACAAAAAGAATATGGACGATGTACAATACCTAGTGATAGGAGCAAAATTTCAACCTAGTTACTATGATGAGGCTGAACGAAGTTCGACTAGCGAAGCATAGACTCCATCCTTGATGTTCATGAGTGCCTCATGCCTTCCTTTCTCTGCTATCACACCATCCTTGAGAACTGCAATGATATCAGCCCCTTTAATCGTCGAGAGGCGATGCGCCACAATAACTGTTGTCCTGCCAATCATCACGTTATCCAAGGCATCCTGCACAATGCGCTCAGACTCGGCATCCAAGGCACTTGTCGCTTCATCAAGCAGTAGTATCCTAGGATTTTTCAGTATGGCCCTTGCGATAGCCACCCGTTGCTTCTGGCCGCCGGATAGCTGAACCCCCCTCTCCCCAACAGTAGTGTCATATCCCTGTGGAAGGCTTGATATGAACTCATGTGCATTGGCTGCCTTCGCGACCTTGATAAGCTCATCCTCTGAGACCTCTCCGTGCTTCCCATAGGCTATATTGGCACGGATTGTGTCATTGAAGAGCACAGGCTCTTGGCTCACCAGTCCCATTTGGCTCCTCAGCCAGCTGACTTTTAGGCTCTTGATTTCCACTCCATCCAATGAGATGGTACCTGAATCGGGATTATAGAATCGCTCCAATAAAGCGATTACTGTTGACTTCCCGCTACCACTCTCTCCCACGAGTGCAACATTCTGTATAGAACCCATAATAGGAATGAGTTGCTGATCATATTCAGCACTATTACAATAGAAATATGCTACTGTAAGAGGGATAGAAGTAGGCAAACCTTGCCGGAGGGGATGTGCAGGGTAAAATCACTGAAGATTTGAACATCTGGGCGACTTGGGTACTTGAAACTGACATGGCGGAATTCGATATCGCCCTTGACCTCATCAAGTGTCAAACCTTCATCACTGCTTGAGTCAATTTCTGACTTTCGATCCAGCAATGCAAATATGGAGATAGCTGAGTCTTTGGCCTTTGTAGAATCAGAAGCCATTGCACTTGTCTGGGATATTCCAATTGTTGCCAACACCAATGCAAAGAAGACCTGTAAGACATCACTTAACGTGTCAAATATTCAATCGGAAGAAATCCTCCGTAGGAAAAATGAAAACTAAAATGGTGCTATTTCTAACCTTGAAAACGTCACCAAATGAAGATTTGCCTTGACGCACAAACTGCCCTCCGACGTAGAAACAGAGACCATATGTAAGGTATAGCATCAAGAATGAGAAACCAAAACCAAGGCCTCCAACCATTCCTGTTCTAACCCCTTGATTCTTTGATGCTTCACATTTGCGATCGTACATTATCATCACTCTTTTTTCAGCACAAAAGGAAGCTACGGTCCTGATACTACTGACTGCATCGGTGGCCACTTGACTTGCATCTTCATACAACATCTGCAGAACCAGCGGTGTCACCAACTTATTATGTATAAAAAACAACGTATCGAATAACTGCTAATAATCACTATTACTTTTTAAAATCATAATAAAAAACAACGTATCGATTTTTCCATAATAAAATGTATAATATCGTGTTCGGATTGATGAATAGAGAGTGAACACATATATATCTAAGTAACATCCGGTTTGAGTAATTTTTCATGTCATGGAAAGAAAATGTTTGATTATATGGTACCTTGGCATCTTCACTGAACCCCTTCAAGAACTTTACTTGTGCATATCCTTGAAGGCCCACAAGTGGAATCACACAGATGATGATCAAAGAGAGTTTCCAGTCTGCTATCATAGCAATGACAAAACCTGTGATAAGTGTTGCAGTGACCTGAACTGCCAAGGCCAAATTATCTCCCACTAAACGCCGGACGTTCAAAGCATCAACCGACAATCTTGCACCCAGCGCTCCACTGTAAGATGTTGTTTAACCATTAGAACTCCGTATCTGAAGGTGTAAGAGAAAACAATAAAGGAATGGCAACAAACCTGGAATTGTTAGGATCATCAAACCAAGCAACTTCTTGGTGCACGATACTCCGAAATGACAAGGCACGGATACGCTCAATAAGCTTTCCTCCAGCTATCCCGAACAAGAAGTACTCCACCGGTATTGATATTATCGAGATGATACCCAGCACAACACACATCAAACCCCAAAAGCTAGAATCCTTTTTTAGTTTGTCTGCTGGCTCGTAGAAAGTTTTTATGGCATTGGAAATCATAAGTCCAAACATTGGGAATAGAACTCCATGAACTCCCGCAGCTAGCGACGCTAACAGAAGAATTGGTACTTCTGGCTTGTTTAACTTAGCAAGCCGTCCAATAGGAGCTTTCTTTGGGACCTCACCATCACCAACTTGCTCGTTCTGATTCTCTCCATTTGCATTATTGTTTTCAGGCAGTTGGCCTGAGCCTGGCAAGCCAAAGGGGACAGTGAAAGAATGTCGACTGCTGTTTCCTGCAGAATCTCTGCTTATTGATCGCTTCAGTGAGAGGCTTCTACTTTTAGACCTTGAATCAGATATAGGGCGATCTAATTTCTTTTCTTCTTCTTCTCGGCTTTCTTGTAGCCGAATAAGTTGAGAATAAGCACCATCAGGGTTCATTACCAGTTCATCATGGGGACCTATTAAATATTCATTGATGCAAGAAACACTCCATAAAAATATGTTTAGATTGTAATGAATGAATGGTGAATAATGGGAAAAGGGTCCTCACCTTGTTCAACTATTTTCCCTTGTTGGACAACTGATATGCAATCAGCATTTCTCACAGTAGTCAAACGATGCGCAACCACCAGTGTTGTTCTGTCCACCATGATCCTATTTAGTGCCTCCTGAACAATCCGTTCTGACTCCACATCCAGTGCACTAGTAGCTTCATCTAACAAAAGTATTTTGGGATTTTTTAATGATTGCTCTTGCGATGGCAATCCTTTGCTTTTGCCCCCCTGAGAGCTGAGCACCGCGTTGGCCAACCATTGTGTCATAGCCCTGATATGAAGACAAAATGTGAAGTATTAGCGCAGAGCTCAGACAGAAGATATAGGACTTGCCAAATTTAGTTGTTGGAGGATTTGTTGCATACATCAGGTAGTTTATCGATGAAGTTTGCTGCATTAGCAAGCTCAGCTGCTCTTCTGATCTCTTCCATTGTGGCATTCTCTTTGCCATATGTTATGTTATCTTTGATAGATGTCATAAAGAGCAATGGCTCTTGGCTAACAAGACCAATCTTCTGTCTTATCCAATCAAGCCGGAGCGTCTTGATGTTAATCCCATCAATCAAAACCTCACCAGCCTGCGGATCATAGAATCTCTGTACAAGGCTGATTACAGTTGACTTGCCACTTCCACTTTCCCCAACTATAGCCATTGTAGTGCCGCTAGACACATGTAATGAGAACCCATTGAATATGAGTTGCTCAGGCCTTGCTGGGTAGCTGAAATACACATCCTTTAGGTCAACATCTCCCTTGATGTCTTCTAACTGCTTACCAGTCGGGTCGTCAGGGTCAATCTCTGGTTTCCTCTTGATTGTTGCGAACAATCTGTATGCTGCAGATTGTCCTTCTGCAAAGGCTGCCATGCAGGGTGTTGCATTGCCTAATGACCTGCCAGAAACAATCAGAAATCAACATTGCCGGTCATGCAACATGGATCATCAGTGATAATCGTTGTCTTTAATCTCGATGAGAGGAAACTCACATTGCCCCAGTCATGACAGCAAATAAGATATTGATGATGTCTCCTCCTGAGTATCCTTTGCTAATAATCAACTTGCCGCCGTACCATATAGCTAAACCATAGCTAGAGAAAAATATGAAGAAGACAGAACCCATGCCAAAACCATTGGTAAGCCCTTCCTCTGCAGCTGCTTTGTATGCCTTATGTATGAGTTTATTGTACGATGCAATGGCCTGCTTCTCACCATTGAAGGAGACTACCTGTTTTGTGGTTCACAGGAAAACTAGTTAGTGCGTGCCACACTGAAAATTTTAGTTATTTCACTGATAATACCAGTTGTTATTCAAATTGCTGACTGCATCAAACTCACTGTTTTTATGGCGCCTAGTGTCTGTTCGACGACATTCCCTGCATCACTGTATGATTCTTGCCCCTTGGAAGATATTTTAGTCAAAATCTTCGAGACAGCCCCACCAGCAATTACAACTGGAGGTATGCATGCCAACATGACAAGAGATAAAAGCCAACCTTTGACAAATGCTACAACGAAACCACCGATGAAGGTAGCCACAAGCTGTAAAAACTTGCCAACCTGAAAAATGTGTGGTTGTCAAATTTTGCAAGTTCAGATACAAGTTGGTGATAATCAATAGAATACTCCAATTTTCCTCTTTCTTTCTTGCATATCTAATAATATGTATAAGGGGGTTATTACCTTCTCTCCAATGGCATCCTGGACTAGTACGGTATCCCCAGACATTCTTGAAACTACTTGTCCAGTTGTCATTTCCACATCGAAGAATGCTATATCTTGTCTCAAGACAGATTTGAGATACAAAGACCGAATGCGTGTCGCTTGCCTTTCTCCTGTGATTGTCCAACATGAAACCTCTGCACAGACGGAAGATCAACATCAGTTATTTATGTTTGATACGAGCCACACATGCATTAGCCACGTAGGAATATGTCTCAATTTTTCTACATATCTGTTAGTTGACTTGACAAATAGTAGCAGCAATACTGTTGCAATTTGTCATATGCATTATATGACTATCAATAATTTATATATCAATCTCTTTCCAGTGGGCAAAATGTAGGGGTCTTGACATAATATCAATAACTTCTGAAAGCAAACTTCTCTGCCATATAATAGAAGTCAAAGTTGGACTTTCCTTCGTGATGACAGTTTGCAAGTTTGGAACATTAGTATGAGAAGCACAGTACAATGTTGGTCAATAACTAGCAGCTCCAATACCATACTTGTAGTGCAAAGTGCAGACGGATACAATAAATTGAGGACTGAAGAAGTTAACAAAATCTGCTGATACTTACGAAGAAAGGAAACAACCGCTGTTCCAATGCCCAGGTAGACAAAGTTCAGAACTGCCTGGCAAAAAGACAGAGAAACAAAAATTGTCAAAAACTGTATTTGTGTCTCACAAAAGGTGTAAAAATGCGAGGAGATAATGTCTTGGTGATGTTAACTTTAAGATTGATGAAAGTTCGATCACAGTTTATTCATGAGACACTGATGTCAAACTTTTGTTTAAGAAAGTGCAGCAGACAAATGCGACGGTCTGGACGATCGTTGTCCTATTTCAAATGAGTAAAAAAACATTTAATGTGTATTGTTGACCCCATTTGTTTGACAGGTTCGGATCGTTGCTTAGAAAAAGTTTGGTGGCGTTACCTGTGGCGGTGGGTGGTTAGTTATCCATTATATTACCTGTGCTTCACATGGTGTCATTATTATTTTATTACAAGTTACGATCTACTGGAACAGCCTACAGGTTATCGTATTCAGCTATAATCCCGCTTCAGAAACGTAGCTTTCATAATTCATATACTCCGATTGTAATATTTAGCTTCCGATTGAGGGAAGGAATTCAGTACATTCCCGAAGGACAAAAAAATAAAAATATGTCAATTATTGGCAACATCTACCAAAGTGACAAGGACACAAATACACCTAGAACGGAAAATGATCAGTGTAATAATTGTTCATGCAAAGGGCATCGCGTTGATACTGGACGCACCGGTCGAGTTCCTATCCGAAATGGAACGAGTTATTCAGATTCGTAAGAAGAATCCATTCCAATAGCGACTATTCCTTTTTTTTTTTCTAGAGATCCAAGAAGCAAAACGGAAGACAAAAGATGAGGAAAACGAAGACGGACTCCTGAAATGGCGCAAGACTCAAGACACGGCACGTGCGTTCTCCGAGCCAAGCAAAGTGGCAAACAAACAGCAGCATGCAAGATTTAACGGAGCTGGTTTCTCAGACCAGAGATGCAATGGAGTCGACCTCGATTCAGCGAGGTAGTCCATGCTGTTTGCGCATGGCAAGCATGGAGCATGGTGAATGAAGAAAGAAATGGACCCGGAGGCCGGCAAGGAAGCTCACCTCGTTGACACGGCGGAGGATGGTGTCCGTGGTGGCGCCGCCGAAGGCGTTGATCATCTGGCCGAAGATGACGGTCATGAGCGGCTGCGAGACGCCGTTGGCTATCGCCGCCACCGTGCCGACCAGCATCAGCAACACGTCCGTGCCATCGGCATAGCGGAAGAGCCCGGTAAAGGAAACCTTCTTCCCGGCATCCTTCTTCTTCTCCTCCTTCTTCTCCTCGTCTCTCTCCTTCGCCGCCGCGTCCATTGTTCCGCGCTTGCTATTACGGTGTACGTCTCTCTCTGCTTTGCGGCTCTGCTTTCCGACGATATTTATGGGGTTCGCTAGCCCTGTGCTGCCCACCCTCTGTTGCCAAACGCAAATGGCCTTAATTAAGAGAAAATGACCTGCTCCGGGACTAAAAAAAGAGTGAACATGTAGGGAAGAGTAAACATTCTAAAATATATCAGACTTCATAAACTTTCAGTTTAATTATCCGAGGAAACCGAGATCTGAGAGCACGAAACAACGTTCAATATATGAAGAACTGCCTGTCACTTGCCTCCATTGGTCAGAAAAATGGCACCGGAGAACCAATGTTTTCTTTAACGAATTGGCAAGGAAAAATGAGGATCCTCGGTACCGGAGAATTCAGATCGCTATTTTTTTTTTGTTTGAACAAGTAGCCGTATGCGTTGACTTAGCTATCTGATAAAAGATACTCATATAAGGGGCATTTCACATTCGCAAAAAGAAAAGAAAAGGTGGAGGAGTATTTCAAGAAGCAATGACTTTCGTACCATATCACGGTACAACAGATATTGATTGATTTCCTGTCCTGTGAGCCTGAGACTCATGCCCCACCTGCAGCCTCACATGACCTCCACTCAGCACGTGTGTTAAGCTAAGCTACAAGTAAGCACGCACATGTGTAAAGCCCCGAGCACGCAATTTTGGTAAAACAGCGACCAGCCCAACACTACCAACGCGAGGATCCGGGAAGGAGCTCGCCGGGCCAGCTTGTCAGCGAGTGCCATGCTTAACAAATCGTGCGCGTGACGTCAGCGCCGACGTAAACAGGTCAACTGGGTTTGCAAAGAATTGCATGGGACCTGGGGAGACGTGCCCGCGAGCTGTCGCCGACGATTATTCGGGCGGGAATCTGTATGTACATGGGCACGGCGTGAGGGAGACGAACGGACGACAACGAGGAGCGCCGCGCGGAAGTCGGGACCACGAATGAACTACATACGGATACGTCTAGTACAGCCGTACAGGGAAAGCGCGCTGCCGTCCTTCGTACTAGACGTATAAACGTAGACATGAAGGAAGGCCAACTTCATTTCTTCGTCGTTTATGAATTTCCCCCGTGAATGACCACCACCAAAACGCGATCGAGCTATCACCGTCGAGCCCTTTTTTAATCGTCGGGGAAAACATATTTCTGAAGGGGAACGCCCCCGCGTCGCTCCCACTCGAGCGATTCTGAGAGGCGACCAAACCCTAGCCCGCCGCCACCCCTCCCTCCCCTCCTCCGCCGTGCCGTTGCCGGAGCGGGCCGCCGAAACAACCCGCGCGGTTCACTGGGATGGCGGCGGCATGGCTCTAGAATAGTTCCTCTATTCTGTCGATCAAGGATAGTTCCTGTAGGATAGTTGTAAGCGCGGTGTTTAGAACTATACCTATGCACGATTGGCGTGTGTCTTTACGGAGGACGGTAGTCCCACGTGTGACAGGCGTGTTCAGGCTTTTGCAATCCGGCACGTTCAAAGGCAAACCAACCGGATTCTCAATAGCGGTTAGATCCCAGGGGGAACCTGCAGTATTGGGGTTCAGTACCAACCCTAGCACGATGGCCGTGCTCCGAAACAACATGACTTGAGTGTGCATAACCTTAGCTATACCTTAGCTATAGTATATAACCTTGTAGAATTAATTGCTAGAAGTAAATAGATGTAAGATTAACACATAGAAATCTTTGCCTCTATCTCGTTGTTCTCCAAATGTAACTTCTACTATCTTTTTATTTCCTTGGATTATATGGTGAGTGCCACCCATATATCATGTACCTTTTTTACCCCCGTCTTAAGTAAGGTATCGTTATTTCATACAATTGTATCTACTTTGTTACATTTTCAACTTCCTATCGCTCTACTTTCCTGAGGAAAATATAAATACGATAACCCTGAAATACTCTAAGGTGAAATATTACAATAGTGTTCCGTGCGCTTGCGGAATTAATAGAAAATTAATTATGCACATATTCACCGCCAATAATTTGGAGCTTGATCGAGGTAAAGGCCGATGTTCTTGGAGTTGCTTTGCAAGACACTCTCACGGTGGTGTTGTTGGGATGAAGTTGAAGTTGTTGTGTCGTGGGTGTACGACACGTGTTGAGGCCTTTGTCTGGAGTCGAAGCTGCTTGTTGCTCATTGGTTGTTGCCTTGTTGGTACTGGTAGTTTTTATTTTAGTTTTACTTAGGACGGTACGGTTTGATCCCTTAATATGAGGCGCATTCTTCTTATATTAATACAAGCTGGAACACTTAATTTTCGGGTCTTTAAAAAAAATATATTTCTGAAGCGAATTCTAGGGTCGGAATCTAACGAAGCTAAAGGTGACGCTTAGGTGATCCATACAGTGTGCAACATCACTTTCATGAAGCTTCCACGCACAATCCGATTGAGGCCCTGTTTGGAATGAAAGATTTTTTTCTTCATTCCTGCAGGAATTGAACTATTTCCTGCATTCCAAACGGGGCCTGACTGCGCATGCTTGATTGGCTACGGTTCTGATCCATGGATTAGGTGTACTAACCTTTTGTCATTTAGTCACACGTCTAGCTGCACCAAAAGATGAGCAATTTTGTCTTTTCTAGGAAGCAGCAGTATGTAAAATAGTGGAGTATATAGCTTGTCTTCTTGGTTAGGGGGCAAAAAAATGGAAGCTTTGGGTTCTTGAAATATTACTTAATTTGTGCTTGCCTTTCCTGGTCTAAACATCACGATTTCAAGAACAGAGGGAGCACCATTTTTTTAGACTAGGATTGTGACAGAAGAAAAATGATTATGGATTATTTTCAAGATGGACCTAATTTTCACTGTTTTATATGGAGAAAAACATTGGAAGACACTTTAAGACAGCCTAAACTAGTCGACTATATGCACACCAAAATGTCATTCACATTTCATGATAACCTTTATTTGACAGGCTGGTCCTGCGCCCCGAAGATGCCGTACAGAAAATTTTAAGCAATGCATTAGTCCAAACGAGCTGCTTGCGCCGCAAGGAGAAGACCGAGCACAGCGCGGAGACGGACGAGTACGCACGATTTTGATTCTCTATTTCCTCCGCTTCTGTCGTAGCATGCAGATCCATGCTTTCTCTACGAAGCAGATCCGGGCTACGAAAAACTAATGGACAAAAGAAAAAACATAAGTAGAACAATGTTGGACTAAAGAAATTTGATGAGCTTGCCATGTCGTAGCTATTGTTAGCTGACTGGTCAACAGATATATTAGTGCATGATTGTTCCTACATTACTCCCTCCGTTTTTAATTATATGATACCGTTGATTTTTTTCGGTACTTTGATCATTCGTCTTATTCATAAATATTTGTGTAAATAGCTAAATGTATAAGTTAATCATAAAATGCTTTTGATGATAGATCTAACAATATACATTTCACGTTAACCAACTAATTATTTTTATATATATTGATGGTCAAAGTTCGACAAAAAAGTCAACGGTGTCATATAATTAAAAACAGAAGGAGTATATTTTACTATAAGTCTATAACACCATGTTTGAGCGAGCTAGGCCTTTGACTTCTCGAAGGGGACAAAAAAAACTGGAGGTGCTTTCCGACCATGCATCTTCAAGAGGAACAAAAACCCTGTTCGCCTCGCTGCTTTGCAGCAGCTGTTTTGCAGCAGCTACAGTGTTTGTAGTTATTTCTTCAGCAACAGGTACAGTATTCGTAATTATTTTTCTGCAGCCGCAGCCTGCCGAACAGGGTGAAAGCGGCGGTGCCCATGTGCCCCCTAGTTTTTGAGCCATGGACAAGGAAAGTGCATTTAACAATATGTTTCTTTTTTGGAAAATATTTAGGGCAAACATGATGGAGTGATGTAAGCGGGTTAAATAATTTAGTCAGATTTATGTTGAGTTAGAGTAGAGAGGAGAAAAGAAAGAGAAGAAGTCGGCTCTTGACTAGTAGCCCTCTATGAGCTGGCTAAACGCAGACTTTTAAAAAGTTAGTGAGAGAATGAGTGTATAGAGGCGGGCCTGATATTAATTGTCCAACATTCTTTTAGCAAACGTACTAGCAAATGTACTAGCTAACTTTCCAAGGGCCTGTATTTAGCAAACGTTGCCTAGTCTTGATTCCTAGAAAGAACGTTATGCACAGTACTATTCCCTCTGTTTTGGTTTTGTTGACGTTTAACTCATTTAAGACATCAAGAAGCAACTACTGGGTCAATTTGGATGTTTCAAACGTCAACAGTTAGTAAACGGAGTATATGCTTTTATCAAAATGAAAGCTCTTCGAAGGACAGCATGGGCCCACGATCGATCAGCGCGTCCATTTTCTGTACGAACAGTCTAACACCACACTTAGAGTAAGCCCAATAGTTAAGACAAGTGCTTGTCTTGTAGCCTATCAAATAGATAAGTATTCTACCAACTTGTTTCAACCATGCATTACTGGGCCCACTCTCCATCACACATTGAAGCTTGGCGACCGGCGAATGCTGCAGCTACTACGTCCCTTCTCTCTCATACTTTTTCAGTCAAAAAGCCTGACATGCTTGTCTACAAGACCACCATTGGACTTGCTCTTATCAATCTCTGTTCGTTGCGAAGCTGCATGGTACACCATTGGACTTGCTCTTATCAATCTCTGTTCGTTGCGAAGCTGCATGGTACTACTTGTCAGACGTATGAACGCTAATCGCTTTCGCTCTTGCTTGTTTGCGTACAACTTGTAAACAATCGGAAGTTCCATCCCTTGCTTTCGGGTCTCGCCCTCCTTTTTTTTTTGGAGTCCAAAAGGAATAAGCTACTCGACGATCATTCACGGATCCAGATAGTTGACCGCAATAACTAATTCACGGGTCGAGTTGCCGATCGAACACCGAAAAGTGTCAGCGGATCCATATACTATCAAGCGTTGTAACAGTGGTGCCAACACACGTGCGCAACGTCGCTGTCTCGCGTCGCGTGTGCCTTGCCAACCAAGGTGCTTGTTCACGAATTCCTCAACTCCCCTCCCTGGATAGTGGTCAAACATTCAAGCACTTGGTGTGCAACGACATATAGCTAGCGAGCTCGTTGTAATCTTTTTTGGAGCTACCAGACGATCATTCACGGGTTCGGACACTTGACCGCAATAACTAATTATTATTCACGGTTCCAGTAGCCGAATACCGGAACTGTCAGGGGACTAATACACTACCAGGCGTTGATGTAACAGTGGTGCCAGTGCCACCACGTGGGCGTATATACAGACATCGCTGTCTCTGGTAGGCAGGATAACGTACGCCTTTTCAATCTGGTGCCTTGCTTGGCAGCCAAGGTGCTTGTTCATGAATTCTCTTCCCCTCTGGATAGATGCTGGTCAAACACTCAAGGACTTGGATTAATTAGTGTAACGAGCTTGGGAGCTAGTCGTCTTACCTGATAATCCCCTAATTAATTAGGGAAACGAGGAGCACAGCCTGCTGGTGGATTTTGTCCGTTCCGTTTTGGATGATCTGGTTTCCCAGAACCTGAAGATGCTCGCCAACTTGGTCTTCAAGGCTCATGCTTCGCTCCCAAGAAGGCGCGCGCGCCGCCGATGCAGGAAGATCAACTCGATTAAACTAAAGTCAAGTTCGTTTGGATGTTTTGCAGCAGGCAGCAGCAGCAGCTACAGTGTTCACAGTTATTTTTCTGCAGCCGCAGCCGCAGCTGCAGCCTGCCGAACAGCCTGCCGAACAGCCTGTAAAACAAACTGCGGCAGCTAGATCTTAAGCATCATTCCCATCAACTCTAAAAAAAAGGTGTGGAGTAACAAATGTGTGGACTTCAACGCACCAGCTAGGCCAACCAAAGTTTGAGGGATTGTTTGCAGCGCATGAGTTTAGCAAGACATAATTAATCATGGTGCCAACCAAAGTTTGAGGGATTGTTTTTTTTGGGGGGGGGGGGGGGGGGGGGGGGTTTTAAATTCCCAAGCTCAAGGTAATTAAGGCCAAACATTATTTGTGCTTCAAAGTACGTATCTGAAGTCCAACTAAGCAGCTATAGCAAGTAACTGAAACTCGATACGCATCAGAACATGTATGATCCCGCCCTTGACCATATCGGCTATGCGTATATTGCCGCATCATTAGAATCACCACGGATCGTGGAGCAGGAGGTTCTGAATCTTCTAGTACAAATCTCTAGCTTTATTTACGCCATCAAGGCCGAGCACGACGCATCTTGCAGCAGCTCGTGCTGTGCACACAGCTCTTTGGAGCTGGTTCCTCTCAGGTATGGGCTGATATATGATCTCGCCGTACGAACAGCCACATGACTGCACATATGATCTCCTGGGCATTGACTAATCAAGTACCGGGGTTCAAGCGGATACGGCCTGCGCCGTGATTGTGCCCTTGTGTCCGAATCCAATAATTTGACCTGGTCTCTGGCCATTAAAGAAAAAATCCCGCTGATGGATGTAGGCCGGCGGGAGGGGCATCGTTTTGCTGCTGTTGAGAGATGCTACGGTACTTCTCACTATATAGTATGATTATTTTTTTCGCTGACACCAATGTCTTCTAGAAGGAACGCAGCTGTCTGCGCGCGGTTCATGCAACCACGCGGTGTGTTCGTTTCGTTTAGGATTAAAGTTTAGTTCAAAGTTTTTGCTATTTAAAGGTATTAAATAAAATATAATTATAAAATTTTTTGTAGGAACCTGGGCTATTTTGCGAGACGAATCTAATGAGGGTAATTAAACTGCGATTAGACGATAGTTACTGTAGCATCACTGTAGTAAAATATAGCTTAATTAGGTTTGTTAGATTCGTCTCGTAAATTAGCACCCATCTGTAAAAAAATTTTGTAATTAGATTTTATTTAATATCCTTAAATAGCAAGATTCTCTGGATTAAATTTTAGTACTAAAGGAAAGTGGTTGGGAACTCGCCTTTTTATGTCGGGGACACGATCGCACGTCACATGCTACCACCAAATTGCTGCTGCATATGACGAGGAGCTAGCTCACAGCCCCAATGACAAATAAGTTCATGGGATGCCAGGTGTTCGTTTCGTTTAGAACTAAAGTTTAGTCTAAAATTCTTGCTATTTAAAGGTATTAAATAAAATATAATTACAAAACTTTTTACAGAAACCTAGGCTACTTTGCGAGATGAATCTAATAAGGGTAATTAAGCTGTAATTAGATGATAGTTACTGTAGCATCACTATAGCAAAACATAGCTTAATTAGGCTCGTTAGATTCGTCTCGTAAATTAGTACCCATCTGTAAAAAGGTTTTGTAATTAGACTTTATTTAATAACCTTAAATAATAAAATTCTCTGAACTAAACTTTAAGACTAAAGGAAACAAACAGGTACGGTAGAAATCTATTTCTATTTGAAGACTTTTACAGTCCTCCATAGTAACTAATATTATTTGAAAATACTAACTAGTATTGTTAAGGGTAGTTTTAGAATTGTAGATTGGTTTGATAAATTTACCGAGTCTCCGGTTGGATCACTAAATTGGCAAGGCTGAACTGCATCGGGCTCCAATGCCATATCTCGGAGTGTATTGTATTGCCCTTCAATGCCGATTGTTTTATTTGATTGCCGAAGAAATCGGATAATGAAAATAAAGCCACACGAAATTGCAAATCATGTTTGGCTGATAATTAAAGAAGCTGAGTTGGTTCATCCGTTGTTAGTTCTTCACCGTCTTCTAGTCCATGACGCTATTGTTGATGAAAATGACTGACTGCCATAGAGTTGACTGTTTGCACGTTCAAAAACACGACGCCCTGGTCCTGATGTTGCCATGGAGTTCTTCCCGGCTAGCAGCCATGGTGGAGCTCGAGCCCGCTGATCATGAAGCTCGTCATCCCGGTCACACGACCATGGAGCTCGGCTCCGTTCATAATGGAGATCGGCCCTGACGGCAAATGAAGCTTTGACCCAGCGGCCATGGAGCACGGCCTCCGCCGACGCTGATAAAGATGACCGGGACTACAGCTAGGCCTCACATTTTGGTGGTGGTGTACGTCATTGACAAGGGCATGAAGGTCTTCGGCTGACGAGGTCGCCGGCGATGGGCACAACGAGGTCGTCGGCGATGGCTGTAGCTAAGGCCATCGGGCTTGAGGAAGAAGCGGCCTCTCGGCCACCGGACCTGAAGAAGAAGGGGCTCGAGGAGGGATTTTGGCCACTGGATTTAGAAAGAATTACTAATCTACCATGAATATTAGCTAGTATTGATTGGGGATAGTCAATCAATTTGAACCGTCAGATCATAATACTAACAAGTATCTTCAAATAATACTAACTAGTATAGAGGCCGTAAAAGTTCTCTTTCATTTTCTATCACGTGCTACCACAAAGCTGCAGACAGGAACGGAGGCACGTACAGTACCAAACTGTGAGGATGGGACGGGGAACGGCAAAAGGATCGGGGGGCTTTCTTCTTCGTTCCATTAAGTGCAAAAATAGTACTACAGCCGAAAAGAACTCTAGGTGGATGTTACACGTGTGTCTTGCCGCCCTTTCTGGATTCCTTTCTGGCGCGGCAAGGCAATGCACCGTCCGTTGTTCCGTTTTTTCTTTTTTTTTCTTAGGGAGTCCGTTGTTCCATTGCCTACGCAGTTTTTTAGCCGGGCCTGCAGGGTCGGCCCACAAGGTGGATCTCGGATTATGGGCTAACTGACAGCCCACTCTCTACGGGGTGGGCTGACGAGGCCGGGATGCTGGCAACTGGCAAATGTAAGAAACGCTCTCTCGTTAATGTGTCCTGGGCCGAACTCGTACACGGCCATGGAAAGAAAGGAATCCAGAAAGCAACCATGAGCGGCTACAAAATTGGAACCAGTTGCTTTCGACTTGCGGTCATGGTTGCTTCGTTTATTCGTACTTATCAACACAACCATACTTTGTTGATTAAATTAAATACAAAGCGAAGTGATCACAATATTAATTAATCTGTCTGTCTTGGATACATAACAACAACATCATACTAATGCATTGCACTCCAGAAAGTAGTACTAATCTTTAGTCTATGGTGGTGCCCTTTGATGATATCACCAAAGATACTTCATTACCTTCTTCAGGTTAAGCAAAGACACAGCTCCTAACATGTTGACATGCACGAGGCACATTTTTTAAGATAATAGGAAAAGAACATCAAGCTAGTTTGCAACACTCCGTCTGCCATGACAGCTTATTAGTAGTATGTTCTGAATTTGATCTGCATGTACAAATCATTACTACTTTTGTTCTGCATGCACAAATCATGATAGAGTATAATGAACTCTCAATGCCAATCTAATGGCAGCAAGGAAATCAACCACTCGACTCAATCCATCAGCTTAACCGCCTCTGGACGAAGAAAGCGTGCCCCCCTCGCTGTTTGACTCAAACCACTCCACCTCCCGGCGCCATTCTTTGTCCTTGCCATCATCGGTTTAAGCCTTGGATCGTCCAGGTCGTCCTTAGTGCCGGGGAAGATGAAGACCCATCTGATCATGTTAGCTTTAATGAACTCTTCTTCCTCTTCTTCCAACTTCTGTTCAGGTTCAGCGGCAAAGGAAGGGTGGAGCAGGATCGCGCTCTCTGCTCGCTTTGCTATATCAACGCCACGTTCCCAGGCGAGGAGTGGCGACACGAGGCACATGCTATGACTCTCCTGTGCGCCGCCGTGTTGCATCCAGCTGCGGCAAGCCGGGCACTGCACACGACTCTCCTGCAAGCCGCAGCGCTGCGTTTGCTGCCTCGTCCACGTTTCCGCGCCATGTGCATGGGTCACCGCCGCTTCTAGCTGCTCTGCTTCCCTTATCACGATTGTCCACTCATACAGTCATAACCCCTGGTGTGAAGCATAATCGGGATGATCAGTTCTTGCGATTCTTGACGATCAAATTCAGCCAGCCGCAGCGCCGTCCTGAACTCCTGAAACTATCAGTTCTTCCGCGCGGCGTGACCGAGCCCACGTGCGCCGGCGTAAGTGAAACGAACTGCAGCCGGACCGGATCATCTCATCGCGCTCTCTGCTCGCTTCGCCATCACGCCATGTTCCCAGGCGAGGAGGGGCGACGAGAGCCACTCTCTCGGAAATGCGCGCGCCGCACAGGCACAGATGGCCCGCCGGGGACGAGGCGCGCGGTGTATGCGTCTGCCATACACCAGGGCCGCGACAGTGAACCGGTGCTGCTTCCTCGCCGCGCCGCGGCCAACCTCATGGTCTTCACCGAGGTGCGCCTCGGCCTTCTCCTCCGCTCCTCTCGACTTCCGCCGCCGCGAACGAGCAGCTCGGCGTGCGGCTGCCTACAAAAGGGATGCGTTGGTGAACCTGATCCGATTTTGCACCGCGAGCGGAGCGGCGGCCGTCTTCGTCCTCCTCCTCCCCACCTCATCCCCAGCAGCCGCCGCCACCGGCGGCAGCGGCATCCGTCTGAATTCCCGAAATTGGATCCGGCGCTTTACAGAAGCCCTCTAATTTGGATCGCGATTATTGATCGTGATCCAATATTTTTCATAACGATCCCTAATTTGGGTCGTGATTATTGACCGCAATCCAATAATTTACAGAAAACCCCCTGTTTGCGTTTTGCCTCTCCTTGCCCTTCCTCCCGGGCCCGTGGCTCGCCTCCCCGTCCGCCGCCACACTGCCACAGGCGCCATGGATTTTCCACCAGCATCTCCTTGTGCTCCGCCTGCGTCCTTCTTCCCATCTACGTCCCCAGAGGTCGAGGGCGCGATGTTCCTGAGATACACGCCGCTCGGGTGGTTCAGAAACCAGGTGGGCGTGGCAGCGTGCTTGGCAACGGCGCTGCTCGAGCTGCCGCCGGCTCCGTGCGACCTTGGTCTTTTGGGTTGCGTTGCTTACAAGTTTTGAATATTACTCTTTTCTGGAATGAATTTTCCCATGAAGATTCAGTCAGTGCGGTAGTTCAGAAGATCCTTCAGGAAAAGAACAGGGATGTTGGGTGCAGCTTCTGCACAGGTTCAGCTTAATATGGAGCAAGACCAAGTGACATGGGCTCTCGAAAAGTCAGTCAAGCACACTACGGCCCCTTTTGGAACGCAGGATTTTCACAGGAATTGTACATGAATTTCACAAGAATCAGTTGACTGTTCACAGGAAAAACGCAGAAATAGAAAAAATTCCCGCGTTCCAAAGGGGGCCTACATAATCTCTCTACAGATCCATCTCAATCAGAGGGGCATGAAACATTTATGAAAAAAAAAAAGAACTCCGATGAAGTTGAAAGTTTTCTTATGGTCGGCTCTTTATTTATTTTTGAGTGAAGTGCACACCCGGTACCTATACTTGTCCGGGTGTGTCACTTTAGTCCCCGTACTCCTAAATTGTCTAATTACAGTCCCTAAACTCGTTTTGGGTCCCATGACAGGTCCTAATAAGTTTTGAACCCTCTTTGGTCGCCGCCAACGTGGCGTGCCTACCTGGAAAGGCCGAGCCAACTCGGTGCTAATTTTGCACAACACCCCCTGCATCACAGCGCAAGACCGACCCCTGTTTCCTTCTGTTTACTCATCGACCCCTAACCTACCCGAGCCTGACTTTGTTTTCTCTTCGTTTGCAATCACAGCGATCTGGTTGGCGGCGACGATCGGAGGTGATCGAAGAGAGGCGGATTGACGAAAAGAAGAAAGGCCGCAGAGGCAAGGCTGCGGCGGCGATCTTGCCGAGGTGGTCATCTCGACGTTGGAAGATGGGGGCGAGGCTGCAGCAGCGAGGAGAAGTTGCGCCCGTGTACGCTGAGTCAATGATGAGTCATGCGACAGAATGCAGCATAGTACCAGGTTCATCGCATGTTTCATTTTCCTTGACCGTGTATGATGTCTTCCGCAAATCGGAGGTTTGGGAGGCCATGGTCTAGCCATTAATCCAAGCGCCCAATTCAGACCATACGGTTCGCAATTAGTCTGTGTCTATACACTTTTTTATTTACGGTTACAAAAAGATTATTGAACGATTGATTAATGAACAAAATCCAACAATTGATGTTTAGACTCTCACGATGAATAGATCACAGATAAGCAGAAATCACCAACTTGTAGAAATCAGAAGCAGCCATTTTAATTTTCTCATGGTAGAACAGACCGATTTAATCTGTTGTTACAGTTACGGTTTGTGCACAACTCTCACTGGCGCCAAAGCTCTTGCATGCACAGATTTCCAGGTAGGCATGCCACGTTGGTGACAAAAACAGGTTCAAAACCCATTAGGACCTGTGGTGGGACCCAAAACAAGTTTAGGGACTGTAATTAGGCATTTTAGGAATACGGGGACTAAAGTGGCACATCCGGACAAGTATAAATACCGGATGTGCACTTCACTCTTTATTTTATATAAAAGGGATTCAGTCGAAAATGAAACAATGGAAATGGAAGATAAGTTGTATCCTGATTAACTCTAGAAACTGCAGATCATGTTTTATCTGGTTGTTCTTCACCTATATTTGTTTAGGCTAGGATGCGGTACCTCTTTTGATGAATGATTTTCGCCTAAATTGTTTACCTGCAGGCACCAAAACTTTCTTTAGGGTTATTTTGCTTTGCAAGTGCAACATGGTTGATTTGGCGCGTCAGGAACAAGATTGCAATTGACAAGCAATTCTTACAATGTTATACTGACGGCCTATATAAAATTATGGTTCTGATGCAGAAATGGTAAAGTCCACGAGAAGATGCAGCAGATAAGAACAGTTCCAGGATTAAAAAAAAACCAAAAATGCTGCGACATTATTGACAAATTGGACAAACCATCTGAACAGTTCTGTTGTTCATTTTTGGAGTGGTTGTTTTAGCCTTTTAGGCTTTCATTGTCTTGGTGCTGTATGGTTAGCTGGCAACCCAGTAATGTAGCAAGCCTTATTGAAAACTTCTGGGAAAAAAAATACCATGGCAATAGCTGGTAGTTAATCTGTAAATGTGATTCTTTTACTGTCACTTTTATGCATGCATGCAGTCCTTCAAGGTCTGACGTATCCTCTTGTTTGAATGTCGAAAATAAAGCGCAATCCACAGAATAATCAAAACAAACCATAACTTCGCCATGAAACAAGAGTGTGAGAGGACTGTAGTGATAGGCTTCACTTCTCTGAGGATTTTGCGGGACGACACACGCATCTCTGCCCAGGTTCTAAGGTTCCTCCTGGGCAGCTAAGTGAAGCGAAAATCTCACATTCCCAGCATATAAATTTATTTTCCCCATCATGAATCATATTAGATGTCCTTACGGGGTAAATAATTGGAAATCTCCAATTAGATTTTCACTATTTTGCGTTCAATCAAATGTTCAAGATACATATATATTGCATACTGTGTAGATACTCATGAAAGCGAGTTTCATCACTTGGACACATCAGGAAGCTTGTAAAATTTCTTGAGACTCTCTTCTTCAGTCTTGGGGAAAAATCTAGACAATTTAATAGTAAACTTTTGACTACAGAGTTTCCCGCAGATGTATGCATGCAGAGAAAGATGATCTGGAACTAAGGTCCCTTCAATCAGGGACCATGTACAGACAGAGATCAGGGGACGATCAGCAACAAATCAAAACCTACAGCTTGACAAGCTTTCAGTCGGTGCGACCTGGTCTCCATCATCGACAATTTAGATCTCACTACAGTAACAAATCGACAAGTATCCAACCAGAAACGAAGGTAATCCAACTGGTGGTAGAGTGGAGCCCTGAAGAATATGGCACCGACTTAAGTCCACTGGATCATCCCCAAGTGGGAAAAGCAACTTGCAAGATCAGATTACTGATAAGCCACTCTCAATCTTCAATACCTGCATCAAACTGTAACACCAGATTTAATGTAGGACCTGCAAATTTAGTACATGCAGTACACTAAGTAGTTACCCAGATTTATGGTATCCCCATCATTACATGGTGAATACGAGGAGAGAACTCTTAGTCAACATACTGATGAAATGTGGGAACTTAGCACTAAATCAAATTTAATTTTGGTAGAAACCTAGCAGTTATGTTTCAGATATAAAAAGCAAGAATATGCGCACCCTTTCTTTCCCTTTCATCAGTTGCCTCTTGTATCAACTACTATGCAAGATACCAGAAACTACACAACATAAATGTTGCAATAAATAAGAAAGATATGGTGTGCTCCATTCGTCCCACAAACGCCAGGGAAGTATACATCCCTGCTTGACTCTCTGATGGTCACTATTCCTCTCATCAAGTTCTCAGCGGAACCACCATGGATATAAATTGATGAGACCCGAACCTGAGAACTGCAAGCTGCACTAAGCAATCCAAGCTCCAATATGGCTTCCATGGAAGAGCCTCTGCTGCCCTTAGTCCAGCGTGATTGCAGGTACATGTCCAAGAAAGACGGAAGAAAATCCTGTGATGTCCCAAGCAGGTGCGCAACTTCCTTTTTCCAAAACACTAATTTGAAAGATAACCACAGTTCTCCCAATCATCTTCCACCCACTAATGAAAATACAAGTATGATATCCCCAAAAAGTGTCCAGCGGGTGCACTCGTCACCTTCTATATTCACAGCAATCAAGGAAGCTCCCTGTGACAATGAGCTTGATGGCCCAAGCCATGCTGTAGAGTACACACCATCAACTGCGAGGCAGGCTATTGTTAGCATCATCTTATACATCTCAATAGGAGTCTTTGTGTACATGACCAATGTTGAAGGTTTCAAGGGAAAATCCACGTTCAAGTTAGTGGATGCGCTTTACTTCATCATCATAAGCTTGTGCACCATAGGATATGGTGACATTGTTCCTAGCAATAACTTCACAAAGGTGTTCACATGCTTGTTCCTACTAATTGGTGTTCGGTTCCTTGACATCGTGCTAAATGAGCTTTTAACAAATGTGCTTGACAAGCAGAGGACAGTTCTACTTAGCACAATGGATGATAATAAGCTCAACAAGGTATTTGACACCTATATGATTGATGCTGAAAGGAAAAGATCAAGAGGGAGAACAAAAGTAGTACTTGCATTAGCGGTTGTAGCAGGGTCCATCTCAGTTTGCACAGTCATAGTACATGAAGTGGAGGGCCTAAGTTGGATTGACAGTTTCTATTTATCAGTCATTTCTGTTACAACAGTTGGGTATGGGGACTATAGCTTCTCAACAACAGCAGGAAGGCTCACTGCCACCGTGTGTCTGTTGGTAAGCACTTTGGCAGTTGCAAAGGCCTTCTTGTTCCTGACAGATCTGAGGATGGATAGAAGAAACCGGCGAACAACAAAATGGATCCTCCAGAAGAAAAGAGACAATGAGCCACTTGTTGCAAGCTTAGACAATGATGCCGCAGTAAGGTATGGTACACTATTCCATAAAAGATAATGTTACGACAATCTATGTTTTGAAGCTGCACTTGAACAATTAATACCTAAACAGAAGCATGTCATCATGTTGATCACAACGATTTTGTCTTTCATATTCAAGTTCTATATCCATCAATGGGTATTTATTAATCTGCTTATCCCCATGAAACAGAAAATCAGACTTTGTGATCTACAAGCTCAAGGAGATGGGAAAGATTACCAATAAAGACATCTCAATGATCTCAGACCAGTTCGATCAGCAGGACTTTGCGAAATGTGAAAAGATCTCCCTAGCAGATATAATTGGAAAATTATGAGCCCGACATCTGTAACTTAGGAATACATACCGCGATTACTGATATCCTCATACTTTGTTGAAGTAGTTGGCACATGTATGGGAGACAAACACATTATCTGTTCCAGTTGAACTCATATACAGAAGTCATGTATTGTTGTATTACTGTTGAACTATAAGTTACTGAGCTGGTGGGATGCATTCGTCTTCAGAACATCATAATATAGGAGTTAATAAAAAATGTACAATGGATAGGTATACAATAAAGACAGCATGAACAATCAATTATATATGATAAAGTGTCCATATTGTCTCATAAAAGGCTGTACGGGATAACCTGAGATTTTCTTAGTAAAATTAAAGCGTTGAAGGCAAAATTTACCCATGAAACAGTCAAAGTTGGATGCCACAACATTTTCCATCATCTCAAGTCTATAGTTTCATTGTCTTCAGCAGTCATATCCAAAATCCTTGCAATCCTGAAACAATTAGTTACTGTAATGAAGCTCAAGTAGTTGATGCGTTCAATAGTGCAATCACTGCCCGATGAGAAAGTAACTTCATGCACATTAAATTTATCTGGTTCCACATAAAAAACTCACCTTTCCCGAGTCTCTTTTACAAGCTTCAGTATGTCAGATAATCTGTGCCATTTGTCATTTATCTCCTTCTCATTGTCCACCTCTTCTACTAGATGGGAACTCATGAACTGTTCAGTTTCATATTCTAACGATTTGAGCTGTAAATCAATATGCTCTAAAAACATATCATATGTAGAATGATCCTTGCTACTTGCTGGGTCGTGCTCATTCAAAATTTTGAATCTATCTGCCACCTGAAGATCTCTTTGTTCAGGGTGGCCAGCCATGTTTGCACGTGCCTCATTATTCATCTCAAATGATTCGAATAATTTAGGACGAGAATCGCCACCCTCAGTTCCGTCAGAACCATCATTGACTTTACTGGAGAAAACCCTTATCTTGTCATTGGAGTTTTCACCATTGGACGTCTCCGGACGCAAAGCACACTGGATTAACATGTTTTGCTTCAATGAAATTGCCTGAATCCAACAAATTTGCGAATTTTAGTATAATGCATATCATATCAAATAACATGTATAGACAGAAATATTTTAAAAGTGGTCCCTGCACATATCAGGTTTTACAAGATAACAGAAGACCGTGTCATCACCTCGCTGATCTTTGTTGAAAGCTTGTCAAGCACCTCAATTCGCTCTTTAATGTTCTCCAGAGCTTTGGTCAATTTTTTCTTTTGCACAAGCAAATCCACTGCCTCGTTCTCTTTGCCCATTCGTACACTGTTTGCGGCTCTTTTCTTTAGATTCTCAGCGGCCTCCGTCAGTCGCACAAGCCTCACCCGCGCGCTGTTTGCTGCGACAATAGAACATAAATTCTGCAATAAGGACGGTGTGCAGTTCAGCTGATGCTACAGCGTGCTCATATTCACAAATCACAAACTGCTGGTGTGGCACTCTCATGGATTCATCTTTTCATCTAGAACAGCAATCCAATCGGAGTGACAGCCCTAGCGGGACGGGATGTATTTGTATTACCTTTGGATTGGGTGAGGTCGGCTTCGGCGTGGAGCTGGAGGAGCTGCTCCCGCAGCCTCCCGAACGTCAGCGGGGCTGGGTCGCCGTCCCTGGTACATGCCACACCGACGAACCGCTGACGAGTAGCCCATGTGCGCGGCAGTCTCCATCCGCTCGCGGCGGAAGGCGGCGGGAGGGGCGGCGCCACTGGCCGCGGCGTTACGGCAAAGGCCATCCCTCTCCTTCGCTCCACACCCGCGACCGCGAACCAGGTCCCACCCAGTGCGCCGCCCACGTCGCTCCAAATACGCGAATCGTGACTCAAAGCAGGAAACCAGGGTGCGTTTATTGCATTTGACGCAGCCGTCCGCTGAAGACAGTTCTCAGCTCTTGCTCTTACTGGAAGTCTGGAACACGGTCAAAATCCAACGCGTCTCGCTAATCGCTATAGGTAACCTTCAGTTGAAATCCTTAGGTTAAATTCGCAACCCACGAGCACATGTGGGCATGGTTTTGCAAAACCGTTCAGCTTGGTTGCATGAGTTATAATGGGCTTTCGACAAAACGGAACCTAGATACTCTGGCCCAAAAAAAAAAGGAAGAAGAAGAAAGAAACACACACAGTTTTCGCTTATTTTTTTCGTTTTAGCAAACGGTCTTTGGCGGTCTCGTGCGTATCTTGCCGCTTGGTAGCTTCGCGAGTTCAGACTGTTTGGTCGCTTGCAAGACAAAACAACGGAACACTCGAATTGCAACGTCCCACAAAAGACCGCAGCTACCAGTCAGTTGGGCCGAAACAAAATGGATTCTTGGGATCGAGCCATGGAACACATTTTTTGCGTGTGTAGTAAATGGCACACACAAAAGGAACCCGAGGGAAAAATACCGACTTTCCTGGTCAACTCCAACCTGACAGTCCGACCATCGCAAGGTGGACAGACAGTCTCACATCACACGAGTATATAGACAGCGCACGGTTCCTCGTACCACGCCTGCATGTGTGTCTCTTCTCCAATTCTGATTCGGGACCGGAAGCTGAAGACTAGCAGCTGTTGCCTTGCCATGGAGGCTGGAGCAGAGCAGAGCTGCAATGCCGGGCAGCATGAACACGTCTGGAGCTCGGTTCCAACAAGGTCGTTGTCTCTCCTCATCCTCCGCTACGATACTTCTGCATTGACTTGGTTACCTCTCTTCGCATGAATATGCTGGTTTCTGTCTCAGCTGTTCTCAAGCTGTGTATCGTGATGTGTTCATAGAGTCTCCCTGCTCATGCTTAGTTGCTTAAATGTTCACATTCAGATACTCTGTTCCTTTAACCATGCTATCTGGTATCGTGATTTTCTAACATGTCCTTCAAATCAAGTGTTCCTTCACCTCTGTTCTACGGCACGTGAATATTGTTGGTCGATTTGTGATTCTTGCTTATGTGCCGCTAATACGTGTTCGTCGCACGTACGGTCTGTCGATATGCAGAGGAAGAGAGGATCCCGTAGGACAACGACTGTGGATGGTTAATCTGCAATCGAATGAAATGCAGGTTATTTCCTGAATATACTGGACAAGCGGATGATTTCGACGTTTGCGTACACACCAGCGGCAGCATGGATATGGTAAGAGAAATAAATTGAGCAGCCCCGGCTTCATTGCAATTCTGTACTAACACGTTCTTATGACCCTCACGCACATATATAGACGGCAAGGCCTGCAGGTTTACGTGCAGTAGATACTTGAAACGAGTAATTCACAGACAAGTAGTAGGTGCAAACTTTAAGCCACACATTACACTACCAATTGATGCGTCTGTCTTTTTAATCCTCACACCTGAATTGTGTTCTTGAATGATCCCATAACATGGTTGTCAGTAACCATAAGATTGCAAGAACAGCACTTGCATATAGCTGCTCATGATCATCATCAACTTAGGAACTAATAAAACAGTTGACAAGATTTTGTAGCCTCGGAATTTCATATGCTTCATAAGCTAACGAACGCCGCCGTGATCCTTGTTGTCGCCATCGGCATTGTTGTGACCCCCGAAGTAACCGACGAACTGATCCTCGTTGATCAGCGAGTCGAGGAACGAGGAGAAGGTGCCGTCGTCGTCCACCACGGGGCAGGCGAAGTCGATGATGCCGCCACGAGGAGCGTCCCAGACGCGGAACAGCTGGTCGCCGAACCCCTCGAAGCCGTCGTCGGCGCCGCCGAGGCCCACCAACTCTGCAAAATCGTCGCCGACAACGCCGGCGCCGGACGACGAGCTTGGCGGCCCCAGCGGCGACGCCGAGGGCAGCTCGACCACCGGCGGGTTCTTCTTGTTGTTAGCAGAAGCAGCGGCGGCGGCGTTGGAGTTGGGGGTGTCGTGAGGTGATGCGCCGTTGAGCGGCCTGTGCGTGCGCGGGTCGATGCCCTGCGCGACGAGCTTCCTGCTGAGGTGCGAGTTCCAGTAGTTCTTGATCTCGTTGTCGGTGCGCCCCGGCAGCCTCCCGGCGATCAGCGACCACCTGCACGCGCGCTCATCATGGATGAAGCTAACTAGCAGTATGTTCTTGGCAACTAGTACAATTGTTGCACGCTCAAACCAAAATGCACATGCGCGCATATTTAATTCGTCGATGCATTGCACTGCAGAGCACCGAGAGACGGAGAGCTGCGAATTAAAGCTTTATAGCCACGAGACGAGACGCACCGGTTGCCGAGGAGGCGGTGGAGCCGGAGGATGAGGTCCTCCTCGTCGTCGGCGATGGGCCCGCGCTTGATGTCGGGCCGGAGGTAGTTCATCCACCGGAGCCGGCAGCTCTTGCCGCACCGCATCAGCCCCGCGCGCCGCGGCAGCGTGCGCCACCGCCCTTCCCCCTCCCGCTCCACGAACCGCCGCAGCAGCTCGTCCTCCTCCGGCGACCACGGCCCGCGCTTCAGCGCCGGCCCAGCCCCCGCGCTCGCCGCCCGCGCCGGCTGCTTCCGCGTCATTGCTTCCCTCTCCTCCTCCCTGCCGGCGCACGCACGCAGGTGGTCGCACGGCCCGACTTGGCTGCACCGCACCGCGTAAGCCTCCTCCTCGGCTCTGACGCGCGCGGCGGGGTCGATGGATGGATGGATGGGTCGCCTTCGTGTTTGCTGTCACGCGTCGACGCGGGGAGACTTTCTTGCGCCGTGCGCCACCACCCCCCCGGAGTGGCAACGGTCGGTGGGGTAGTTCATTCCTTCTGCGCGCGGTCTGTTCCGTTTCGGCGAAGGGGGAATTCCCCGGGGCGCTCTGATTGGATTCTCCCCCGCGTCTCCTGCCGTCCGCGTCACGTCGCGGCCGGGGCCTCGCGCGCGCGCACTTTCCCCAGTCGGAGCGAACAGGGGGAGGCCTCAACGGAGCGCCTGCTTGCCCCCGCGTTTGGCGGCGGTGCTGGGCTGTGTGGGCTCCCTTCTGTTAAGGCCTTAGCTAAACAAAGACATTTTAGGCCGGGCGATTAGCGTCCCGGGGTCGAATTAGCCCGCCCAGCTGGAACGTTGAAGACCAAGATGCCCGAGGATGGCTGGCTGTTGTCATGAACTCGATGCCTCATGCAGAGCTCACTCGGGTGGTGATTAAGCTTCGGGCGATCTGGCATGCAAGGAGGAAGGCTAAACATGAGAAATATTTTTCAGAGTCCGCTATCTACTCATAGCTTTGTGGAGAGATACATAGCTGACCTGACACTTGCTACCCCAAAGCCGAAGGAAAAATCAGCTCGCAATGATCACCATCCGCGATGGATTTCGTCGCCGTCGGACTTCATGAAAATCAATGTCGACACAACCCTCTTGAAGAATTCAACGATTGTAGCAGTTGCAGTTGTTGCTCCTGACGAGAATGGGACTTTCCGGGGAGCATCGACAGTGGTGATGGAAGGGATATCTAACGCCGAGACAGTGGAAGCTCTGGCGTGCCGAGAAGGACTTGACTTAGCAAATGATCTGCGTATGCAGAATGTCAAGATCGCAAGTGACTGCGCCAATGTAGTCAAGAACATTCAAGGCATAGGCATGGGTCCTTATGGTTTAATAGTAAGAGAGATTAAGTCTAGAAGGAGTAGTTTCGATGTGGTTGATGTCATCCATGAAAATCGAGGATCAAACGTTGATGCGCACAGGCGAGCGAGGAGTTCTCTCTATAGCCCTGTGGGTAGGCATGTTTGGTTCCTCTCACCGCCTGATGGCATTTGTATTTCGTTTTCCACTGATCAATAAAAATGGATGACCCTTGCTCCAAAAAAAAAAAAAAAAAAAAAAAAAAAACTGGAACGTTGAACAATCAGCATGGTGGCGACCAGAGTCAAAAGCGAACTCGTGTGTCATGTGTCGTAGAGCGTGACGTATGCTCACACCACGTGCGGCTAGGCTTGCAGATTCCGACGCCCAACTCTGCTACAGGCTTGGCATGCAAGGAACGTCTACCTCTGCTGTCCGTCCGTCCGCCCCGCCCGGTCGGAGAGAAGTCAAAGAAATCCCAGGACCAGTGCCATCATCTCATGAATTTTGCCGGCTGTGTAGTCAAAGGTTGACTGGAGCTGCTCTCTAGAACTTCGCAGTAAAGCTTCTTGGAGATGAAGGCACAAGGGAAGGCCAAGAGAGGTGGGGAGAAAAAACAAGGAAATGCTCTGGTACTTCCGGGTTGTCCGACCCGGAAGGCCAGAGTTGCTTGTGATCTGTGCTTATGATTAATCGGATGGCCTTCTGCTAATCCATAGCTGGTCATACAGCCGGGTCGAACGATCCAGTCGTACGTATAGCAGCACTCAAAAAACATGTGGTTCAATCAAGCCCGTGTGCTCGGTTGGCCACGCGTTCACGGGTTTGTTTCGTTAGACGTCAGGTTAGTTCTTGCGACTGCCCGCAACTAGGATGAAAAACCGTATTTGGAGGTAAGAGACTGAGTCACTATATATCCTACATGGCATGTACAACGCATGAAGCAAACAAAAATGTGCTCATACATTATACCGAGAAAAGTAATTTGTTCATAAAAGATAGCAGCAGGAGACGTACTGTTATTAGATCGAGAAGGCAAGACAGCTGATGATCACACTGGAACAGTCGAGGAAATAAGCACGAGTTTTATTTCCCGTGCAACAGTTGCAGTAGACCTGATGCATTGCACATTGACCACACACAACACAATGCATGACCCGGCCGGCAGGTCTATGCCTCTTTTTTTTTTTTTCCCAACACTAGACTATCCGTTAACCAACGGAGTTTTTTTTTTTAATTTAGACCTTTTTAAACTAATATTTTAAAAATAGCACGTGGGAAACTATATTTTCAAGATCTAGACCGTTTGGTCACGCCAATCGTCATGGAGTGACAAATACTGCGGTCACGCCAACTGGATTGGAGTGACTCCTTGACACGTAAGCAACCCTTTCCACGTAGGCAACTGGACGACCAGCGCTGACCCGGGCCAGTCACGCCGATCAGATGGGCGTGACTGAGTCACTCCATTCTGTTTGGCGTGACTGAGTCACTCCATTCTGTTTGGCGTGACCCAGTCAGGGACTTAGGTGCGCCCCTGCTTCCAGAGCACTATCCTTCTTCTTCTTCCCCACCCGAAGGGCTGCGCCCCATTTGCTTTGAGGCGACCTCGTCCCCCTCTCTCTCCCTCCTCAAATCGATCCACGAAACGAAGTTGAACCCGGTCTATTTTGGGAGGCAATCATCCTCAAAGGTTTGTCTATCATTTCCTCCAATTAGATTTTGGTAAAAATGACATTTGAATGGTTGTTAAGGGTGGCTAGGGTTTAGGGGTTTGGGTTGATTTTGATGAAATTTGTGCGCTCCTTGTTGAATCGGTGTTAGGGATGGGTAAATAGATATGTAGTTGTCGTTGAACTATCTTGTCATATCTATGTCTGAAAGTGCATCTAGGCTCCTAATCATGTGTTTTGTGTGATTGACGTCAAAACGATCAAAAGGACTAATGTTTGCAATGAGAAAATGTTCAGCTAGATCTCACAATGGAGAATCAAAATGATTTCAAAGTTACAATCCCTTCATGTGTTGACAAGAACGGCATCAAGTGCTCAATGGACAAAGATTTATCTCTTTTATATTTTCATTGAGTCTAGGAATGCCGTACTATCAAGAGGGATGGTAATCATGTGTATTTTTATGTCACAAGAGCTTTTGCATGAACCAAAACCAACCAAATTTTAGATTGAGAGATTTACCAATTTCCAGTTACAGATGCTTCCCACCGGAAGATCCGGCACACTGCCGGAGTATCCGGCCCTGTAACCCAGTTACAGTTGCTTCCCACCGGAATATCCGACACACTGCCGGAGTATCCGACCCTGCTGAAACCCAGTTACAGTTGATTCCCACCGGAGTATCCGACACTGTGTCGGAGTATCCGGTAGGACCTAACCAGCAGCGCAACGGCTTGATTTTTGGCCGTGCCTATAAATATCCATACACCTCCAACGGCCATTTCTCTCCGTCTCCACTGAAAGAACAACACCCAAGCTTCCCCCTCTCACTCTCTACTCATTCCCAAGCTAAAGATTTGTGTGATTCACTCAAGGGAGTGTGTGAGAACAAGAGATTTGTGTTGAGAGCAAGTAATCCTACTCTTGAGCTTCTTGTGGCATCATCTCACTTGGTTTCATTTGTTACTCTTGGAGCTTTGTGCTCCTAGACGGCTAGAGGTTGCCCGGGAGCTCCCAATTCGTGTGGTGAAACTCTGGGAAGTTTGTATTACCCATTCCCACAAGGGATTTGCTAGTGGAACACTCAAATCGGTCTTGGTGACCATTTGAGAGAGGTTTAGGGTTGAAAGCAACCCGGTCCTTTGTGGACTCCTCAACGGAGACGTAGGGCACTGTGTGTGTCTGAACTTCGGAAGAAAATCGTGTGTCAATTTGTCTTTCTTTTGATTGTTCTTGTTGTTCATACTTGTTCTTGTTCATATTGCTTATATATTGCTATATTGCCTCGATCTACTTATCTACTTGTTTCCTTCCGCAATTGTTGTGTAGATTTACTTGATAGCATCTATACAAGTCTTTTGATTCAAGTAGAATTGTTAGAAACTTCATAGCTTTCAAATTTCGCAAGATTATCCCCTGTCCCGGACTGTCCGACACAGTACCGGATACTATCCGATAGTTCTGACGATTTGATTAAGTCCTAATTTGCAGAAGTTTTTAGCGTTGCCTATTCACCCCCCCTTAGGCAACTTTCAATGTCGTGAGGACTATGTTTGAACTATGTTGTAATATGAATGTCGTGAGGACTATGTTTGGTTTACTCAGGATTCCTATTGCTTGTTGTGCGACTTTATTTTCAGTGAAGTATGTTTCAAATATTCAAGATGTGTTGGAAATGTCATAGTATAGAAATTGCTAATGTTATTCCTACATGCATATAACATTCTGGCACATGATGACAACAAATTCAATGGGGATCAGCTTTCTCGAATGGGCCATCACTTTAGCGCCGAAAGCTGACAGCTCCTAATATCCATTGAATTGTGTACCCAAACTTTGCACCGAAAGTTGAGGGTGGTAGGGCCGGTACCACTTTACCCTCATGCAGCACTTATCTTTATAAAGACCTCGGGTAGAGATCCCGAAACACCATTCATTCACGCATGCCATCTCAGAAATGGCAAACAACACACATGGAAGAGTGCCTGACCCTGAATGGAACGATCGTCCATTGTGTGATTGTGGAGAAGTTGCCAAGCTTTCTACCTATGGGGGTAGTAGGTTCTTCCATTGCCCTGTTGAGATCCCTGGCGCCGAGGTATATATTTATTTATTTTAATATGTTGTAAATTAGGTGAGTTGTGGAGAAGTTGCCAAGCTTTCTACCTATTTATTTTACCAATGTGAGTTTGAAGAATGGATTGACAACCTGCCACCCTCTAGAAACGAAGGGTACGTCACTATCGAGGAAAGCAATGAAGATTACAATAGGTTGAAGGATGAGTTCGAAAGAATTCAAAGGGCTCTTATCACTGTACCTATGCAACTGCCTGAACGTGAAATAGGCATTAAATTGCGGGATGATCAACTAGCCAGGCGATACATTAACCGGCTACGGACGAGCGAAGAAAGAGCCCGCAAGGATGCAAGCAAGAGTTCAGGGTCAAAATAAGAAATTCCCCGGTTGTAACAACTCTCTGTATTTTCTAGGTTGCACTAATATTTGCATGATCTATTATTTATGGAAGTAATCTTATTTACATATATTATTTGATTCACATGATGGCAACATACATACGGGAGGTGGACACCGCATGCTGACAAATTTTTTTTTTTCATCCTACTAAATACATTGATGAACGGATACACGTGAACAATTGAAAATAGAGTATTACTAAAATCAAGAAAGGAAATGTAATTTCGCATAATCAATACTGTCACGCCCGTCGCCTGGCGAGACCGACTCACGCCAAGCATCACAAAATTACAGGAGGGAACAGAGTGGCGTGACTCAGGGAGTCACGCCAGGGTGGTTGGCGTGACCGACCCAGACTACAGCAAGGAAATTCTGTTTTCCTTATGCTCCCAGATTCACAGATCAAAAATATTAAGCAAATGAATTCAACAACACTGAATGCATGTCAGCTCCCAACCACATTCCCATATTCAGAATGTCACATTGCAACGTAGTCTTATCACATAAAAGTTCATCCAAACACATTGTCGAATTTGTGACACACATAAAAGTTCATGACACACATAGTTCGCTAACACATTCGATAGTCCCAACACTACGGAACATCAACGATAGGAGAAGCATCACTCGACATCACTCAACGGCCACTAGGAGAGAGAGGGCGACGAGGTCGCCTCAAAGCAAATGGGGCGCAGCCCTTCGGGTGGGGAAGAGGAAGAAGGATAGTGCTCTGGAAGCAGGGGCGCACCTAAGTCCCTGACTGGGTCACGCCAAACAGAATGGAGTGACTCAGTCACGCCAAACAGAATGGAGTGACTCAGTCACGCCCATCTGATCGGCGTGACTGGTCCGGGTCAGCGCTGGTCGTCCAGTTGCCTACGTGGAAAGGGTTGCTTACGTGTCAAGGAGTCACTCCAATCCAGTTGGCGTGACCGCAGTGTTTGTCACTCCATGACGATTGGCGTGACCAAACGGTCTAGATCTTGAAAATATAGTTTCCCACGTGCTATTTTTAAAATATTAGTTTAAAAAGGTCTAAATTAAAAAAAAAACTCTAACCAACGACGATCGTTCCGGGTGGCTTCCACATGCTCCAATTACCGGCGACAAGTCAAGCTCCCGCACCAGAACTAATGCGTATATGTAGTGCCTCCACTAAGGAAGGCCCAGGCCACTTGACAAGCAAGTAGCTGATTCATACTCGACGCATAAAGCTATAAGATTCCAGCAGCGCGGCAACAAGCTGAGCTGAGCTGAGCTTGGCGCCGAAATGGACGGGACGACGGCAAGCAGTAGCGGAGGCGCCGCTGCCCGCGTGCGCGATCACGCCGCCGACGGCGAGAGCAGCACGGAGACCAAGAAGGTGCCGTTGCTCGGCATGTTCCGATACGCCGACCGCCTGGACGTGCTGCTGATGGTGATCGGCACGGTGGGCGCCGTGGCCAACGGCGTGTCGGAGCCCCTCGTGACGATCCTCTTCGGGAACGTCATCAACTCCTTCGGTGAGAGCACCACGGAGAGCATCCTCCACAGAGTCAACAAGGTGAGCGCACTGATCGAGCCCAGCCGGGCGTGGCCAGAAGTGATGAGTTAGCGTCGTCTTCCAGTGGCCGATTGAGGATCAAGCAGTCCATTTTAACATTGGAGTCTTCTTCTTCTTCTTCCTCCAGGTTGTTCTGGAATTCGTGTACTTGGGCATTGGGTCAGCAGTTGTCTCCTTCCTTCGTAAGTGCAATTTCATTCTGTTTTCAGAAGAAAACTGTTGCTTAAACTATGGGTGTGAAGCACAAGAAATTCAATGAAAGAAATAAAATAATTTTTTCAACGAGCCTATAATGCTCAATATGACCAAGTTCTCGTACATCAGTCTGCGTCAAGGATTCAGTCTGAAGGAATGAGATACACATTCATTCGCCTATTTTTCTTTTTTTGGCCTGAATTGAAACTATATCCGCTTGTAAAGTTGAAATGCTAACAATAGAAGGGCCCCCCTTTCACTTGTCCCAGAGGTGTCATGCTGGACGATGGCAGGACAAAGGCAGTCAGCCCGCATCCGTTCTTTGTACCTTGACGCAGTCCTGAGACAGGATATTGCCTTCTTCGATACAGAATTGACAACAGGCCAAGCAGTTTCTAGGATGTCCAGCGATACCCTCCTGGTCCAAGATGCTCTTGGAGAGAAGGTATTACCTATACTTCCATCACATCTCAAACCTGCACAAGCACAAGTTAATGGCAGACATCAGCATTCACATATTGAGATAATGGATATTCATAGACACCAGTTTATGTTAGCTAATTAATTGTATTAGTTGCATACTCTCTGCAGTATGACTCATATGATGCCGTAGCTGATATATGCATATGCATATGTTAACCCATTATTTACAGGCAGGAAAGCTTCTACAACTCTCATCTGCCTTCCTTGGTGGTTTCGTCATAGCATTCACAAGAGGCTGGCTCCTTACCCTTGTCATGCTAACATCGCTACCGCTAATCGCTATCGCTGGTGCAGTTTCTGCGCGAGTTCTAACTAACGTTTCTAGCAAGAAGCTGACATCGTATGGTGATGCTGGGGACACTGTCGAACAGACCATCGGATCTATACGAACAGTGAGTTCAAATTATGTCAATGATTTCCAAATAGATAAATTACCTTGTGAAAAGCGGATAATAAGTTTGTAAGATACTCATTTAAACAGGTAGTTTCCTTCAATGGTCAGAACAAAGCTGTTGCAATGTACAACAATTTGATAAAGAAGGCATACAGGACTGATATCGAGGAAGGCCTTATCAATGGTTTTGGCATGGGATCTGTCCTTTGCATTTTATTCTGCAGTTATGGCCTAGCCTTCTGGTACGGGGGAAAGCTGATAGTTGACAAAGGATATACTGGGGGGAAGATCATCACAGTTTTATTTGCTGTGTTAACCGGCGCAACGTGAGTTTCTGAAATCCTAAAATCATAAACATACAGGCTAATTCTCTTATACAATGTTCTAAATACCTTGATGGTGTTACTTAGTTTCCTCACTACAGCACACATATGCAGTACATCAACAACAGTTATGGAAGCATTACTTTATATATTGAAACATTCTTTGATTTTATTCGATAATTGTGTATAGTACTATAATGTCCAGAACATGACACTTTTCAATTTTTGCAAAAGTTCTCTAGGTAATGCAACACCTTCCATTTCAGCAGTTGCGGAGGGCCAGTCTGCAGCATACAGATTATTTGAAACAATAGAAAGAAAACCAGATATAGATTCAGGTGATACCAGTGGCGTGGTTTTAGAAGATGTCAAAGGTGATGTTGAGCTAAAAGATGTTCATTTTCGCTATCCTGCAAGACCTGATCAACTGATATTAGATGGACTGTCATTACAAGTAGCCAGCGGAACAACAATGGCCATAGTTGGAGAGAGTGGAAGTGGCAAGTCAACTGTTATCAGCCTCGTTGAAAGATTTTATGATCCACAGGCCGGTGAAGTTCTGATAGATGGCATTAACATAAAAAATCATAGGCTGAATTGGATAAGAGGGAAGATTGGTCTGGTTAGCCAAGAACCTCTGCTATTTATGACCTCCATTAAGGATAACATAATGTACGGTAAAGAAGACGCAACACTTGAGGAGATAAAGAGAGCAGCTGAGCTTGCTAACGCAGCAAACTTCATCGATAAGTTACCACTTGTATGGAAATAAAATGTTAATCTTTGCATTAGTTCTTGATACTAGGTTTATGTTAATTCAATACAAATTAAAAATGTTTTCATGTTATTTCAGGGATATGATACATTGGTTGGCCAGCGTGGTGCACAGCTTTCTGGAGGACAAAAACAAAGGATTGCAATTGCAAGAGCCATTCTTAAAAATCCAAAGATACTTTTGCTTGATGAAGCAACAAGTGCACTGGATGTGGAATCTGAGCGGATTGTTCAGGAGGCGCTGAATAGGATAATGGTTGAAAGGACCACGCTTATTGTCGCCCACCGTTTGAGCACTGTACGGAATGTTGACTGCATAACAGTTGTTCGCCAAGGAAAGATTGTTGAGCAAGGTTTTATTCTGTTAAATATACATAATTCTACTTTCTGGATTTTACCTTGCCAAATCCTGCTAATCCTTTGTCCACAAAAACATTAATATGCAGGCCCACATGATGCACTGGTGAAGGATCCCAATGGGGCTTATTCCCAGCTAATTAGGTTACAAGAGACTCGTGCTGATGAAAGGCGTAAAGTACCAGACAATGGGGGACTGGATCCCAGATCAAAAAGCACCAGTTTGTCACTTAGACGGTCAATAACTAAAGACTCTTTTGGTAATAGCAACAGATATTCCTTCAAGAACCCCTTGGGACTGTCAGTTGAGTCACACGAGGACAAGGTCACTGATGGACAGGAACGAGAAGAGCTCTCTGATATTGTGGCCCCTAAGAAAGCACCAATTGGACGACTTTTCCGTCTTAATATGCCAGAAATACCAGTTCTTCTGTTGGGTTCTATAGCAGCATCAGTGCACGGAGTCATTTTTCCGTTGTTTGGTATATTAATGTCTGGTGTTATCAAATCATTCTATGAACCACCACATAAGCTGCAGAAAGATACTAGCTTTTGGGCGCTGATATCTGTTGTTCTTGGGATCGCTATTTTGATTTCAATCCCAGCAGAATATTTCTTGTTCGCAATTGCTGGTGGCAAACTTATACAGCGCATTCGTAGCTTATCATTTCAAAGTATTGTACGACAAGAAGTTTCTTGGTTTGATAATCCCTCAAATTCCAGGTATAATTCACAACTGATTTTTACTTATTTAAGCTTTTACACGCATTTGAACTTTATACACTAACACTAAGAGTATGAAATGCAGTGGGGCACTTGGTACAAGACTGTCAGTTGATGCATTAAATGTTCGACGCTTAGTAGGAGATAACTTGGCCCTTATAGTGCAGTCTATAGCTTCATTGACAACTGGCTTTGTCATAGCTTTTGCGGCGGACTGGAGGCTTGCACTGATAATTACATGTGTAATTCCTTTGGTGGGCGCACAGGGTTATGCTCAAGTAAAGTTCTTGAAGGGATTTAGTGAAGAAGCTAAGGTGATTGGCAACTGTAAAATTCTTTCGTATTTAATTTAAATGAGTATTTCAAATGACCCCAGAGTTACTTACCATAATGATGTGGTCATGTTATGTAGGAGATGTATGAAGATGCAAGTCAAGTTGCAACTGATGCTGTTAGTAGCATCAGAACGGTAGCATCTTTCTGTGCAGAGAAAAGAGTGGTCACATCATACAATGAGAAATGTGAAGCTCTAAGGAAACAGGGAATTCGAAGTGGAATTGTTGGAGGACTTGGTTATGGTTTCTCATTCTTAGTTTTGTATCTCACATATGGACTTTGTTTCTATGTTGGAGCACAGTTTGTACGTCAAGGAAAAACTACTTTTCCAGATGTTTTTAAGGTAATAAAAAAACCTTGTAATTTCAAGTTAGCATTTGATTAGCAAATAACACTTTCATTAATCATTTACAAACTAATCGGAAGTTTTCCAGGTTTTCTTTGCCTTAGTTTTGGCAGCTGTTGGGGTTTCACAGGCAAGTGCATTGGCTTCTGATGCAACAAAGGCAAGGGATTCTGCGATTTCCATTTTCAGTATTCTAGATCGGAAGTCCAAAATCGACTCAAGTAGTGATGATGGTATGGCGCTGGAGAATGTCACTGGCAACATTGATTTCAATAATGTCAGTTTCAAGTACCCATCACGCCCAGATGTCCAGATATTTAGGGACTTTACCTTGCAGATTCCTTCTGGAAAGGTACAATTGAAATTGCAACTATTTACCATCTTTTGTTTATCATATTGCACTTGTTGCCCCCACAAATAAATTCAATCAGGGCAATGTATTGAATTGTACCCTCTAGGTGAAACTAGCAATACAAACATATAAATGGAAACATCCAGTTCCAGTGAAATTATTCTTGTAACATGCGTTTGCTTTATTTCACATACATATGATCTATCCGTAGCACTGAAACAACTGTGATGAAACCTTAACCTTCCTTTTTTTACAGACAGTTGCACTTGTTGGAGAGAGCGGTAGTGGCAAGTCCACAATAATTTCTTTACTAGAGCGATTCTATGATCCTGATTCTGGTACAATCTCACTGGATGGGCACGAACTTAAGAGCTTGAAAATTAGCTGGTTAAGAGATCAAATGGGGCTGGTAGGCCAGGAGCCAGTGCTTTTCAATGACACGATCCGTGCGAACGTAATATACGGAAAATATGGACCGGTAACAGAGGAAGAGGTTATAGCTGTGGCCAAGGCAGCCAATGCCCATGACTTCATATCAAGCTTGCCACAAGGATATGACACCATGGTGGGTGAGAAAGGAATTCAAATATCTGGTGGGCAGAAACAAAGAGTAGCTATTGCAAGGGCCATAATAAAGGATCCGAAGATACTACTCCTTGATGAGGCAACAAGTGCCCTGGATGCGGAATCAGAGCGTATTGTCCAAAATGCGCTGGATCGAGTCATGGTCAGCCGCACCACCATTGTTGTGGCACACCGCCTCTCCACAATCAAAGGGGCTGATATGATAGCAGTCCTCAAGGAAGGTAAGGTTGTGGAGAAGGGAAGGCATGAAGCCCTGATGCGCATCAAGGGTGGAGCCTATTCTTCCCTAGTCGAGCTCCGGTCGAACTCCGAGTAGAATCATGTATCTTTTGACCATTTGTTAATTTGTACAATTACCATTTAGCTGCAGATTCCAATTGTTTGTAATTTTATAAGTTAAGTGCAAATTTTGAGCTGAACTAGTTTGTTGCTATGCAGTAGGTGCCGGGCAGTATGGTACCGATCTTGGCAGCTTAAGAGAGTAAATTAAGGTGCACACGCTCCTTAACTGAATAAACCACAAAATTGAGCCTGCGAACAGCATTATATTTTCTATTTTCTTAAGTTTAAACTACGAGGAATGCAGAGACAAGAGGCAAAATTCCACAAGGTTCACGAAAACTTTAGATTCTAATCGAAATAAATTGCTTGCGACGTCTGTGAGCTATTGGATTATCCAAAATAAATCAAATGGGGACGAGCATCTACGCGAGCGTGCAAAGTGCTAAACGTGCCTACTCGGTTTAGAAAAGTGCTAAACTCGCCTACCGGATGCGTGAGATCTGAGAAGAGGGGGGGGGGGGGGGGGGGTGCATTCGAGAACAAGACATACCGGATTTATCACCGCGGCAGCCCGCCGCCGTCGGCCGAGCTCGCATCGCAATCTCCATTTGTTTTGGCTGCCGAGGAGGCGGTACAGGCGGGGGGCAATTGAGGATTTAGGACTCTTACGGATGGCAATAGCCCAAATAGACCTCTTCCGAATGAGTTTGTTAAAATAGGACCGGCCCATTAACAAAACTTGTTAAAATAGGACTCCAACGGTGTATACCAGGTGTATACCTCGAATATTCTTGTAAAAGAAAGTCTATTTTACCCTTCTTCCTCCTCTCGCCGCCTTCGTCTCCCTCCGATCAAATCGCACTCGCTCGGTGACACCGAACCCAAACTCTTTTTCGAGCAACACAGAAACGTTCCCCGTTCAAAAGCAATCCATCAATCAATCCAAGGATGAATAAAATCAGGCTAATCTGCAATCCGCAACAAGCAAAATCTAACAGGATTTCCGAGCAACGCAGAAACGTTCCCGATTCAAAGCAATCCAAAACGCTAAGGACGAGCCGTGCCCCGACGTCTGACGCCTGCTGCTTTTCCTCCGCCTTGGGCAAGAATGGTGGGTCCTGCCTCTAGATCTTATAGACCAAATTTTCTGCGGAAGAAATTTTCTATGGAGCAGCTTGACTTTTTTTTTTTTTTTTGAGAACAGCAGCTTGACTGCCAGGGAGGAGCAGGCTGATTTCACCAATAAACCGTGGCTGCCTGCCGTTGTGCTTGGATGAGAGATGATTGGGAAATGCAACACCGCACCCAGCGAACCCTTCCTGACTATGAGTAGGGAGTTCTCGGCCATGGTCGCCGCCGCAGCCGCCACGAACAACGCCAGGAGCGAGGACGCCGCCGACGCGATGGAGGATCAGGGAGGAGGAGCTGGAGGAGGAGACGAACCCGCTGGCCATCGTGCCCTTCGAGACGGAGCGGAGGGCAGCTTGAAGGAGTTCTCCGCCATGACGTGCGCCATGTCCGATGAGCTGCGCGCCGGTGCCGCCGACCAGCTCGCCGCCGACCAGCTCGTAGGCGGTAGACGAAGCCGACATACACCTGCGAAGCGGTTCACTTAAATCTAAGGGTAAATAGGACATTTCGCAAGCACAAGTCTTATTTGAGCAAATTCAGATGTTGGGCCAGTCCTATAACAGCAAACTCATTTGGAAGAAGTCTATTTGAGCGATGGCCATTCGGTAGAGTCCTAAATCATCTATTTGGCCTACAGGCGGAGGATGAGGAGGTCCTCCTCGTCGGCGGCGATGGGCCCGCGCTTGATGTCGAGGAGGCCTGCTTGTCCCCGTTTGGCGCCGGTGCTGGGCTGTATGTGGGCTCCCGTCTAAATGTCAAGGCCTCGCCACCAACAACTTAAGCAAAACATACATTTTGGGCTGGACGATTAGCGTCCAGGAGTCGAATTAACCCGCCCAGCTGGAAAGTTGAACCTAGCTGGTTGTGATGCAGAATTATTAGATGGAATCACACTATGGTTTCAATTATCAAGACACAGATTTTCCGACTGATCAGAACGACTCACATGAGGCTCGGCCTAATGGGGAGGATATGGATTTCGACCAGGACAATAGTGGTGATCAAAATAAGGCCATGATCCCTAGGAAGAGGGGTGGGACTCCGGCTACTGGTGCCTCACATCAAATAGGCATTGTGGCTGATAGAGTGAACATGCTGGAGCATGGCACGATCCTCCAAAATCAAGATTCCAGTCCATTGAAGGACAAGAAAAGAAGAGGCAAAGGAAGGCAGCAGGAGAAACTCTGGCACAAAAGCAACTTGATTTATCGGCGACCTCTCTCGGGGAGGATCGCCGGGAACAATGAGGATCGTATCATGGAACTGTCGTGGGCTCGCAAGTGCCCGGGCAGTTCGAGCGCTTTTGGAGGTCTAGAAGTGCTTAAAACCGGATGTGTTTTTTTCTGTCTGAAACACATTTGGCAAAAGCAAAGGCAGAAAAGTTAAGGAGGAAAGCAGGTTTTGACCATCTGATCATTCATGAAAGCGATGGTCGCAGCGGTGGTTTGTTACTGATGTGGATGGATGGTATAAACATCAAGGAGAAGGGTGCGACCAAGAACGACATTGATGTAGTCGTGGAAGATGATATTCCATGGCGATTAACAGGAGTTTATGGAGAACCAAAATGGGATCAAAAGTGTGTTACGTGGAACACTCTACGGTCCTTGCATAGAAGTGCTAATTTGCCGTGGCTGGCACTAGGTGATTTTAATAAAATTTTGTTTAATCATGAGGAGAGAGGGAGAGCGAGAACACAAAGGCAACTCGAGGCTTTCCATAATGTGCTGGATGAATGTGAGCTAACAGATTTAGGTTACATGGGTGATTTATTCACTTGGCAGAGAGGTAAAATAAGGGAAAGGTTGGATCGAGGTTTTTCTAATATTCAATGGTCTAACTTATTCCCTGACTCCAGGCTTATTAATAGTGAGATGATCAGGTCGGATCATCGGCCAATTCTAGTTGATACAGATTACCTTGTTGGAGTTCACGGTGGTGGTGAGAAAAATGCAAGGAGATTTGAAGCAAGATGGTTGCAGGAGGATACAGTGGAGGAGATGGTGAAAGCAGCTTGGGCGCGTGCAGCAGCCCAGGGTGATTATCCGAATCTTATGCAGAAGGTTAGTGATGTCCATGATGATTTGCATAGATGGGATAAAGAAGTTCTGAAGGAGCCCACCAAAAGAATGAAGGAGTTAAAGAACGACTTGGAAAGACTGCGGAGGGGACCAATGTCAGACGCTAACTTAGCGTCACAGAAGGAGATTATGTTACGCCTTGAGCTTATGCTTGAACAGGAAGAGATATATTGGGTACAGCGAGCCCGTGCAAACTGGCTCAACATGGCGATAGGAATACATGATTTTTCCAGAATTTTGCTACTAACAGGAAGAAGAAAAACACAATCAAAGGGCTAGTAGATGATAATGGAGTCATGCAGGAGGACAGTGAAGCAATGAGAAATATAGTACATGGGTACTTGCAAATCTGTTCACATCGGAAGTTGGAGACATCGACATGTCAGTACTTGATGATGTAAAGCGTAAGGTGACAAGTGATATGAACAGAAGCCTGCTGGCATCATTTACATATGAAGAAGTAAAGAAGGCTCTGTTCAATATAGGAGATCTAAAAGCTCCAGGTCCGGACGGCATGCATGCTGTGTTCTATCAAAGATTTTGGGAACTCTTAGGAGATGATTTGGTGAAACAAGTGCTGGAAGCAGTGAACACTGCTACTATCCCCGAGGGATGGAATAATACAACGATTGTGTTGATACCAAAGATAAAGACTCCCATCATGGTGTCCCAATTTCGACAAATCAGCTTATGTAATGTAGTGTATAAGGTAATCTAAAAACTGCTCTCTAATAGATTAAAAGTTCTGCTACCTGAGATCATTAGTGACCATCAAAGTGCTTTTGTACCGGGTAGACTTATTACTGATAATATTCTTCTGGCTTTTGAGAGCATTCATACTATAAAGAGGAAGAAGGGGAAAAAAAGGCTTATGTGCAGTAAAGCTTGATATGCACAAGGTCGATGACAGAGTAGAGTGGGGTTACTCGAGGAGCATTATGCTAACAATGGGTTTTGACAGTAGATGGGTGAATATGATCATGGCA
>RWGY01000500.1:91770-107800 GCA_007726485.1 Eragrostis curvula | reverse complement strand
CTCCATGTCGTACAATCGTTGCTTGGCCGCGTTACAAATAATTGTAATCTCGATGAAACAAACAGAACGCCGTGTGGTTGAGGGAGCGTGGAAATAGTTGGGACTTGAGTAGTATGGAACGCAAATGTCGATGGAAAGAAATATTTTATGTTATTGGGCTCAGTTTATTTGGCTATTTTGCAGCTGGTAAAAATAGAAGGAGACACTGTAGCAGCTGATTCGCAGTAGGAATTACCGAACAGGCTGATTGTCAGCGATTGTGGCGAGTCTCACATGTCATAGACATATCCATGATATATATGAGGAATTAGTAGTTTTAGCAAATGGCATGTAAAAGATTAAGTAATTCTCTATTGGCTAGTATCTTTTGTGCGAGAGACATTTCAAATGATGGAAAAACAACGGCTACTTAAGACGTGTCCGAAGTGCGAAGTGCCGGGAATGGCAGCTTCATAGACAAGGACCGAGCTTAAACATCGGTATCAACAGCCCGTATCTTAGGCAACTTGATCGCGTGTGGCCGTTGTCTTTGTTGCAATACGCAATGTCACCCCCCATACTTGAGTAAACGTCTTAATCCTAATCTCGTCGACCAGGGTCATAAGCTTGTCGCCGAAGCTCAAGGACTGCGAAATCTTTTCATCTTCTTGATACTATTTCTAAACTCTATTGTTGATGTTCTCAAAAATGGTTGGAGCACGTTATGCTCCATCATAAGCAAGGATTTCGTTCAAATTAGTCGCTCTTTGGTAGAAATGCAACATACAAAGCGACATCTTTCAATCATGTATAAAGGAAAATTACACAACACTCCTTTAGCCTAGAAATAAAAGGCGTATTTTAAATCCAGATTTAACCAATAAATTAACAAGCAATGTATAATTATATTATCTCATAAACATTAGTGGCATTTGATTCGTATTCAAGAGTAGTATTCCCTCCAAACTTTAAATGTTCAAGTTAGAACTAAAGCTTTATCATTTGAAAGATGGAGTACATGAAAAGATCTTTGATGAAAGCTTACCAATGTTTTTTTTTTGAACTGAAAGCTTACCAATGTTTTTCGGGAGGAACAGGAAGACTCGATTTTACCTTTGTGCGCAAACATGGCACATGTGTTCCGTTTCCAGTCCAGGCAATGTGGCAGACCACGCACCCACGATGGGTGAATGACGAAGAACTTTTACGGGACCAGAGAATGAAACATCCGTCGTCTTGGGTCCATCTCCCACGGGCGCTGCGTCAAGACAGCCAGCCGGCGATTAGAAAAACCAAAAAAGGCAGCTCTGGATCTCCCCCTGTTCCGACGGAGCACAGAGAATCCGACGCACCACCGTGGTGGCCACCAAACCGAGGCTCCCCAGGCCCTCATCCACCTCTCAACAAGCCTCCCCATGGACACAAAACACCTCGGCAAACCACACTGACATTTTGGTCCCACGTTTCCCGAACCCACATGTCAGTGAGTACGGAGGTGTGGGTGCGCTCCGTTACAAGGCGACACGGGCCGCAGATCTGTGCCGTGCCGTACCCCTTCCCACACGCACACACATGTAACCCACTCGGCTAGTTTCCAAGAAAAAAAAAGAACCCACTCGGCTCCGTTCACATGACTGGGCGCTGAGTTTGGTTTGGCCTGCAGACTCGCCACACTCCCCAGTCTCCCCAGTTCCCCACCCCGCCGAGCAACGCCGCCGCCGCCGCCGATGAAGGGGCCAATGCCGCCGCGGCCGTTCATGGGCCCGGGCGGCCCGATGCCGGTGCCGCCGCAGCAGCAGTTCGGGCTGGTGGAGACGCGGCCGCAGCTGGCGGCCGTGCTGCGCCCGCGCTTCAACATCCCGGGCCTCAACCCCACCGCCGCAGCCACCGCGGCGGCCGGCGGCGCGGGGAGCAAGATCGCGTCCACCTACGACCTCGTGGAGCCGATGCGGTTCCTGTACGTGCACGTGGTGAAGGCGCGGGACCTACCCTCCGCGTCGCCCGCCGGCGGCGCCATCGACGCCCTGGTCGAGGTCAAGCTCGGCAACTTCCGCGGCACCACCCCCGCCGTCGGGGTCAGCGCCGACGGGCACGACCCGTCCTGGCGCCAGGTCTTCGCCTTCTCCGCCGCGCACCTGCAGTCCCACCAGCTCGAGGTCGCCGTCCGCGCCCGGGATCTGACCGGCGGCGAGGGCGTCGTCGGCTTCGTCGCCTTCGACCTCGCCGAGGTGCCGATCCGCGTGCCCCCGGACTCCCCGCTCGCGCCGCAGTGGTACCGCCTCCAGGCCCGCGGCGGCAAGCTCCCCCGCGGCGAGCTCATGCTCTCCGTCTGGCTCGGCACCCAGGCCGACGAGGCGTTCCCGGACGCGTGGCACTCCGACGCGCACGCCGCCGCGGGCCCCGCCGCCGTCGCCTCCACCCGCGCCAAGGTCTACTTCTCCCCGAAGCTCGTGTACCTCCGCGTCGCCGCCGTGGCGGCCCAGGACCTCCTCCCCCACGACACCTCCCGGCCCATGAACGCCTGCGTCAAGCTGCAGCTCGCGGGGCAGGTGCGCCGCACGCGGCCCGGCGGGGGGACGCCCAACCCGATGTGGAACGAGGAGTTCATGTTCGTGGCGTCCGAGCCCTTCGACGAGCCGCTCGTCGTCACCGTCGAGGACCGCGTCGCTCCTGGCCGCGACGAGCCGCTGGGCCGCGTCATCCTGCCGCTCCAGGCCGCCATGCCGCGGCACGACCACTTCGGCAAGTACGTGGAGCCGCGCTGGTACAGCCTCGCCCGCCCCAACGACGACCCGGACAAGAAGGAGGCCAAGTTCGCCAGCAAGATTCAGCTTCGGATGTCTCTGGATTTCGGGTACCATGTGCTCGACGAGTCCACCTACTACAGCAGTGATCTCCAGCCGTCGTCCAAGCCCGCGAGGAAGCCGAGCATTGGGATGCTTGAGGTGGGGATTCTGGGTGCTCGCAACTTGATTCCGATGAAGCCCAAGGATGGGCGCACCACCGACGCCTACTGCGTCGCCAAGTACGGCCCCAAGTGGGTGCGCACAAGAACCATCCTCGACACGCTGAATCCCCAGTGGAATGAGCAGTATACTTGGGAGGTGTTTGATCCTTGCACGGTCATCACAGTGGTGGTGTTTGACAATGGGCAGATTGGGAGCAAGAATGGCGGTGGCCCGGATCAGCGCATCGGGAAGGTCCGTATCCGCCTCTCGACACTGGAGACTGACAGGGTGTACACACATTTCTACCCTTTGCTGGTTCTGCATCCCAGTGGGCTTAAGAAGACTGGTGAGCTGCATTTGGCTGTGAGATTTACTTGTACAGCTTGGGTGAACATGATGGCGATGTATGGCCGGCCGCTGCTACCAAAGATGCACTACACACACCCTATCTCGGTGATGCAAGTGGACTACCTCAGGCACCAGGCAATGCAGATTGTTGCGGCAAGGCTTAGCCGAGCCGAGCCCCCGCTGCGGAAGGAGGTTGTGGAGTACATGCTAGATGTGGATTCACACTTGTTTAGTCTTCGGCGCAGCAAGGCTAACTTTAATCGTATTATGACAACGTTCTGTGGCTGTGCGGCAATGGTCAAGTGGTTTGATGGCATCAGGAGCTGGCGGAACCCGATTACGACAATGCTGGTTCACATGCTGTTTCTGATACTTATCTGCTACCCGGAGCTCATCCTGCCCACCATCTTCCTCTATATGTTCTTGATTGGTCTCTGGAACTACCGTTACAGGCCAAGGAAGCCGTCGCATATGGATACTAAGCTGTCACATGCTGAAATGACAAACCCCGATGAGCTTGATGAGGAATTTGACACATTCCCAACCTCCAGACCTCCTGACATAGTAAGAATGCGCTATGACAGGCTGAGGAGCGTCGGAGGTCGTGTGCAGATAGTGATTGGGGACCTGGCGACGCAAGGTGAGAGAGCCCATGCATTGCTGAGTTGGAGGGATCCTCGGGCCACTGCCATCTTCGTGTTCTTGTCCCTGGTTGTCGCCGTGGTGCTATATGTGACACCGTTCCAGGTTTTGATGGTGATAACTATGCTATACCTGTTGCGTCATCCCCGGTTCAGAAGCAGGATGCCCTCTGTGCCTTTCAACTTCTACAGGAGATTGCCTGCCAAATCTGATATGCTGCTTTGAGCTCAAAGCATTCAACGGAAGGGAAATGGAGTAAAGTTTTAACTTTGTTTGTGTCTGTTCCATTCTGTTCCTTCTGGTTAGCATCAGATCAGATGTGAATATACCTAATGAGTTGGTAAACTAGAGGATGTTCAACCCGATAAGGGTTCAATTTATACTTATTAGCATGGTTACTGCAAATGTAAGGTAACAAGTGGATTCCTTTAGTTTTGGGACAGGGATAAGAGAGTTTTTCTTCCTTTTTTTTTATAATTCAGCGCCGATATCTAGTTTCAGGCTTCTAGTCTATAACAGAATGCAAGAACAATCTTATTTTTATTGTATTTTGTTTATGGATTTGATCAGTTTTGTTCAGTTTCAAGGATCATATCCCTGCCACAAATCATGGTGTCTGTATTTATGTGTATTATTATGCTTTTCAAACCACTGGCCTTCGTTATTTCACTGGTCATGCTTGGCTTACTTTTCAAACCACCCGCCTCCTTTGTTTCAGTGGCCATGCTTGGCTTCCTGCATTTGTGCTCCTTGTTGGGCGGTTTTGGTGCGATATTTGTTTTATGAGTACATTCTGATGGCATTTACAAAATTTGTTGTTGCTGTGGCCTGAAAGATTGTTGGTCGTTTCAACTTCAGCTTATGCTGCCGTCTTGGAGCACAGTTTGTGCATTATGCTGTCAGGAACGCTCACCTTCATTTTTTTTTTTGTCATGCTCTGCTTGCAGACCTCTGCCATGTTTGTTTAGTGAGAAATTCTGGTGGCACTAGCAGAGTTTCATCTTCTTTGTCACGTACAAGATTGTTTTCGTTGTTAATGTTTTACTGACGATGCCGTGTTCTAGCACAAATCGTTGATTTCCATGGTACAGTGCGGAAATGAATCGGCGGTTTCTGCCTTCTTAATGTTGTTGTGTGTCAGTACGTTCTGATTGAAGAAACACTCGGTTCTTCTGCAACTAACACAAGATACACAAACAGGAAGACATGCAACCAAGAACCAGGAGGCGCCCTTTGACCCATGCGCTAGGTTGCAATATAAACAAATGTATCATGCATTTTTTTGGCCAACTGGTCAACAAATGATGATTTATCAGGATAGGGTTGCGTTTTGGAAGTAGGCATGAATTGTGAGCTTCATATATTTCCGGAACCATATAATTCACCAGGCCATGTTAATAGAAATAACCAAATGCCTTATCTAACGGTACACGATCTGTGCCTATGCTCATCAAATACTTCAAAAAAGAAAAGAAAAAAAGAAGAAGACTATTTACGCTTACCAGATAGAAAGAACTGAGGAGTTGTTAACTTGTTCATAATTCAGCTAATACCTTGTATAATCCCCGAATGAAGCTAACTGACATTAAATAGTTGCATCGTTGCATTGTGTAATTCATTAACAAGCTTTAACGTGGCAAAAACAACGGTGGCATGGCGATGTGAGGTACATCCAAACAGGCCCAATGAAGGCCCGATGCCTCATGTCTTGGATGATAATAATACAATTTCAAGGTGTTCAAATTAGAGGCATAATGCAGGCTGTCTTTTTAAAATCAAACTCTTCAATTGGCCTTCTTGGCCAAATTTTGCATATGAATGAATTTTAGCCCTTCGTGCGTGTTTGAACTTTTAAAAAAGGAAAAAAAATGGTTACCCAAAAAAAAAAAAGAGCTTCCCCGAGTGAACGCCGGCGCTTGGGCTGCGCTGAACGCTCCTCTTGTTCCCAGTCCTCCCCAACATTGGGGTTAACCCTATTGACATACCCCCACACATCCTTCTGGTCTCTTCGTTCCCCACGCTACAGTAACTCAGGGCGAATCGAAAGCGATCTTCCTCCCAGCGTCGATTCCGCTGTCGCCCGTTCGCCTCGGGAGGCCTCGTTGAGGCGGGAGGTGGATGGGTGCGCTGGAATCGACGTCCGGCGTATATAGCCTATCTATCTAGCTTAGGATTAGGTAGGTTTTAGCTTTTCTCCTCCGGGTCATCTACAGCGACGACGCTCGTACGAGGGAGGGTGCTGGAGCTCTCTTCGTCTCCTCTTCTCGTATATCTGCGGCGGCTTCCCTGTCCGTGATGGTGATATCGGTTGGAGAAGGTGTCCCCAGTCGCCGGCTGTCGGGCCGTCGGCGGATTTTGTTTGCCTCTTCTGCTACTAGGCTGATGCTTCTCCGGCGCTGGTTCAGGGGCTGGGCAAAGCCCTGCTGTGGGGGGCACCTGTCTGGTATGTGGCGACGCAGTGATGTTCTGCGCGGCGACGCGGAGATGCTTAGCGGCCCCTGCGATGCAGCTGTGTGAGGCGTGCCCGTTGCTTTCGTGCGGCGTGTGGCAAGTCTTCGGCGGTGTCTGCCGTCTTCCACTCCTGCGGCAGGCCCGGAGCTTGGACATCATCCGCGAAGGCAGGAGACGGCTGTCGGTGCGGCATCGGTGGTCCTCATCGGCGCTTGCGAAGGCTGGACCATTCTGGAAGAGGAGTATTGCGTTTAGTTTTCTCCTTTTCCCAGGGTGTGTTCTGTAATGTTCCCGGTGTACGTTGACGGCGAGCGTAGCTGGGATAGGGTAGTTTCGCCAGTGTTTGGTTTTTCTAGCTTTTCTCTGGTACCTCTCATCGCGTGGTGACACAAAAGGAGTGTGACGTCTCTCGTCGCGAATGGGATCTTTCCGTTGATTTCTCGATGGACGCGTTCCTTTGCTGGGTATAGATGTAAGAGTGTTGGGGTGTGAGTCGGCGTGACTACATTTATATTCAGATTTGAGAGGTTAAAAAAAAAAAAGTCCTCCCCAACATTTTCCGCCGCTCGTCGCTCGTCGTAAAACCTACTCCTCTAGATCCTCCGCCGCTCGTCGCTCTCCTTCTGGTCACTTAGCGGCGCCGGATCTGCCGCTTCCTCGCCGCGCTCCGCCCGGCCCGCGCTGCGGGGAGGGAGGACGGGAGGTCTGGCGCAATCGATGGCGGCGGGGACCTCATGCCGCACCTGCCGCCGCGACCAGGTGAGCTCACCTTGCTGCCTGGGAGGTCTTCCTCGCCGCTCCCGTCGGCTCAGGCGCCGCATTGACGGGGTGGATCTGATCAGCGCCCTCCCCGACGACCTGCTCCTCCAGATCCTCGCCCGCCTCGGTTGCGCCCGCGCCGCCGCCCACACCTCCCTGCTCGCGCGCCGGTGGCGCGGCCTCTGGACCCGCCTCCCCGAGCTAACCTTCCACAACATCTGTCCGGACCCGCTCGACGCCGCGCTCGCCCAGGTCTCGGGCCCCGCGGTGTCACTTCTCGACATTAGCCTAGGGTATAACCACCCTCCTGCGCCGGCTCGCATCGCCTCGTTACTCCGTGCCGCCCAGAGGCTGTTGCCGGCGGAGCTCCATGTCTGCCTCTGGGGGAAAACACCACGCAGCGGCAATGCTACTCATGTTGTCGAGCTGCCGTGCTTCAACCGTGCCACTTTGATCTGGCTGAACATCCGCCAGGTCGTCCGCTTCACGCTGCCGGAAGGAAATTTCACAGCTCTTGAGGTTCTTTTGTTAACTTCATGCCAAATCGACCTGGCTGACCTGCTCCGGCGCTGCTCCAGGCTGCGCCGCCTCGAGATCTACAGCTGGCCGCACGACTCGATTGTGGTCCACTCGCCATCGGTTGAGGAATTACATGTGCATACCTATCGACGGTGTCAGCGTTTAGACATAGTGGCCCCTTCTCTCAAGAAGTTGCATTTTGATGCCGGTTCTGGTATCAGTGATGAATTTGTGTTGTCTTATTCAGCGCCTGCTGTGGAGGAGCTCTCATGGAATTGTGAATGCCCATCCTCAATTGTTGGGTTTGGTCAGTTCTGGTGGCTAGAGAACCTGGATTTAGCAACACCAAAGCCTCTTGGACTCAGGGAGCACACCATTGACGGAGAAAACACATGTTTGCAGCTGCAGCAACAGCCTCATGTCCGTCTTCAATATTTTTGCAAAGGGACCAATGTGCGTGTGCATCTCGATCTTCTGCATGCTCAATTTCCCTACCGTGCTGATTAAATTAAATTTACATTTTTTTTTGCGCAGGATATTTTGGAAGATGCAGTCCAGAGCATTGAGAAACAACTATTCCAATCTCTGACCGCTAACGTAGCGACTATGGAGCTAGAGATAGTGGCACGAGGGCATGCTTATGGAGCAATGGTGCTGCATCTGCTTGGATTTTGTACTTCTATACAAAAGCTTATGGTCAAGCTATATGAGGTAATTTTCCACCTCTTTGCCTGATAAACATTTTGAACTATTTTGTCTCTCCATATTCACTGATATCTGGTCTTTACAGCCAAGCATAAATGATAACTGGTATATCTAACAATTTTTTTTTATCAGGGAGACAATAGATGCTCAGTAAATTGCCCTTGTGATCAGTCTAATAGCTGGATAAGTCAAAGTGTTTCCTTGAAAAATCTTAAAGAAGTAGAATTCCAAGGCTTCAAAGGAGAAGACCATGAAGTTGAACTATTGAAAGTTGTATTCAGAAGTGCGACAATGCTTGAAACATTGATCGTGAAATGGTCCAATAAGATCACACCAGGCAATGGATGCACCATCCAGAACATTTCAAAGGCATACCCCTCTGTAAATGCAATATTTATGAACATGTCTGGTGAGCAGGTTTATTTTTTTATGCTTGATTAATAAGTAGGACGCTCATAAATGTTGAATGATATTTTGTTTTCCTTTAGGCCAATCTATTTGAAACTGGAACTCGGGCTTTATCATCTTTGACCATTCCCCTGTATTTCATTTTCAACTACTATCAGATCTATGAATGTTGTTTTTGTTGGTTTTACAGTATGTTAATGGTTGTATACAGGAGGGTTTGGTGCTATTTTTCACTCTAGCCAATGAAATGAATCATGTTTGCATCCAGTCCTTTACTAGAAAGCAGCCACTTGTTTTTCCTTTTCCTTTTCCCCCCTTTTGAATGAGCAGCCTACTGATGCTCCAGCTAATGGTTGAATCGGTTTATTTCTATGCTGTTTTGATTCTATTCATTAGTTGCTTTGTGATTTACATTCTTCCTTATCATGTTCATTGATGTATTTGTTACGGAAATGTCTTAGGGATTCAATGTGGTCGCGCTAGCCCCTAATCCCGGTATCCTTATAAATTTTAAACAAAATTGGTGACGAGGTAGTTTCCTTCTGCTAATACCATCGGGCCAAACAGACAAAAAAATGCTATGCTAATACATGGAACAGCGTTTTATACTTTCGCGGCCTTGCGCCCACGGGGCTGTCGAGCCGAGAGGAGCGGATCAGCCATCCACGTGTTTGTTTCGCCGGTCGAGTGATTAACAACAAGAGAAGGGAAATCGATTAACAAATCGACCGCCCCCGCGCCGCGCCACTGCTGTCTGCCGGCCCCGTCCGATTGATCCCTCCTCCGTCATCAGGCGATCCTCCTCCGTCATCACCTGGCCATGTGTCGGGTTTAGGTTGAGCGGAGCAAAAATCCACCCATCAGGAAAACGAACTTGGTGAAAAATGACATCCATACTCATATCTATGGTTGAAAATTGACACCCACGTCTATCGGGTTTCGGGTGGGTGTCGAATGTCCATCAGGTGTAGCACAAAATATATAAAACACATGTATAATAAAAAAAATCAATAAATATACTCATATTTATTGTTTCATAGCATGAAAGTTCGGCAAATAGATACATAGTCACATTCTTAGTTACAATACATCTTTCACAACAATTAAATGAAAATTTATCATTATCTTAAACTCACGAAAGTGAGGAATGAGGTAATGGCGTCGCGTTTGGAAGTAGGAAGGCGCCAATGGGCTATAATCGAGTTACCCATGGGTGACCCATGGGTGAAAAATGACACATATCTTACACCCAAGTTCGAGTCGGGTCAGATGCGAGTGACACCCATATGCGAAAAGTTACACCCACACCCACGCTCATCCGATGTAAACCCATCGGGTGCCATGAAATTGGCATCCCTACCTGGGGCAGAGGAGAGAGCGGGTGACCACGGGAGCAGGGGATCGCGCCTTCCCGTGTGCAAAGGTGCCTCGCTACAAGCTCTTGCACAAGCCTTTTGTCAGTTTGTGTGACTGATGAAACTCGCCCTCACGCGCCTGAAAAAATACCGCAGTTGGATAAAAGAGAAGAGGAGTACATAGTTGTTTGTGATACAATCGTCTTGTATACCTTAAACGTAGGTCGATACATGCATGAGAGATCACGTTGGCGAGGACATGAATTTGTGGCTAAGCCCAAACTTATTGAAGCGTGGTTTTCCATAATCATATATTGGAAAGGAAGGTCACTGAGTGTATGGTGTAGTACAACAATAGTTCTTGTGTTGTGCTGTGGTCAGAATCCAGTTGGAGAAAAGCCAACCTTTGGGCTCCAGTTCCCTCGCACAATATTTTATTACTTTGATCTGAGTCACATTTTGACCATAAGAAAAATTTTATGTAATAGTAAAATATTGTTAGTTTCAAGTTCACATAGGGCTGGCGCTCGGGCGAGCTTGTGTCGGAGGCCCTTTCTTAGCATATAAGACTCAAAAAACCATTTTTTTTGAATTAGAATGCTAATATTTTACATGTATCTATACAGAACTCATAATTTCAAAAACATTTGTAGTACTCTAAACGTTATTTATGTTTTTAATTCATTTCTAGATCATCGTGTTGCTAATAAATTTTTTTTTTTTTTAAAAGTTGGGTGAACAGACAAGGTTTTTATTTTTATTTTTTTATTTTTTTTATTTTTTTGAGAAGTGGGTGAACACACAAGTAGACACTCATCCAGATCTGCAAAGGGAACCAGATAAGTCCACCGGGCCACAACAGCCCACATCCACGGGCCACGCTGCACAAACAACAAACTGGACCAACTTCCAGGCTTGTACAGAGCACAGCCCAAAAACAGTTTGGGCGTTAGGCCTAGATTAGTGATGGCCAAACGGGCAGCCCGGCCCGGACCCGAAAAGGCACGGCCCGAATTTATTTCGGGCCGGCACGGCATGCAATTAGTTTTGGGTCGTGCCGTGCCAGACCACGGGCTTCCTCTTGGCCCATGGTCCCGGCACAAAATTGATTAATCGTGCCGGGCCGGGCCGATTAGCCCGGCAGCCCGTTTTAAATTTCAGCTCATTATGTTATTTTTTTTTGAAGGAATTTAGTGTTAAATGGTGCAAAAATGAGTGCTGGTAAGGAGAATTGAACCTAAGAACTCTTTGATAAGAAGGAATTCACTTACCACTAGACTAGAGACCACTAGTTATACACATAAAAACTAAAAATATATTTATTAAAACTTAATTGGGCCGTGTCATGTCACCTGTCATGCCCACCCCTCGGCCCAAGCATGGCCCGATGGTGCGTGCCGTGCCGGCCCGGGCCCGAAATTCATCGGGCCGTGCTGTGCTCGGGTCGGAACAAAAATTACGTGCTTCGAACCCGCTCACTTGGCCTGGCCCATTTGGCCATCACTAGCCTAGATTGACTTTCTTCTTTCAACCGAACAAACACATTGGGAAAGTGTATGCCTTGTAGGGTCGCGCTGAGGTGCGACGCATCCCATTGTGGCCTGGCTCAAACAGAGCGCGGCGGGTGGCGAAGCGCCAGGGCAGCGCGGACGTCGTCGGTGGTGAATTAGTGCCGGCGGTGTAAGGTTTCGGGTTGCTAGGGTGATAGTGGCGGAGCGCAGGTGTGTGCGGACGGTGCGACATGGCAGGGTTAGGGTGTCCGAGTTGCTTAGGTGGCGGCGGGCTCTGACGTCTCTATTTCCGTCGACCATAGAAAGAGGGTTCGGGAGGGGGGGGGGGGGGGGGGGGGGGGGGGGGGGGGGGGGGGGGTGCGGCCGGGCGGGGGCAGCGGTCGGCGACGGTCGCGCAGGGAAAAAGATGGGTGAGGGCAGCGGTCAGCGACGGTCACGCAGGAAAAAAGATGAACAACGCCCTGTCGAAACAATGGTAGGACATGTGGCGGACGCGGGAGAGGGACGTGCGATAACCCCCCCGAAACACATTCAGCTTGCCCTTGTCAACTTGTCCTTACTTCCAAGCAACCAGCTTGTAGAATGTAGCGGCACATGAAGCCACACATACTAGTATTTGGCAGGTAAATATGATGATAACGTGGAACTTATATGCCGTAACAGAAAGGTACGGCCAACATACTCATGTCTTTAATTTTTAACCAGAGCGTACTTACTGTACTCTAAACAATCCAGAAGTGCTGTACGTTACCACGCCTGTAATGTTCCGCGTAGCACTGTGTGTGTGCAATGCAGTACAAGCCCATTGATTATGAGGTCCAAAAAAAAAAAGCACATTGATTATGCATGATGCCCCCATATGTTTCCGTCCAGAACAACCTAAATAGTGCAACCACTCAAATCCGACTAACATTTTCGCCCAAACCAAGTGCAACTCCAGGTATTTGCCACACGTACCATAAAGAAACCCAGGAAAAGCAGCACTGGCATAATTTAACCCTTTGCCACGGTTAAACACAAGTTAGCCAGAAAGGTTGGCATGCGGGGATGCACTGATCAAACCACTGAAAACGTGGAGAGCTGAACATGGTACACAGCAACTCAGCAAGGAACCTAGCCGCCACAATATGAAGTTGTTCCAGGTATTGATTGTCATAGAAATTTTTGTCTCAGTGATGCCCCGATGCTAAGTGAACCTCAGCAAACTTTTCCATTCAGAAGTAAAAGGAAACCATCTAGGTCCCATTTTATTGCAAAAATGGAAGCAACAGGTACTGTTCAAATACGAGAGGATTACCAAGAGTAGAATCAAAACTGTGGTGACATATTCAGTAACAAATACATCAATGAACAAGACAAGGTAGAATCAAAACAACAAAGCAAATAAGAGATAAAGAGAATCAAATCTGCATAGTAATAAACTGACTCATTCATTAGTGAATGGATCAGTAGAAGGCTTCTCATTGAAAACAAGAAAAAAAAAAGGAAAAACAAGCGCTTCTTTGTAGTAAAGGCTAGGACACAGTCCATTTCATTGCTAGAGTGGAAAATATAGCACGAAACCCACCTGAATACAACCATTAACATACTGTAAAATCAATAAGAACAACATTCATAGATCTGATAGAAACTGAACTCAGCAAGATACAGGGAAATGGTCAATGATGATAAAGCACGAGTTTCAGTTTCAAATAATTACCCCAAGGATAAAATATCTCGTACATCTAAATAATCAAGCATACAAGACCTGCTCCCCAGACATAAAATAAAAATTGCATTTTACGGAAGGATATGCCTTTAGAATGCTATGGATTCACATGCATTCATTGCCAGTTGGTGAGACCTTATCTGACCATATCACGATCAATCTTTGAAGCAATGTCGCACTTCTAAAAATCACTTTCAATAAATCAATTTCATGGTCTTCTCCTTTGAAGCCTTCGATTTCTACTTCTTTAAGATTAGTCAAGGAAATGCTCTGACTTCTCCAGCAGCTAGGCTGATCACACGGGCAATTTATTGAGCACTCTTTCTCTCCCTCCTAAAAACATCAGTGCATTATATACCAATTATTATTGATGCTTCATGATAAAGACGAGATCTCAAGGAATATGCCAAGCTAAATTAGTTGAACATGATTATGTGCAGCGAAGAGGTGGAACCTTACCTTTTGTAGCTTCACCTCAAGCCTTTGTATAAAGGTACAAAATTCAAGAAGATGCAGCAGCATTCCTCCATAAGCATGCCCTCGTGCCTCTATAACCAGCGCCATGATTTCAAAGTTGGCGATTACAAATTTGAATAGCTGTTTGACAATGCTTTGGTCTGCATCACCCAACATATCCTGCAGAACAAATGGGAACTCAATTAGCCAGCAAAAGTAGGAAAATTGAGCAGCAGACAGATGCACACGCACCACATGGGTCACTACGGGAAATGCCACGGTGAAGAATTCACGACGCTGCTGCAGCTGCAAACATGTGTTTTCACTGGCGAGATGCCTGGGTCCAAGAGGCCTTGGTGTTGCTAATGCCAGGCTCGGCAGCCACCAAACCTGACCAATTACAACAGTTGAGGATGGAGACGGGCAACACCATGAGAATTCCTCCACCACCGGTGCCGAGCACGACAACGTAAACTCAGGATCCATGTAGGAATTGGCAAAAAAACTCAACTTCTTAAGCATTGGGGCCACAATCTCGACACGCCGACACAGCGCAACGGTGTTGAGAACAAGGTCCTCAAGCGTGGGAGAGTTAACCACAAACGAGTGATGCGGCCAAAGGTATATCCAAAGCTTGCGCAGGCTACGGCAGCGCGGGAGCAGGTCGGGCAGGTCGATCTGGCACGACCTGAGGTGGAGAAACTTGAGCGCTGTGAAAGTTCCTGTCGGAGGAAGCACGAAGCGAACGTATCGCATGTCCAGGGAGATGGAAGTGGCGCGGTGGAAGCACGGCGTCTCGGCCGAGTGGCACTTCCCCCAGGAGGTGGACCTTGAGCTCCGCCGGCGCCAGCCTCGCGGCGGCGCGGAGCAGCAAGCCGATGCGGGCCAGCAGCGCGATCCTGCTGTGGCCGCACACGCTGATGCCGAGGAGGGACGCCGCGGAGCAGGTGACGCTGGCGAGCGCGGCGTCTAGCTGGTCGGGCTCGATGCTGTGGAAGGCGAGCTCGGGGAGGCGGGCCCAGAGCCCGCGCCGGTGGCGCGCGAGCAGGGACGTGTGCGCAGCGGCGCGGGCGCAGCGGAGGCGGGCGAGGATCAGGAGGAGCAGGTCGTCCGGAAGGGCGCTGATCAGGTCCGCGCCGTCGGTGTCGCGCACGGGCCTGCGGGGGCTGCGCCGGCGAGGAAGGCCGCCCCAGCAGCACGGCGAGCGCGCTTGGACACTGCGGCAGATGCGGCATGCGCCCCCCGGCTCCATCGTTTTCGCGCCACGGACCTCCACCTCCCCGAGGCCTGGGTCCGGCGGAGTTCGGCGAGGAAGCGGCAGATCCGGCTCCGCGAAGCAACCGGAAGGAGAGCGACGAGCGGCGGAGGATGTGGCGGTGGTGGGGTTTACGGCCGGCGGCGCTGCGGTCGGACAGGGGGGCGGGAGGGTTTTGGGCCGAATGAGTGAAATGGGAAATGGACTGGGAATGGGAACAGGCCACAGGCCCGCTACGGTCCTTCGTTTCCTTTAAAATGGTTTCATTGTTCATTGAAGGGCAAATTCCTTCAAAATCACTGGCATAAATTTCAATATCTTACCCGCCACCTAAAAAACTTGATTCTTGTGAATGCCATTGGCAGTAAAACTTTATCTCCTTGGTGCTAAAATTGAATTCATTCTGCCAGCTTTTCCTAACAAAGGCAGCCCAAAAGACACATCTGCCCTTCCTTTTCCGTTGGGCACAAATTGCACACAGAAATACACTGGTCCAGTTTTTTTTTTTTTTTTTTTGCATGAACGCATGAAGCACACATCACCTTTGGCAAATTCGTTTCATAAACTGCGGTGTCCCGGATATTTAAATACCCGAAACTACGTGTTTACATCGTGCTTGTCCCAGAATCAACCGCAAGCACACACGTGAGCAATTGATATCAACATATACATACAACAAAAATCCTTATTTATTTTACATCTCAAGTTTAACATCACAAATTAATTATACATACATCTAGCCGACCGGCTAAATAAAAGTTTGGAGAGGCAAAACAAAGACCAAAAGAACTCGCAGCGCATCCATGGTTATTGCCCAAAACTCCACAGGCGAACAACCTAGATGAACCTAGACCGAACCACCGGGATTATCGTCAAAGCTCGATGCATAACAACCCATATCCGGCGGATTCTCATACGACTCTTCTTCTTCTTCTGATCAACATGTTTAGCAAGGGTGAGTACATTGGTACTCAGCAAGACTTTGG
>RWGY01000500.1:0-90770 GCA_007726485.1 Eragrostis curvula | reverse complement strand
CTGTTCGACTGTTCATTTGATTTGTTGCAGACAAGCAAGAGCGGCTTGTTGAATGTATGCGACTGTTTAGGGCCTGTTTGAATCATCCGGACTACAACAATTAGTATGTCGTTTAGATGTCAATTCGAAAAGCTAATTGCAGTTTCCTGGTAATTTGGGTTGGCCTTGCTCGTAGCACATGAGACTGCTCGCACCGGAACCCGCCACACGTTCCTGGAGGAACCTTTTCAGGAAAAACGAGCTGCACCGGCACCCTGTAAAGGTTCCTCTATCGAAGCGGAAGGCGCGGCTTCCTCTGTTCCAAACGAAGCAACGGAGTCTCTCTATACACGCCCCCGGGCCCCACTCGCGTGAGAGAGGAGAGCGCTGCCTCGCCGCGCGCCTGGGAGACAGGGAGCAGTGGCGGGCCCCACCGATTCAACAAACTAAAAAAAGTTTTAACTCACAAATCAAAAACCCAAATCAAATTCTGATTCCACCATTAAATTCATTTCAATAAATCATTCGAAACAAGATGTCATATGGATATATTTCGATAAAATTACAAGTAAGCCTCATTGATGGTAGTTGGAGATGGTTGAATAAAATATTGGATAGTTGGGATAGAGGAAGGATATAGAGGAATGATGGGTGCAGGAGAAATTGGTATAGAGAAAAGAATCTTAATAACCAGAACGGAATATTCCTTTTAGAAGAAGGAAATAGAGGAATACCAGTGCGAGCAGTCTGACGCCAGGAGGCCCAGGACACATGACGCCAAGACACGTCATCAACAGAAATGTGCTCTCTCCCTCTCCCTCCTTCCATTCCACGACACAGAAAAATCACAAGACGAACCAGATGGCCGCCGCCGCCGCCGGAGACTCCAGCGATCCGCCGCTGGCGCCGCCTCCTGAGGAACCATCTCCGGTGGAATCCTCGTCCTTGTCCTCCGCCGCAGCAGTCCCGCTGGGTCCGGCGGCGCCTCCCGCGGCGCGGGAGGTGGCGGCGGCGATGGAGGCCGTGGAGCGGGACGCCGCCGCCATCGCCGACAGCTACGCCTCCCTCTTCTCCTCCCTCCGCGTGGCTCTCTCCAACGTATGTGCTCTCTCTACGTCCCGAAACGCAGGCCAGCCTTTGAGCTCCCTCCTGCTCTGCTGCTAGTACTGTTGCAGCTTACTAATGGATGAATCTTGCTTGCCGCAATGCGCTGGAACCCCAAAAAAGGTCACCTCCACGTCGTCAGAGAACATGGAGTGCCTGAGTGACGTCGTCGGCCGCCTCCAGGAATCCGGTGAGGCTCTTGATGATTTATTACTGAGTTATCTCTAATTTCCAGTTCAAGTAAGAATTGGTGCAAAAAAGTAATGTTAGGATGGGAGGATTATTAGCCTTCTAATGATGGAAATTTATTTTTTGGTAGTAATTAGGAATGTAAGATTCAGTAGTCACCTTGTGTTTAGACTTGTACCACACATATTCGTTTTCTGACATTTGGGAATCCGAACTTGTTACTGTGTTTTTTGCAGCACTAGAAGCGTCTTCGAAGGGAAATAAATACATCAATTCGTGCTTGAGGTGATTATTTTGAACTAGAGTTGTACATCTTTAACCCTGCTGTTCTAACCATGATGATATGAGGAAATAATGTAGAAGTTTACATTTCTAAAAGTTACTGAAATTATGATTGGTTTAGAGCCAGATGGCTTGGACCAATTCGCTATGGTACTCTAGAAATGTCATTATATTAGACAAAGGAAAATAAATTCGGTTTACTTTTTATATCTTTATAGTGGTTTGGTTTTTCCATTTTTGTGTCTCTTCTGTTCTTGCTAGAATTTTTTTATTTGCATATGTTGCAGGTTAAATGAGGAAATGAAAGGCCTGGAAAGCCTAGCTATGCAACTGTATCCTTTTGTTACTGCCTGACGACGTGTAGTCCAGCAATTATGTTGTCAATTGCTAAAAGACCATTTCTTTGAATCTTGTCTATTTGTTTCTGTAGTGGTTGTTCACTCTTTATTTTGGAGCAACTTGTTAAGGCTTAATCTTTGTCAAAGAAAAACTCTGCGGAAGAATGTCGATTCATTAGATGTGGCAGTCAATCACTTGCTCCGACTCCCCTAGTCAATGCTTATAATCAGTGGTTTGTATAAGGTAACTACTGCTGCAAGCCTATAACTTGTTTCTGGATCACTTGCTTTGGTCTTTTCTATTTTGTATATTGTTCTGGCATGCAGGAAATATTTTAAAAAGTTAAAGAAAATTGGCAGTTACGGACTAGCACATGCATCTCTAATGATAGGATCATTGATATTACATTTGCTTATAAATGCAACATCACAAACGTAGTTTAAAAATGTAGGTTGCTTAATTATCTGTGCAGAATGCTCCTCACTTATTTACCTTCGAGTTTCAACATCATTATATACAAGTAGATATACAAGTAGAGCTTGCCCCCCCCCCCCCCCCCCCCCCCCCACCACATTATGATGTGTACTGATTCCTCCAAATTAAATGTTGCAGGGACTTCAACTGGGATTGATTCAACAAACACCTGTCGCACTTTTGGGTTCCAAGGCATTCCTGAATTGGGTTGCACCAGCGAGCGAAGGAGGAAGCTATCTCCATCCATGTCATGAAGAAACACATTTAACTGTTGACTTAATTACTCGTACATCTTATGTGTATTTGCGAATGATGGCATTGGTTGAGAATGATTCTAGGCAAATCATCCATGTTTATCTTCTTGTGATGTGTCTTTGGAATTATGTTTGTAGAGAAAATAGATCTGTTGCAACGTTAACATGAAAATGAAAGCTTCATTTTACCATCTGCTTATGGTGCTGTACTGTGCTGATTTTGTTGAAAAATTACCATTGCTGCCTCATGCTAATAGACGCACACAGTTTTAATGTCCTTGTGTCACGTTAACCAGACTGGATCACAAAAGATTTCTTTGAAGTTTGCTAGCAAGATAAGTGGCTCTACAAATTAACAAGACTGTTTTAACGTTCTTTTTGAACTGAACAAATCTTGAGTATCTTTCATAGAGAACTAGTCATTTCTTTTTCAGTTAATAGACTACTTCATTATACAGAAAAGTTGATGTCTTGGAAATAATTGGCGTTCTGTTAGTGCTCTGAGATTTGTAACTCTTTGGGGATTGCATGTGCTTCTAGTATCTTATGTGTGCTTTCCAGATTTGCTCTTCACTATCGAATGTTCATGTACCATGGTTGATGTCATTTGAATTTCAGGTACTAGGTAAGGCTTCTTGTTCAGAGGTGCAAATCATTACTCTAAAATTTTATGTTGTGCCAATACCAGTTACAGTTTTCGGATACAGTAGTGGATGCTCGTCTTCATAACACAGCAATGCTACTTTTCATGCTCAAACATATACTAGTGTGTGATAGCGTGATTGTTAATTGCATTTTAACCTGCATACAAGGTTATTCATATCCAGATGATAACAAAAGCCTCTATTTCACGGGTGATGTGTAATTCTTTAATAATACCTATCAAACTGAGCAGTCTTTCAGCATGAAAACTCTGATCCATTCGGAGAAAATTTTGTTGGTAAATACATCTTACAAACAATTCTTGCTACAGAAGTCTGCATGTCGTATAACTTATATAAAACAGATAATTTGTCTGATGGAACTGAGTGTATTTTGTTCTCTCACATGATTAACAATTACATTTTATATATCACTTAATGCTATTATACAACAATATATAACAACAAAAAAGAAACAGGGGCAAAGAAGCATATTAGACATCACTAGTAACTGATCTCTGAGGACATTTTATAGCAAAGAATCTGTCTTTGCAGGTAGCCTCCGGAAGAAGTTTATGGGTGCTGCAGGAACCTTGTGGCGAAACCGAGGGTGCCTCATCCAGAAGAACCCAAGGCAGAGTGCGATCACTTGGAATGGTGTAACATACAATATAACTGCAGTGATCAAGCAAAATAACAAGAACATAGCCGTTGCCCTTGGATCCCTCCAGCTCAGCAGTGACTGCAGCCTCTCTCCTTGAGTGGCAATGTCCCCAACAACTGTCTGTATCCTTCCAGCAACATGCCGTAACCTGTCATACCTCATCCTGATGAGATCTGGGCTCTTTGTAGTTGGGAATGTGTCAAATTCCTCATCAAGCTCATCTGGATGGGCAACATCTGCGTACGATATTCTTGTGTTCATGTGTGGTGGGAAGCGCGGCCGGAACCGGTAATTCCACAGCCCGATCAAGAACATGTAGAGGAAGATTGTGGGAAGGATAAGGTCTGGATAGAACACAAGCATGATAAAAAGCACATGAACCAAGACTGTGGTGACTGGGTTTTTCCACTGGCAGACATCGCCAAACCACTTTCCTGCAGCAATGACTCCAGAGAATACTTGCATCAGGCGGAAGAAGTTAGCTTTGCTCCGTCGCATGCTCCACAGGTGAGAGCGGGCGTCTGACATGTACTCAACAACTTCCCTGCGAACTGGTGGCTCCATGCGTCCCAGGCGCTGGGCAACCAGCTGCACAGCCTGGTGGCGCAGTACTTCCTGCTGGACTATTGACAGAGGTTGTGCATAATGCATCTTGGGCAAGAGGGGGCGGGAATATGTAAACATCACATTGATCAGGGATGTGGCTGAGAACCGGATGGCAAGGTGCAATTCACCCATCTTTTTTACTCCTGATGGGTGTAGGACAAGCAATGGGTATGTGTGTGTGTACACCCGTCCAGTCTCAAGGGTTGAAAGCCGGATTCGCACTTTCCCAATGGGCCTATCCATATGACTGTGGGAACTATGATTGCTGTCTCCATTTAAGTGGCAGTTGTCAAACAGGCCAATGGTGATTACTGTTCCATGATCAAAGACATCCCATGTATACTGCTCATTGAATCGAGGGTTCAAATTGTCAACTATTGTGCGTGTCCGCACCCATTTCTGACCATACTTGGCAACACAATATGCATCGCATGACCCCCTCTCATTTCTGGTTTTTGTTGGGTTCAGACCATTTGCACTTAGAATGCCGAGTTCCAGCAATCCGATTGGTGGCTTCCACAGCTGCTTCATTGTTGGCCTGAGATCACTACAATACTGTGTGGACTCATCGAGCACATGATAACCGCCTTCAAGGCAAATACGAAGGTGTACCTTTGCATAGAATTTGTCTTCCTTTAGCTGGTTCACATCAATCAGTCCGGGCCTTCTGAGATCAAACCACACTGGCTTTATTGGCTTGTGATCGGCCCGCCTTGGAAGCCCCATGAGTGGTATGATGGCTTCACCAATCACCTCGTCTTTGTTAGGTCCAGCACGGTCTTCTATCGAGATGATTAAGTCCTCCTCAAAAGGCTCTGCTGCGACAAACATGAGCTCTTCATTCCACATAAAGTTTCTGGTTGGTGAGCGAACTTGTCTTGTCTTCAGCAACTGGTGGCCTAGCCTCACCTTAACAAAGACATCAGGTATGTGGTTTTCCCTTGGGATTATGTCATGTGCCTCAATTACATTGACCCTCAGATACCACATTCTTGGTACAGGGTATACCTTCCCACGGATATAATTGTGAAGATGGGAATCAACAGGTGTTGACCCTGCATGGATGGCACTTGGGAAGCATTCATCTGCTTGAGTTCCATACCATACAGCAAGCATCAGCTCCCCTCTGTCCCTCATGCCATCCTTGCCCACAAGACGATACCACTCTGGTGCCAGTGGGCTGTCAGGAGGGACCCTTAGAGGTACCTCATTCAGATCCAGCATCACCCGGCCAACATAGTCATCCCTAAGGACATCCTTATCCTTCACAACAACTTCTAGGTTCGTTGACTGCAAGACTTCCTTAGGGAATGCAAAAACCTCATCCCACTCAGGTCTCTGGTTCTTCTCAAAGTACTTTGTTTTCATCTTGTAATTTCCAAGGTGCACCTCAACGTAGGGGTCAAGACTCCCAGTGATGTCCATGTTAGGCAGGTCACGGGCCTTGACCACACGCACAAAGAGGTATTGCATCTTCTCAACAAGGTCATATGCCCCAGCCTTCTCACCAGGAATTACCCTGCCACCAACAACACGTCCACCACCAAGTGTCGGGCTTGTCTCCTTCAGCTGGAAGTCAATAGGCTGTTGTGGGCCTGGGGCATACATCCTTTGTACCTGAGGCTGAGGGGCTCCAGTTTTGTTTCCAACCGCAGAAAAGGTTCTCTGTTGCTGGTCTGCATATGAACCTTCAGAGTAGTATTGCTGTCCAGTCATGGGTGCGGGACGGTGCTGTTCTCTTGGCAGGTGCTGGAATTGTCTCACTTGATTTGGTCTGGTCTCTTGGAATGGATTTGGAATAGAATTGGCAGCTGCCTGCTCTTGTGCGGTGGTAGGCGTGCTTATAAAATCGAATTCTGGACCTGGAGCGGACACCCTTACTGATGGATCATCTGTCAGAAAGACTCTTAGACCAAGCTCACCACGTGCACGCGATAAGATTGTGCGCTTCTCCAGGGGGTAGTGCAGGGGTGAGGCATCGGGTTGGGTGACAAAGGATGTACCCGAGATGCGAACCTTGCCAAGGCAAGCCTTGGAATTGCTTGCTCGGTCTACATGATAAACATAGGCCTCAAGGTGTAGCTCTGGGAGGCGGGATGGGTCAGATATGTTGAAATAGAAGTGCTCGTTCCAGACAGGGTTGATGTCCCTGTCTTTGATGGCTGTGCGGAACTTCTGGTCATCAAACTCAACCTCAACAAATGCATTGGATGTGCCCTGCTCTTTCGGGAGAAGATCATGAGCACTGAGAACTTCAACACCAAGCTTAAGATTGTTCATCGTGACCCACTACTGGAGCATGTACCAGTGTCACGATGCACCTTATCCTGAAATAAGCACGAAAAATGTGTTAGGAATATTGGATTGCAAAAACAAAGGCAACAGCTCATTTTTAACTACCAGTTGAAACAATTGATGGAAAGAAAAATAAATTTTCTGTACATAGTAGAGTTGTACCGATATGATGTTGGTTGGGGGAAAAAATCTTGGTGATGCCCACAAGTTTTTCCTTTTGGTCCCAAGGAATCAAAAGTTAGACGCATGTAAGTGCTGAAGTACGGAAAAAAAATGATTTGGTAGTAGAATATAATACATGAAGTTTAATGTTCAGATTCTGATTTTGAATGAACATTTGAACAGATGGTGGCCATGTATATTGTGCTTCAAGTCTTTGGAAGGATATCAATCTTTTTTGAAGGGTATGTTATTAGTTATTACAACTTGGTCACCCACTTGTTATCACTATTGAACAATCTCACACATCATTATTGATCAATGATTAAACTCAACAGACATAGCTTCTCAAATGCAATGCAAGGTTGACCACATTGGTGATGCACGCATAGTCAGCAACCTAAACTGAGGCCTAAGAAATCAAATCCAGATACTGGAACGCATCAGCATTGTGTGCTGATATAAGCTATAACCATCAAGACCATTTTGCAGCCCACATGGGTCCAGGGAAAGTGAGAGGCCACCAGCCCTGTTCTCTGAAGTGGGACTGCCATTGTGACCACACGACTACAATAATTGATGAAATATCACAACTTATCTGAAATTTCAAAACAATAGCACCGATTTAGTATGAATATGATGTTTATTTATTAAACCGTTACCACCTGTTTGCGTAGAACATGCAAAGGGACAGGAGATCGTATTGCAGAAATGAAGCAGCACAAGTCTAATGTCCTAAAAGTGGCAACTGGATTTTCTCGGTTCATCAAGAGCTCAGGAGAGGGACCATTCTTCCAACTCCTTTGCTGAAGAAAGGTAGGTAGGCAGGCAGGTGATGGAACCATGGGATGGGGGTGTCAACATTGAGTGAGTTCCTCCATGATGTTGCTTCCACCCATCACCAGATACCATAATCAAAACTCAATCCATTAAAATACTGTATTTATTTGTTCATTTATAGCCTTGCCTGCGCAAATTCAGGAACTTCATTAAATAGATGATTAATTGCTGACTAGCACAATCGTACAGCCAAGGAGCAGATTTTTGGTCTGAAAAACAAACTGGGTCGTTCCCAAGAAATTTGGCCTTGGCCTCCGTTTGGAATTTCCAGAGGGTATGTTTACTGTGAAATCCGTCAAGCTGAGAAGGAGAGTACGGAAAACCGTTTACAGTAGTAAATCATCGATATTTTCTTGAGGAGAACACACTCTGAAATTGACTAGTAACCTTGTAACCCTTTTAGTGGTATATTCCTGAACATGGGATCTTCTTGCATCGTTCTATTCTATCATGCGTCACAAAAAGAAAGGGGAATCAAAAGATTTGGATCCACGGATCATCCATCAAATTCATGGGGACAAAAATCACCCCAGGATCTCACGAATAAAGAATCTCGAGAGGAATAAGTGGGGCGAAGAAAGAAACTTGGTGACTACCGGATTCGCATTCCTTTACCACCAAACAAACAAGGACTTTGCAGGTACTCGAGAGAGACAGAGGCGAACTTTGCAAATTGATCTCAAGAGAAGAGGATAGCTTGCAATAAAAAAACAAACAAAAGCTTTGCAAATTCAGAAGGCCTTAGGCAAGAGGATAGGTTAGCATACCTTTGAGTCTGAAGCAGTAGCCTTGCGACCCTTCAACAGGGAGAGGGAGGTGCTTGTGTTCTTGACGGCCAATTTCCCCCTGATTTCAATCAAGAAGAGAGAGGCGACGACGCCGACTACGACGAAGAGGAGGAATTGGAGGGAGGGCGCTAACTATCTCGCTGTGGTGATAGGAGAGTGGGGACAACTGGCCACACGTAGTCGCTGAAAACCCCAAACCATGGCAGAGTTGGAAAGTGCGAAGAAAAGGAATAGATGGGCCTATGGAGCGAGGAACACATGCATGGTTGTTTGGTCTTGTTGTGGGCGTGCGGTTGCTGGTGGTGCCGTGTTGGGCGTCGGAGCTTTCTTTCCTGGAGATTATTACAAACTTGAAAAAGAGAACACGGAAGGGAGCGTGTGAATTGAAGAGATAATTAACGGCAAGGGACAATAATAATCAAGATTGTCTGTACACATCGAGGGAGAGAAAAATATACTAGGTTGATAGGGACAGGTGAGTAGAAAAGATTGATGTGTGGTGAGGCTTGGTGGCATCATCTCAGTTGCCTTGCTACATTGACCCTTCACTGAACCGGACACCCCCACTGTTTTGGTTTCTTCTCCTTGTGCTTGTTTACTTGCTTGATTGATTCTGGCCCTTCCTTTTGCTTCTGTCTTTCTTGCTCTCTGGTTTTTGTAAACTTCTATTAGTCATGTGTGACAATTATTCTGCTATTTCCCCCTGGTCATTCTTACTAGTACTCATCATTGTAAAGTTTTGACGGTCAGCCTTGCATCGATTTAGTTGCAATTGTAAGCTGCTAGACTTTCCCTCAAAAAAAAAAAAAAAAAAAAGCTGCTAGACTTCTGTTTTTCAGTGGAAATGGAGTGGGACTGTCCTTTTCTCTGATAAAAAAAGAAATCTGCAAGTTAATTGCTCCCATCTATTTTCCTTGACTTATCAACACCGGTCTTTGCATTTGCATATGTCACTGCCAGTAAATTAGTGCTCTTGTTGTTAGTTTTGTATGTGCCTCTTTAAATGATGCTAGCTCAATCAGCACTGTCTCGTCATGTGCACTTAAAAATTGTTACATTAACAAGTTGCATATATCGTCACTTGCTATCAGAAAAATATCTTTTCGCCTCGCAAATCTTCACTAAGTTTATGTACTTGAAGTGGTTGTATAGTACCTATGCTACAGCCAATGACTTGACTTAATTGCCAAAAAGAAATTAATTTGTGTGGACACCCACTTTTGCAAGGAAAAATTAGGAGGCAGGAGGATGTGAGAAACAAAAACATAGCAGCAACATATAGTGCAGTTGATGTTGACCTGGCTATACTCCACAGCAGTCAGCAAGATAAAACAATAATCACATGTTATTAGTTACATATATATTTATTAAATCCTCAACACCCCCAAACAAACAAGTAATAAAAAATGTAATCACGAAATTTGCTTTCGTGGTACTCCAATCAGATGTGTTCAGCCAGCATTGAGGTGGATAATGCCCTTATTCTAGAGGGGTACGTACATGGTCAATTTTGGCCCATATATACTAATAATAAAATTTTGCTTCAGATTACCGTGGCGTTTATATATGTACTCTATAGGCTTTTGTTGGATACATCCATGTAGCTTCCCATCCTTTGCAGATTTTCCTTAAGCCATTTGTCAAATGTATGTGTAACACATAACAAATAGAAATGCGTCAGACATACACCCACGAGCGCACCATTTCTCCTTTTGTCTTTATCAAATAAAGGTTGCATCTGTCCAATTACAGTGGTCCAACTTTACACAAAAGAACTTACTTTGGTAGGTTTGAATTAGACGGATGTGTGAGAGAATCAGCCGTAGACGACGCGCTGCAATTTGATTGTGAGAGAATTAACAACTTTCGTGTCATTTTCCTTCCCCGTCTCTCCAACCACAATTCAAACGTTATCTATCTGCAATATTTTAAAAAAATATACCCAGGCTAAATATCATAGCTAACGTAGCCACGCGATAAAAATCGAGCAAATTCCTTATTTGTCATCAAAACTTTAACTCTTCCCTTATTTGCCATCGAAAATATACACTTCCCTTATTTGCCATCGGATCAAAATTCACTTCCTCTATTTGCCACTCTAGTCACTTTGGCTAATAGAAATTTTTTCTCGTGCCACAACAGTGTTCAGCCACAATACAAAAATAGGTTAGTCTCAATGTGTACTTTATGCCCAAAATTTTTTTGCATAAAAATAAAATATTGCCTCTAATATTCATCCAAAAATTTTGAATTTTTCTTTGCATATGTTATACACTGCGACGAATCCATTTTGCTACTGTAGCATGAATAACGCAGCAACATGAGCACGATAATCTAACCATCAAAGTGATTAGAGTGGCAGATAAGGGAAGTGAATTTTGATCGGATGGCAAATAAAGGAAGTGCATAATTTCGATGGCAAATAATGGAAGAGTTAAAGTTTTGATGGCAAATAAGGAATTTGCTCATAAAAATCAACTGCATTTCATTTCTTCTCCTTTTACCTGTTTGCTTGTTTCATCTTCTTTCTTTCGCTTCTTTGTTTTTATATAGTTATTATACCCTATCCTGTGTTATAATGATTCTGCTATTTCCACCTGGTCGTCCATACTTGTCATTGCAAAAGGTTGGCGGGCAATCCTGCTTCGTTAATGCTCTCCCTGCTTAGACAATGAAAAATTAACCTAGCTTTGTTGCAATTAGCAAGCTGGTGTACTTCTGTTTTCTAGTGGGAAATGGAGTGGGGTTGCATTATCCCTTGTTCTGATATAAAAAAAATCTGCAAATTACTGGCCAGTTTATTTTCTTAACTCTCACATCAACACCATCTTTGCATTTGCATGTGTGCTAGAAGATTGGTCTCTTAGTTTTTGTATCGTCCTGTTTAAATTACCACACAATCTCAGCAGCACAATGTTAGTGCTCTTACATGTGCACTTAAAATTTTTAAGATAAACGAGTTTACAGTATCTCCTGCGATCAAAAAATGGAAAATTATGATGTATCTCATGTCGCTCATCTTCACCAAGTCACTAGTCGGATCTGGATCCATGCTCCTGCTTCTTAATTTTGTCATAGCAAAAGTGGGTATAAACACAAATTAACCATCTTTCCTCGTCATTTTAGTCGAGCCACTATATAACCATCTTCACCGAGTCAATCGTTTTAGCATTGGTACTATATAACCACTTAGTACAAAGTGTTCGTTTTAGCATTGGTACTACACAAAGTGTAAATGACGAGGAAAGATAGTTAATTCGTGTTTATATATACCCACTTTTGCTAGGACAAAATAAGAAGCAGGAGCATGGATCCAGATCCGACGAGTGACAAACATAGCAACTTCTACTGCAGTTGACGTTGACATGGCTGGACGTAATCCACAGCAAACAGCACGACAGCACAACAATCACATGTTAGTTAATTACAACACTCTTACATGCATATACAATAAAAAAACTGGAGTTGCTGTAATGTTTAAGGCAAGAACAAACAAAGAATTAATATATGTACTCACAGGGTTTTGAGCCCCCCAACGTGAAGACATACGAGTGTAACCCTAAAGTTTATTTATTATTCCACTGAGATGTGTTGAAGAGTACTTGTACAGAAGGCACGGTTTTAGGCACGGTTTTATTAGTAAGCATATGTTCATCAGGCTCCAAATTGTTATGGTTTTTTTCACTCCAAAATTTCATTAAGCTCGAAGCAATAACAAAACATACAGATCCCCACTAGCACCTTCCCTTTGCAAATGTTACCACTGCCCTTAAGCTTACTTATCGAATGGGTATAACACATGATGAATAGTTAAAATGCAAAAAGAAATATACATATGCCCACTTGTCCTTTTTGCTAGCTACATCTACCAAAGGTTGCATGTGTCCGATCGCTAGCCCAAACTTCTGATACGAAATGTTGGCAGTTTTGACTTGGACGGGAGGCGTAGAGAGAATCTGGTGTCGTGTGGGTGACGTGCTGCCATTTGATTGTGAGAATTCAACAACTTCCATGACATTTCCCTCCCCTGCTGGTCCAACCACCACGCACAAATTATGTGCGATACTACTTTGGACCTGAAGCACCGAAATATATTTATCTCCCCTTTTTTGTTTATAAATAACCACTATATGCAGAATTTTATGTCGCTAGCTCTAACCATAGCACAGCGATTAGTTCTCCCCTTTTTGTTTGCCCGCCATAAACGTGGACGTTCCGTATACGACAGTGCCGTGTGGGGCCCGCAGGGTACGTGCTTGCGGGTATATACGACGACGGCGTCCTTATCTTTCTGACAGTGACCTGCGAGGTGCCAGCTTTGTGGGCCCACGCATGGACCGGGCCACGCCAGCGCGACGGCGACAGCTGAACCCTCGGGCTCAACTCCGCCCGACCTGACCCCACCAGGCACCAACGACAATGCTGAGCCTGAGCGTGCACATCCATGTCTGTGATTAACATTTGGGTGGCTCGTGTTGACTTACTTAACTTCTGAGCCTTGTTCAGCAGTGTTGAATGACAGCAGAAGTCGATGCAAACATTATAATGGTTGCTGAAAAATAACTGCAAATATTGTAGCAGATGTCGAAAAAATAATTATGAATATTGTAATTGCTGAATGGCAGCAGCACTGCTGTACAAACTGAATGCATTTTCTTTTTACAAATGCAAACAATGTATTTCTTTTAGAGTTAAAGAGGAACAAGAAAAGAAAGAAACAATGAGTCCTTAACAGCGTATGGATCGATTGATGTGATATTTTTTCCTTTCAATGTCAAATAACCAAGGGCTTGCTCGCATACTATCCTGCGGAATAGCATGCCACACGCCACAGCCTCACCTGACCCAGGTTCTGGAATTGTTAGTCTAAAATTGAGCTAACTTCTTGAAAAATCTGTACTTGTTATCTTCTTCTGAATAGATTCCTCTATACTGGACTTGCATGATAAGTCGTTATCCTTCAGTCGCCAAAATAAAAAAAATAATCCGTTATCCTTTTGTTGGTGTCATGCGTTTCACAGCACCATCTTTAGGTGTTGTCGTCGCGTTGTCTAATAGTGGTACTACCTTGAAGCACAGTAATATATATTGTTTATATCTTATTTTTATTATTTACGAGAGAATATGTAATGTAAAATTGTCTTTTTTTTGAACAAATGATGTATTAGTTACTCCTCAGAGTGCCTAGATATTTTTTGCCAAGTAGAGTGCATAGGAAATTAAGAATTGATACAGCCCAGTCCATCTCAACCCGACTCTTTAAGAGGCTTAGCTTCTTGGAATTTTTTTTATTTTTAATCGAATTTTTTATTATATTTTTATTAATAATCGCATGTTTTCGAAAATTGCAAAACTAGTCGACCAGTCGCCCGAAGGACGGGCGATTTCGGCCAGTCGCCCCATGCGCGGGCGACAAGGACTAAAATCCCCCAGGCCGCGGTCTGGTGGGGCCTAGTCGCCCCACGCGTGGGCGACAAGGGGAAAGTCGCCCACCTGGAGGGCGACAGGAACCAGTCGCCCACCTAAAGGGCGACAGGAAGAAAAAAAAACATATTTCGTTTATGTTTTTCATAAAAAATTTTTCGATTATTGTGGCACAACTTAATAAAATAGGAAACATGGAAACTGATAAAACATCGTACAAAATAAAAACCATGTGCACATGAGTACATATCATACAAAATAAAAGCTATGTCACACACATAAAAGCTTGTACACATGGTATGCTATGCCACCTAATCTTACGGAAATGTTCGATCCCACCGCCGAGACATATTACTGAAGTTAATGTCCATACTGTAGGGGTTGGATGATGGCTGTGGGCGAGATGGCGCTGAGAAGTCGCTGTTGGAGGGTCGTTCTCGCAAAACAGATTCACTAAATGCCTCGTCGTCAGGGTCTTCGAGTGGAGGCGGAGGTCTTGAGGGTTGCATGGGCATGAAATCGTCGTCTTCATCGTCGTTGGCGTTTGGTTGCACGCGCGTTGCCGGAGCGCGTCTTCTTGCAGTGTTTCTTCGACGGGATGTTGCTGTGTTAGATGGCTCCGAAACACTACGGTTGGATGAGGTATGTCGCCTTCTACGTGAACCTGGCATGCAACCTCCACCGAAGAACATAAATAGATAGAAGAAGTTTGGGATAGGGTTGTCGATCAATTCTTTGTCTTCCGGAAATGCCTAACAAAAGAGAAGCAGTCGAATGAGCAAAAGAAATAGAAACCGATAATATAAAAATAAAAAAAATTGAGTGTACTTGAACGTGGGAGGCATATTGATCGGGGAGCATCATTATCTTGAATGTAGTGCTAGAGAAAACTAACACTGACGGGTGGTTTGCCAGCTCGCAAACCCTATGATACAACTGCCTTTGATCTTCTAAGAGGGCCTTAAGGTCATTTGTGGTGAGATGTTGCGGCGCTATAGTGTGTGAGGTCGTAGGGATTGTTGCATTTAACCTCGAGACAGCTTGTGCGAGATTGTTCTCCCTGAAAGGATCATCCCGGTGTTCACGCACGACACGCCAGATTGCGTCCAGTGCTCTCTCGATGTATTGTGGTGTCCATGAAAAGCCTCCACTAGATGGTCCTGCCATGGATGGTGTTGTTGAAGCGTGGAAGAAGAGTGGATGCCGCTGTGATGCAAGAGAGGTTGCTGTGAATGAAAGAGTGAGTAGAGGATAAGGTTTTGTAGGAGTGGTTCCTGAAATTGAAAGCACGAGTGGGAGGCCGTACTAGAGATTCCGGCTATAATATAGCTTAATTATTTTGATGGGACTCGGATGCATGCATCAAAAGCGTGACATTGAGCAGACATACATGCATGGGACATTGGATGCTCCTGGGATTCTTTGGCTGTTTTGCAAAGCGGGGACATTTGATGGGAGTTTGACGGGGCTGTGATGCATGCACCGAGAGTATTAATTGAGGGGACATGAAAAAAAAACATATTTTGTTTTTGTTTTTCATAAAAAAATTTCGATTGTTGTGGCATAACTTAATAAAATAGGAAACATGAAAACTGATAAAACATCGTACAAAATAAAAACTATGTGCACATGAGTACATATCATACAAAATAAAAGCCATGTCACACACAAATGATACAAGAGATAGCTAGTGCCTCCCACGCTTAGGGGGCACACCCCTAACAGTGCCAGGCTTGGGTGCCTTGCGACCCGCTCTGACGTGACCGGCTGAGTACGTCAACGGCGAAGGCGAAACCACCTGACGTGTGGGTCGACCTCCAGCAGGCGCTGGTGTGTCGTCGTACTGCTGCGAAGGCTGTGTCATTGGTGGTGCGCCACTCAACTGCGAAGGACGAAGTGTGTCGTGGTGCCCCTCAGCCATGTACGCGTCCAGGTCGAAAGGCGTCGGAGATCGTCGGCCATAACGCTCGGAGTGTCCGGAGACCTCCTCGTCGTCGTAGTCGTAGTCATCCATCTCAGACCCTATAAGAAGAAAGTTGTTATGCAAAAGCTAACAATAATTTATACTATGAGGAGAAATTAGTAGTAGACCTTACCTGGAGCCATGCGTGGCACCTGCGAAGACGAGCCAGCAACGTCGCCAGTTGGTCGCCAACCACTATAGCTTGGACCTGCGCATAATAAATGAGACATGTCAGTAAGGAAAACATGTCAATAATCATTTGAACGAAATAGTATAGGGTTTGACCTGTTGTGAACACCGGAGGAGGAGGAGGAGGTGGTGCTGCAGTCCTAGGAGTGTAGGTCGGATGCTGAAACATAGGTCGCTCCGCCCTGGGTGCTGACTGAGAGGGGTGCGGCACGGCATCGGTATGCCGACAACAGGAAGTGCAAGAGTTGAGCTTGACGATGTCTGTGGCGGAGTCGTAAATCCTCTTCATCGCAAGAGAGATCTCGTGTCCGGTAAGCTGAATGCCCTGCCTCATGCGCTGTAGAACTGATCCGGACTCCACGGCGATCCGCTGTGCTAGATCAATCTATTAAGAGGACATCGAGTTTAAAATGAGTATTGACATATAACAGAAAATGATTGCAAAGACATAAGTTAGTAAAGATCGTACCGCCAGCGACGAGGCCCGGTCCCTGTGGCTCGGGTACGTGTCTCTCAGGGTCGGGGTGTGGCTTTGTCGCACCGTGGGTGTGTGCGTGACCCTGGTCCGTGTGCGAGGAATGTACCAACGTAGGTAGTCCTCGTAGGCCTCGGAGGTGAACGGCCTCGTCTCCTGTATGACGTCCTCCAACGCCTGGCCCCACTGTACCACCCACGGCTCCGCAATCGCACGGGCAAAGGGGATCAGCTGCTTGCCCACAGAGTTCCCGTGTGAACTTGTGAACATGATCCAACCAAACAACTAAAGGATGTACGCCTCCAAGTGCCTCGACACAGTGGCCTCATCTGCATCCAGGTGAATGTAGTCCGCCTGCATGTCACGATAGAAAAACAAATGTTACCTATAGGTATAAAAAATTGAACATGCAGATGAAATGTACGACATGATGTATCACTTTACCTGAAACTGTAGTAGCCACTTCTTCGTTGGCCCGTGGTGCTGGTCACTAGGAATAGTCCGGTACGGTGGAGCACCTGGCGCACGAACGATACCCTCGAAGCGGACAAGAAGGTCGTGCCGCCAAGTGTCTGGCACGTCGGGAGAGGAGACCGCCTGACCAGCAGTGCGTACTCCAAGCAAGAACAACACATCCTGAAGTGTCGGTGCCATCTCCCCACAAGGAAAGTGGAAGGTGTGAGTCTCAGGCCTCCAGCGGTCCACTAGTGCAGCTAGCAGAGAACGGTCGTACGAAAACCGTCTGGCAGGATCGGCCTGCTCGTCAGGCCCGGTGGCCTCAAGAAGCCTACAAAGTGGTAGGAGTCCAGCTGCCTGTAACCTGCAAAAGTTAAAGTGATTAGTTTTCGACAAAAAATTGAAACAAATAAACAAAAAAATTGAACACATAATGATGCATACCTCGGTATCCATCGATCGTCTAACCGCAACAACTCCAGAGGTACCCTCGGGCGTAGAACAGGCAGCTCGGCTGCAGTAACAGCACTCAAGTAGGATCGGTGCCGACGGTCCAAATTGGAGTCCAGTAACTCCAACTCAGCTCCACCCCCCGTCGCCATACCTATACACGTTGCTTATAAAATCAGGAAATAACATACACATTATAGGAATCTAGTCGCATTACAACTCAAAGTCTCACAATACATTACAATACGAAATACAATGTCCATAATAACTTAGTTCGCATGACACAACATGAAACGCATTAAAGACGTTACTTGACATACAACAACATGGATCAACCTAGAGTAAAGAACAATAATGCTTCAACGAACTGTTCCATCCATCCTTGGTACTCCACGACGTGTACGAGGACGACGACCATCTTGTGGATTCTCGGAAAGGCCTGCTTCAGCTGCTCCCTCTGTTGTCTTCTTACCGGGGCACTTCTTGTAGGTATGTCCGGTCCCATCACACTTCGTACATCTGTCCTCCAGTCTTCCTGTCTCAGACTCGTCCATATCATTTCTAATACGTCGTGTCTTGCGACGACCACGCTTCTGCCTCAATTTTTCTTTATCAGGACCACGTAGGTAGTTACGGCCAGGGTTGTTTGTGAATGTGCCAAATATAGCAAACCCATAGATCTCTGCATTCCATGTTGTCATGACTATCTCCTTTGAAAAATATTGCGACACATAACGCTTGGGTGCCAAATTTGTAAGTGAACAAGCTGCTATAACATGCGAGCATGGCCTGTGTAGAAGCTTTGGCTTCATACAGGAGCATGTGCATGACTCATTGCGGACAATGCACTCTTGTACTGTCCTCTCGCGGTTGCCACCACGACGGCCCCTGTCTCTACAAAGAATCTCAAAACGATTCTCTGCTGTGCCCATAGGTCGAGCACGGTGGAAACTTGCCTTCTTAATTTTTTTCTCCATGTAACTTGTCATGAATGACGAAAATACCAATTTGTTGTCAGCCATAGCATGACAAGCAGCTGCATGTCTTTCACGAAAGTACTTGCATATCCCATGCAAAATCCCCTCGACTATTGCAACAAGAGGCAATCCTCTCAAAAAACGAATAACCCAGTTGTACACCTCTGCCAAGTTTGATGTCATTATTCCATACCTACAACCATCTGTATCGTACAACAATGATCACTTTTCCTTTGGCTCATGCTCAATCCAATCAGAAAAGCACCTAATAGATGACCCTGATCTTCGGACAACGTTCCTCGGGGCATCCGTGGGAAGGCCACAAAGAGGAACAAAGCTATCATCAGGGTTAGGGTTCGGACTGTTCGACAGCTCTTCAGTTTGTTTTGTTGTCAACTCATCAAGGCGCTGCCACATTGCATTAAACTTTCTCTGTTGATTCTGGTTGCATAACCTTTTAACATGTTCATCAGATGCTTATTTTTGAAATGTCTAAAAAAGTTTGCACCCAAGTGCCTTATGCACCACCTGGATTGTATGTCAGGCCAACGAGCTGGAACACCACGCTCAACGGAACCATGTTGCATATCCATTATCGCCTTCAGCAAACCTGGATGTCGGTCGTGTATGACACAAACATTAGGTCTTCCTTGAACCACTGCCAGCTTCAGACGCTCCAAAAACCAATACCAGCTATCTGTGTTCTCACTCTCCACAAAGGCAAATGCCAATGGTACAACTTGATTGTTCCCATCGACTCCAATGGCAGTCAAAATCTGCCCTTTATACTTTCCTGTGAGGAAGGTACCGTCTATGCAGAGAATTGGCCTGCAATGACGAAATGCCATGATGCATTGACCCAATGCAAAGAATGCACGGTGAAGGATCAATTTCCCAGGCTCTTTTTGATTTGGCAAATCCATGATATCGTAATACGTACCAACATTCTTCTGCCTGATGGTTTCTAACAACTGTGGCAGATTCTCATAAGAAGCTTCATATGAACCAAATCTGTTCTCTATCACCTTCTGCTTCGCTTTCCAAGCCTTTAAGTAGCTTATGGTGTACTTAAAATCCTCCTCTATAGTGTTGATTATAGATTTTGGCTCATACCTTAAGTTATCCACAATTCTAGGATACATGTAATCAGCAATGAATTTGGAGGTCAGAGCTGAATTGCACTTTTCCAATTCTTCCAACTGACATGTATGATCCTTCACTATAGAGCATTTCCAGAACAGACTCCACTTTTGCTCGTAAGCATGCACCCTGAACGGACACTGTGTGAACACACACTTAACGTCATACAGTTTTCTGCTTGATTTGACAACCACAAAGGACCTTTTCACCGATAGAGACCAGTACTTCACAGCAGTCATCACATCATCTTTGTCTTTGTAAAGAGCTCCCTCTGTCACTTCATTCTTGTGGTACTCCCATGGGACAGAGTACCCTTCATTGATAGTCAAATTTGCAAAATTTTGATTATTCCACTCAGCTGGGACAGGAATCTCATTCTCGTCATCTGAAGAGTCAACATCAGGAAGATTCTCATGCTCCTGGTTCTCCCTCCTCATTTCCTCAACTATATATTCTATCCGTTCTCCTTCGTCTGCTTCACCGGTCGGTTCCACAGATGCCGCATTTTGCTCACCCTCCTCAATTTGTGTCTCGCCTTCCTCTTCCTCCTCGCCTTCCTCTTCATCCGCCATGTCTGCACCACCTACCTCGTCGACAGCATCTACCTCGACCACCTCCTTCAGATATGCCCGAGCAAGGAGTACAAGAGGCCACCCACGTTCTACAGCCTTCTCCACATATTTCCTCCATGTCGATGTTGCATTCAAAGGCACTAACTCCCAGTAAAATCCCTCACGTGCACGACTGACCATACCCATCAGGTTCAGTCCGTGTTGGTCTGTATCAAGCTGAAACAGCCGCATCAACCAATTGTGCACACCAGTAATTGTCCTCTCATTTGGCCTTGTGATTCCTCTATAAACTGATGGAAACCCTGACAGATCAACCCCCTCTACCCCATGAACAATATCCCCTTCTCTATAAAAAATTTGGAACACTATCTTATCTGACATACCTGTCAACCAACGAGATTCAAATTAACTACATTTTTTAATTGAAATTGCTTACAGCCTTATAATACATCTATATCTATTAACTACTAATTTTTTAAAAATATTATAACTATCTTACATAGTATTATATGACAATTGTTTCTATTATATCTGAACTATTTATTTAAATGCTACATAATCTACAACTATATAAAAATAACGTTTCTATTATATCTAAATATTTATTTACATAATCAGAAAAACTTTTTATTTAAATACTAGTAAATCTATACCTACAACAGTCGTATTTAAATATAAATACAACTATAGTATGCTACATCTATACCTACAACAGTCGTATTTAAATATAAATACAACTATAGTATGCTACATTATTTTTTTACATACTAGTAAATCTAGATCTAGCTTAGAAGATATTACTTCTACTAAAACTACATTATTTCTAAAATAGAATAGTACATCTAAGACTACATTTCTAACTACTGTCGAAAAACTTACCGAAATGGCGACACGTCGAGCAGCACGCCGCAACCACCTCCCCCTCTCTTCTCTTCTCTTCTCCCCTCCCTTCTCTTCTCTTCTCTTCTCTTCTCTTCTCCCCTCCCTCTCTCTTCTCTTCTCCCCTCCTTCTCTCTTTTCTTTTTTTCCGAATTTTTCTGCAATTTAGGCCGAAATTCGCTCATTTATAGGGCTCGGCTCCTGTCGCCCGACCGTTGGGCGACTGGGCCCACCACCCGCGCGTCCCCCGCCTTGTCGCCCGTTGAGCGGGTTATTTGAACCCTTGTCGCCCCGTCGTCGGGCGACTGGGCCCCACAAAACCGCGCGTCGATCTTGTCGCCCTCTCAGCGGGTTATTTGAACCCTTGTCGCCCCGTCGTCGGGCGACTGGGCCCCACAAAGCCGCGCCTCGCCCTTGTCGCCCAACGGGCGGGAGATTTTCTTGTCTGTCGCCCCTCGGATGGGCGACTGGGCCCCACCCAGGCAGATCTGCCACTTTATCGCCCGTACCTCGGGCGACAGGAATAAATCGCCCGTACCTCGGGCGACTGGTCGACTAGTTTTGCAATTTTCGAAAACGTGCGGTTATTAATAAAAATATAATAAAAAATTCGATTAAAAATAAAAAAAAATTCTAGCTTCTTGAGTGTAGTAGCTCCACCAGCCCAAGGAAAAGCTCCACCAGCCCAAGGAATGGTGAGCCCAGCGGGACCTGAGAACAAAACCAATTGTTTTGGTCTTTTTTCCTTTGATGAAATTGCTTGGAGCTTTTCCAAGCAAACATGCAATTATCAACTCGAAACAGGAATACAATACTGGTTGGCTGGTTGCTACCTGAAAAGAAGAGATAGTACAGTCGATCCAGGCACAAAACATTACTGGAAGAAGGCATCGTAGCTCGCACCGCAAACCTGAAAGAATATAATGGTCTGCTTAATCTCGAACCACATACCGTAAACCAGCGACCTTTAAGATTGCCAAAAGGTTGAGTTGCTCAAACTGTCAAAACAGAGTGATTCCCTGTTTCGCTGGAAAAGCGGAAGGGGGTGAGCCGTATGTATGTATGTAGCATTCATGAGAACAGTGAAGAAAGTAGAGGCGCAGGTTGGCTGCCGCCTGCCGGTTCACTAGGGGAGAGGAAAATGGAAAATGCATATGCTTTGTACTCTTAATAAATACTGTAGACTGTAAAGCTGTCAGGGGCTCATTGGTGTCTCCATCAAACAGGATTAAAAAGGATTAAACGAGCTGCCATGCAAATCATGGCCAGGGGTTCTGACTCGTCACAACTCACAGGGCATGCATGGGGAGCATGATCTTCCAGGGCCTGCCTAAACATAACACGAACAGAGGTCACAGACCAAGTCAAACATCGCCTGCTTCCTTCCGGCAAAGACGTGGCGCCAACCAAGTGCATGCATCCCTCCCTTCCTCCTCTCCTCTGCTTTCTTTCGTCTCCAGCGCGTTTGTCTCCCTGCCTCTCGCCTGCAACAAACACCTGACCTCGCTCTCCTCCATCCCCGTCTCTCTCTCTATCGCATTGAGCAGGGAGAAGAAAACAACTCAGAAAGCTCGCAGCCATGGTGATACCTCCTCGGCTCCTCCCTCCTCTTTCCTCTCCCCTGCTGCATTTGCAATGTTCTTCAGATACTCTGCTTCTTCATCCATGTTTTGTGTTCCTAAAAGAAACTTGTGGATCAATGAATAATGTTTTATTGCAATGTCATCTGAACACTTGACAATGCCCTGCAGGCGAACTCTGCGTCCGGTCTGGCTGTGCACGACGCGTGCAAGGTGAAGTTCCGGGAACTGAAGGCGAAGCGGAGCTTCCGGTTCATCGTGTTCAAGATCGACGAGAAGTCAATGGAGATTCAGGTGGAGCGCCTCGGCGAGCCCACCCAGGGCTACGGCGACTTCACCGACAGCCTCCCCGCCGACGAGTGCCGCTACGCCATCTATGATCTCGACTTCACCACCGTCGAGAACTGCCAGAAGAGCAAGATCTTCTTCTTCTCATGGTACACCTTCCATGATCATCATATGTTTGATGCATCGTATCATCTCTGTATTTCGATGATGAATTATAAACAAACACAAAAACAATCGCATGCGTAGGTCTCCTGACACTGCGAGGACCAGGAGCAAGATGCTGTATGCCAGCTCCAAGGACAGGTTCAGGAGGGAGCTGGATGGCATCCAGTGTGAGATCCAGGCCACCGACCCCAGCGAGATGAGCCTGGACATCGTCAAGAGCCGGACCAACTGATCATCCCCAAACAACAACAAGAACAATGCATCACAGACCCACCCATTAATCGATTACTCATTGTCCATGAACTATACATATAATTTTTTCCCCTACCATAACATATGTTTAAACTTTTTTTTTCCCTGATTGTTCCGTCATGTTCATTTCACCTCTTCTCGTTCTGTTTTTTTGTAAAGGGCATATGTGGATGCAATTTGTTGGGCATACGAATGCATTTGTCCATCATAATATAGGTCATGGGCTATTGTTTTGACTTATTTTGTGAACAATTTTACTACTGTCTCAGTATGCATTGATCTTTCTACTGCTCAGCGCTACCGCAAAGGTAGAGCCAATTCAAAAATGCCACTCAACAGAGAATACGACACCAGGTTGGTCGGGAACCGGATCCTCCGACAGTCACTGACCTGTGGGGCCAAGGCCACGGGTCAGTGACTGGGACGCTCGTTAGAGGATCCCTCTCCGTTGGTGGAAAGGCATGGTTTGTACACGTCCCCTGTCATCTACGGGACGCGGATGGCATTCTACTGCACGGCCTTGCATTAGAGATCATCTGCCGTTCATTATATTCAACGATGCTCCTGCCTCCTGGTTTTCTAGCTGTCTAATCCGGCCCAAACTCACACAGTCCTAACGAAACAGAAATCAAATTTTCGCGCATAGCAGGAGGTATGGGACTGAGAGGATTCAGAGGAAAAATAATAAAATAACCTGGCTGCTCTGTTTGCCGCCCTAATTTGGTGCAACATACGCCCCTTTCTCCTCTTATCACTTGAAAACAAAAAAACAAAAAGAAAGCAAACCTGGAGACATATAACAAGATGAAAAATCGATGACTTGAAGCTTAGGCCAGACGGCCAGCAACAGTGATATTAAATTTTTTAGTAGTAATGTTGTTGCCCAACATTTTTTTTTTCCGCTTGGATTATTATCTTTTGATTGCTTGAAGCATTTTAGAGGAGTTCAAAGCATGAAGACTAGTATTACGGTTCAGGTGAACGTGTGCAGTATTTATTCGTTGTGGTGTCAGTATTTGTCACCGATTACAAACAAACAAGAAAGCTTCAGCGGGGTATGGAATTGGTAGAGGCACCAGAGATGTCCGATGGCATTAACGATGGATAGAGCTTTACTGCAAGGCCGTGCAGTAAAACGCCATACGTTAGGCGATCCGTATCTGACTCGCTCGATGCGGTGTCCCGGATAATTAAATTACCCGAAATTCCGTATTTTCCGTACTTGCCCCAGGATCAATGACAAGTACACACGGTAATCACAGTGGAACCATAGCCATATCAAAATTCAACTATCAAGTTTATTTGAAATTTACAAAATATCGGCTCGACGGCCGACAAAGTACCTTAAGAAATAAACACAGCGGAAACATAAAGGAATTCAAATCTTCAGCGTGTGCCCTGTGTTCATCCCACAGGCAATTGACTGGAAGTTGAACTCCTAGAAAGAACGGCGTTGTTCCTCACCACGATCAATGTCATATTTGAAATCAAGTTATCGGAGGCAAGCAATGCAAGTAAATATTAGCAAAAATATAATTATATGCAAGGCCAGACGAAGAAAAGTAATATGGTTAAGTTTGTATAAATGAGCAAATGGCAATCTAAACTTGATTAATGAAATAATTACTAAATTGAATTGCTTGAATATAAATTGCATAAATGTAAGCACAAGTAAAATATCATATGAATAAAGTGAGATGCTTGACTTCCATGTCAAGTTCCTACAAAAATCATCATCTATACCATTTCATATATCAATAACCATCATGATCAATTTTAATCCCCAACCATTCCCTAAACAAAGACCTATCATTAAGGAGCTTGAGACCGCAAGCACGGCCATTTGAATGGATTATTACTCTGCAGAGTTTATACACTATACTCATGGACAGTGAGTGGCCGTCTGTGGTGTTGCAGGCACCGTGCACTCACGAAGTGTGCACATCGGTATCACACATGACGTTTTCATTAAGTGTTTGCTAATCTTGCCTTCCCTAAATTGCAAAGATCCCTCCGTACCCGACCACTAACACCTCAGAGGTACAATTTTCCCCTCCTTCAAACATGGATAGTTAGGCGGGAGTTAAAAGGGTACAATTTATTGTATCGGCGCACCTTGAGTCCAAAACCGTAGTAGTGGAGGTCCCTCTGAATAACTACCAAATCGGGTAAATTATCCATACATTATCTACTTCTAGAAGGCAAAGACAACATTCACTTAATTACTTAGCCATGGCCGTCCCATTCCAGCATCCATGGTCGCACGATGTTTCCTTAAATCAAGAATCAAATGTACCGGTCCTTATGTGATGTGACGGGTCTCCAAAATCATCATTATCAAACAATCATTAATCCAATTTTACATTATCACATCAAAACCCGTCAACATCTAAAATTATCATAATATACCAACAAAGATTGCCCATCAACAAAAACCATAAATTTAACGAATATACATGTGCTTCTATTTATACAAAATATAATAATTCATTTTAGCAAGCTTATGGCATTTGATAAACGTGACAATCCAACCTATGGTTACAATTGGGGATAAAATATGGCTCAATAATTGGATAAGATAAATAGGTAACATCTACCATTTTTCCCAAGTGAGCACTTTTAGTGATATAAGTTATGCACAAATTTATCCTACAAATTAAGCACTTAACTGTACTTGCAAAACATAGGATCAAAATGATCAAGGGAGTGTGCTTGCCTCGCACCTTTATATCCATAGTTCATACGACGATCTTCAAATGTCGATCTTCTCGTGATGTAGTCCTTCGACGATTCACTCACGTGCGCATTAATCCACGATCGATAAATACCGAGAGATCCAATTAAAGCCATCCAAGAAGATCCAATAAAATCTACAATAATAAATACAAATATTTCAAATAAAAACCAAGGAGCATGATCATGGAACACGTTTCATGAAAATAAATATGTACTCGGAGCTCGTACAAATGGACTGCATGTTATCGAGTCCTATCGATAAATAAATTGAAGAAGGGATACTAGGGTTCTCGCGATTCTATTTATTCTACAGTGATCATGTGCTATGCGACGTATTCATAGCCTTATATAGGCCATATTCACCTAGACAAAGTATTTATTATCCAATCTCTCTTAAAATAAAACAAGTGTATACATGCATATTATTTAAATTAATTATTGTAGAGGTTAGCATGAAAGTATGTATAGATTTTTATTTAACAAATCCCTAAAGTGAAAATGGTGAGATGCATATGATTTATTGATGGTGATTGTGTGCATATCTATTATGTAAGCTCTAAATTATTTCCATTAGTGAACATGGTGTTGCTTAAAGAAACATAATTAAATAAATTAGATTACATAACAAATATTTCTATGGTAATATATATGTAAAGTATGGTCACATGTCCTTAATGCCTATGGGAACATCTCTATATGCTAAATCCTCAACTTATTTTATATAAATATCAATGTGCTTTTAGGCATACAAGTGACATAGTCAAAGATATGTTTCTTTTAAACTATGTTATCTACATATGGCATGTTCTAAGAATTTATATTTATAGTTTATTTTACATGATTTAGATATCATGGATATGACACCATATTCTTAGGTAACTTTCAACTAGTTAAGTAAAGGAAGAGTGCATGGAAAACATATATGTTGCATATGCATATTTTCAGCTTGATATAATTACTATTGTTTCATCTTTCTTTATTAAAGTACTTATATAAGGTTACATGAGAAAAATATGCTATTTTACATGTATGTATATGGGTGCAAACTGCACACTTAATTATGAATATGGCATGCATACCTATCATGTTAATATTTTATTAATTCTTATCAAGAAATGTGTTACTTCCTAAAAGCATGGATAATTTAACTTCTTACTTTCTAACAAAATTTTCCTAGTCATACAAACTAGAGATATTGACCTATGGTTTATTTTATTTAACATAACCAGAAAATAAGTTTATATAGTGTAAAGAAAGCTATATGTTCATGCATGAATGAGATGTTTATTTAATTAGGTTAATTAATTTATCATTCAAAGCAAAACTTAAATGAAACTGCCATTTTAGTTCTACATGTGATAACTAGGATAACAATATATATGTTTTTAATTATAGTGTTTGCATGCAACGCTATTATACAAATAACAATTAAATTTTAATAAGAAATCATGTTATTATATAAGAAATATGGCCAATCTAACTAACTATTCTTCTAGCAATTTTTCCTATGATCAAATACTAATCAACAATGGCAAAAGGTCCTAAAAACATCAAGGAATTTTCCTAATATTTTTACCTAATATTTTTCCCTCATTTTCCTATTAATTTCGAGCTAAAAACGTTTAAACCGAAACTAGCTAATCGTAGCCGGACACGTGGCGGCTTAGGACTTGTTTAGTTCAAACTGAACGAGCGCACAGTAACCGCGGCGATGAGGCGGCTCGCCGACGGCGATTCGACGGCGGCTTCGACGATACGCTAGTCAGGCCGACGCGTGAGATCACCAGCTACCTTCAGGTGGTTGTCTCGTCGCCGGAGACGGCTTATAGCGGCGGCGCGGTGGCGACCTAGGTTCGCGGCGGCAGGGCAATATCGATGCGCGAACAAATCAGCACGGCGATGTGAAGTTCAAGCTGAACTAGCATCTACAAGAAAATAGGGTGCTCACCAAGCAAGAGGTGCAAGCAGGGGTGGCCTGTAGCGACGGCTGGTCGACCCGCGGCGGCGGAGCAGAGTCGGCGACGGTGCGCACGCCCTTTCGTCCCATCTCTTTGGAAGAAAAAGATAGGAGAAGAATAAGAATGTTCTAGGGATGCTAAGAGAACAACACATCGACGTGGTTCTCACCTATAAAGCTCCAATTGCCGGCAATGGCTGCGGCGGCCGGAGTTGGGGAAAATGGAAATTCGTCAGATTCCCGCAATGGTTGCAAACATGGTTAAGTCCTAGAGAACGAGGATGGCAGGAGGAGGCCAATTGAGGGGTCAATTGAGGATTTTATGGGGCGAAGAGGCGATTGTGGTTGGGTGGCTGCCATGCGGCCATTCCTGTCAGAGGAAAAGAGGGAGGGAAAAAGGAAGGAGGGCTCTAGAGGGCGCGGGGTGGTGCAGGAGAGGTCGAGTGACGACGAGCGTGGCGCGTTGCCTTCCCATTGTGGGCGCCGGTGGCCGGGCGGCGCGTCGGCGTTGACGAAGAAGAACGACAACGCGACGATGGCGGTTCACGCGTGGGCTGGGCCGGACTGGGCTGCAATGGGCCGGGCGAGGTAAGCCTCTTTTTTTCTTTTCTATTTTATTTTCGGAATTTGGTAATGGGCCGGGCAGGCTGGGTTAAGCCCAATTAGGTTCTTTACTATTTTTGGAATTTTCAAACTAGTTGAGACATTTACGAATTTTCTATCTATCTAAACGTGCTCCAAATATTATGAAAAATTCACAGGCATTTATCTACGGAGTAACCTAGCTTTGGTGAATTTTTTAGGAGTTTTGGTAAAGCTAAACTCCTACGAAAAATCTAACAAGCTGCTGTGCAATGCAATTGACATGCATGAACATGGTTTTTCAAACATGAAAATTTTCCAAAAAATCCAACTTTCGATTAATGAAACCAACAACCAATTCCAAATATTTGGAACTTCAAATAAGAATATCTCAAAACAAAATCACAACAAAATTATTTATTAACACCAAATGAATCAAGTTATTATTTTATTTAATAAATTCCCATCTTGATTGCTTATAATTTTCCGTAGCTTATGCTAATGTGTAATTAGTCCTATTAAACTATAGCTTAGGATTGCGGGATGTTACACTCGACTACACGCACTCTTATTCGATAACACGTACTATCTCTTATGTGCGCAGATTTTGATATCCATATCAGCAAGTATGCATGTATACGCACGTACCAGTTCTGTACTGCAGTAGAGTACCATACTGTGAATGGTCGAATCAAATGTAAAGGGAGGTAGGTCGGTTGCCCTGCGGAAAATTGATGAGTTGAAGCTCTCGTCCTCATGCTTAGGCCAGACAGCCAGCAATAGTGATATCAAAATTTTTAGTAGTATTGTTTGTGCCCAACATTTTTTTTTCTCTCTTGGATTGCTTGAAGCATTTTAGAGGAGTTCAAAGCACGAAGACTAGTGTTATGATTCAGGTGGACGTGTGCAGTATTTATTTGTTGTGGTGTCAATATTTGTCACCGATTTTTGCATGTAAGCTCACATAACAAACAAACAAGAAAGTTTCAGTAGGTACGTTGGTGTTTAGGCCTGCAGTAATCAATAACCCTTGGGGAATCGAATTGGTAGAGGCAAGAGAGGCGTCCGATGGCATGAACGGTGGATAGAGCTTTACTGCAAGACCATGCAGTAAAACACCATACGTTAGGCGATCAGTGTCTGGCCCGCTGAACTGCGCGCACTCTTATTCGATAACACGTACAATCTCCCATGTGCGCAGATTAGATATCCACATCAGCAGGCATGTATGTATACGCACTTACTAGTACCATAGCTAGGGCTGGACGAAAAATTCGTGGCTCGTTAGCTCGGCTCGGCTCGTGACTAGCTCGGCTCGGCTCAGCTCGGCTCGTTCACTTTTTCTAACGAGCCGAGCTAGGTTTGTAGCTCGTTATGCTTAACGAGCCAGCTCAAGCTGGCTCGCGAGCCGCTCGCGAGCCAAACAAACCAGCATGCCCTAACAGGCCCAGTACCCCTCGGTCTCCTCCTCCCTCCACACACCTTATCCCTTTCCCGAATCGCGCCGCCACCACACCTTGTCTCCTCTCAAGTCCCTATCGCACGTCTGCCTTGCTCCGTTCGTGAACCGCACCGCTTGCCTCGCTAACCTGTCACCTTGTTCCCTCGTCGCCCACTTGCAAGCTTACCCGGAGGAGATCCACGAGGTTGTCGGCGTTCTTTCTCTCATCATAGCACTCGCCTCTCCTTTCCCCTTCGTCATCGACGCTGCAGCCATCAACGTCAAAGCTCATGATGAACATGAGCTCATTGTCCTCACCGCTCTTCCCATAACTATGGCGATGATTGAAGAGGACTGAGTCAAGATCCAAACCATGATAGGCGACGTGAAGAACGGCGGCCGACAGCTCAAGCCAGACGGTGCCACCCCTCCCTCTACTTTCCTCGTGCGGTGGTGCCGGTTCCTCCACATCTCCAGCCCCCGTCCCCTCTCGGTCGCGACGACCTCCGCGTCATCGGCCACCGTCTCCCCGCCTGGCACGTCGTTGTGCTCAAGGGCGTGAAGATGTACCCGACGACATGGTCATCGTCTTGTTCCCTAGGTCGTAGCAGAGATGCTGGAGGCGAGTGACGAGCTTAACGAGCTGGCTCGCGAGCCAGCTCGAGCTCGTAACGAGCCGAGCTGAGCCAGCATTCTAGCTCGTTAAGATAACGAGCCGAGCCGAGCCAGCTCGTTATCCTAACGAGCTGGACCGAGCCGAGCTGAGCCGAGCTGAGCTGGCTCGGTAGTCCAGCCCTAACCATAGCACAGTACATTACCATACTGTGAATGGTCAAATCAAGTGCAAAGGGAGGTAGGCCGGTTGCCACGTGAAAAATGGATGAGTTGAAGCTCTCGACCTCATGCTTAGGCTGGAGGGACAGTAATAGTGATATAATTTTTTTTTTTGACAAAATACTGTAGGGGAGTTTCCCACAGTGCCAGCCTTTTCTATTAATAAAACAAAAAGAAAGTTACAAACGACAAATAAAAGACTAAGCTACTCCTAAGTAGACTATGCTAAAACTAACTCAGCTACTCCTACTCACCTAAAAAAATACATATAAGTATTGTTGTTGCCCAACATTTTTTTTTTCTCTCAGCTTGGATTATTACGTTTGGATTGCTCGAAGCATTTTAGAGGAGTTCAGAGCATGAAGACTAGTGTTATAGTCCAGGCGGAGTGTGCAGTATTTATTTGTTGTGGTGTCAATATTTGTCATCGATTTCTGCATGCAAGCTCACATAACAAACAAACAAGAAAGCTTCAGTGGAGTACCGTTGGTGCTTAGGCCTGCAGTAATCAATAATCCTTGGGGAATCGAATTGGTAGAGGCAAGAGAGACGTCCGATGACATGAACCGGGGGTAAAGCTTTACTGCAAGGCCGTGTAGTAAAACACCATATGTTAGTTGATCCGTACTCTTATTCGATAACACATGCTATCTTTCATGTGCGCAAATTTGATATCCACATCGGCAGGCATACATGTATACGTCCGTACCAGTACTGAACGCAGTACAATACCATACTGCGAATGGTCGAATCAAGTGTAAAGGGAGTTAGGCCGGTTGCCACGTGAAAAATAGATGAATTGAAGCTCTCGTCCTCATGCTTAGGCTAGAGGGCCAGCAATAGTAATATCAATTTTTTTTTTACGAAAAACTATAGGTAAGTTCCCCACAGTGCATGCCTTTTCTATTAATAAAACAAAAAAAAGTTACAAACCAAAAACAAAAGACTAAGCTACTTCTAAGTAGACTATGCTAAAACTAACTCAGCTACTCCTAGTCACCTAAAAAAATTACATACAAATATTGTTGTTTGTTGCCCAATATTTTTTTCTCTCAGCTTAGATTATTATCTTTTGGAATGCTTGAAGCATTTTAGAGGAGTTCAGAGCATGAAGACTAGTGTTATGGTGCAGGTGGATGTGTGCAGTATTTATTTGTTGTGGTGTCAGTATTTGTCACCGCTACATGCAACTTCACATACCAAACAAACAAGAAAACTTTAGTGGGTTACATTGGTGCTTAAGCCTGAAAGAATCAAATTATCTTTGGGGAATCGAATTGGTAGAGACAAAAGAGACGTCCGATGACATGAACGGTGGATAGAGCTTTACTACAATGCCATGCAGTAAAACACCATATAAGTTAGGGAATCCGCCTCCGTCGTCTGCGTACTTCGAACTCTGTTGGGGCGTTAAAATGAGTCGTGGCTATCGATGTTTCTCTTTTTTTTCTTTATCCATGTTGGACAACGTGCATCGCCACAATTCAGAGGCTTCTCTCTTTTGTGTCCATTTTGTACAACATGCATCGCTCCACTTCAGAACCTGTGAATTGTCTGATATCCCGCTTTAATCAAGGAGATTCTTCAACCAACAGGAAACAAATAGCACCCAAAGAATAAAATGCGTGACCCACCCCGCCTCTATGTATTTTATCTTGCTCACTGCAGACACACATCTGGACTATACAAGCATATATTAACGACATAACTCACGGATAGCACTGATGGATACACATCCCAATGGCAAACAGAAAAATATATTTTCTTTTCCGCCCAAATTTATCAAAGCTGCAGGTTACACTTACCGCTCAACGAAAATGCTGGAACAACCTGCTACTTCCAGATGCCATTACTCAGGTTGACCGGTATTTTCTCATCAATGCAACAAAAACAGTTTTATTTGGATGATAATGTTTTTTTTACATACACTGACCTACAGCATACTGAGCATGATATTATACAACTATGGTTGCTATACAAACCAGCGGCAACAAAATTTAAAAAGAAAAGATTATTACAGGAACCAAGAGTGTTTTTACACCCCAGGTTCACCTTTTAACTATACAGCCTTTTTTTTCATATAAGCTTGTAGCCGTAAACATCATAGCTATGTTTTAATGCTGACTTATCTACTATTGCATCAGCAGAAGATTATTCACAGTAGCATTTACGTTGTTTGTCCTCATCAAATCCTACAATAACAAATGTTTTTATAAAAATGTGTCAGTGCATGTACAAATCTGAAGAATAACTTCAAGTTGTGCAAAACAGAGATGTACCTCCATGATTAACTCGTCGGGGATATGGGGTAAAACTTCTCGTACTCTATCTAGCATGGTCAGTAACTCTGACATACTTCCATTACCAGTACCTGAAGCGCCCCGGAGCCGCAATCCAGCAGCAGATGAACTATTAGGCAATGAGGATGACGATGAAACAAGCGACGACCCTGCCATTGGCTCAGGCCACAGGTTCCAGGTGGCATCAGCGTGCCCATAGTTGTCAGATACAGAAGCCAACTGCCTCATCATCATCTGAACTCCAGTTAGCCCTACTGATCTCACTGCAGTTGAGGAACTGGGATTGTCCATCCCAGGGCTTGACCATGGTGGAACCCAGCTAGCATCAAGACCAGCACCTCTGCAACACCAGAAATGTCAGATTATGAAATCAAAGGTTGGCATCTGCCATAAGCACAACTAAATAGAATATATTACAATAGTATGATAAAAAGACTATGTTCGCAAAAAAAAGTATGATAAAAAGAGGATGGCAATTAATTTTACACTATCACCGATGCAAAATCAAACCATATCCTCAGATATTTTTAGTGAACGTGCTAACTAGAATTTTTATCTTTCGTTATGTGAACACTTCACCCAAGTTCATTCATAAAATCAACAATCATTCCAGTCCAACATTAACATGAGCTAACTAATACTGATCCTTGCATTGTTTGGTCAAAGGTGCACCAAAAAGGAGAAAAGACGAACCTCAAGATCGGCAAAAAGACAACATCTTCATTTCGTTAGCCTCAACACTAAGACCAAACTATTTTTTTCTTGAAAAAAAAAAAGGTAAACTTAACTTTTAAAATCAATTGTGCAAATGTGCAAATTTGAAATGAAGCTGGCAGGAACTGATCACGAAACGGATAAATGCTCACCAAAAGGGAAAACAAAGCAGGCCACAGGGTGATGCTTACTGATTCCATCCCCCTAAGTATCAAAAAAAAAAAAAAAAAAATCCCCCCACCCATGCAATCATCCCTCTGCTCTGGAATGTACACAACCATTGATATAAATAATTTCCTCACTTTCTACTGCTAAAATCATTAATTTACACAGCTAAAGCACCTATTTCACCATCGAACAAGGCAAACTCTTAGGTTAATTACAATTTTAAAAATAAAAATATCAGAAAAGGCTCCAAAATTTGAGCTATCACTAGACTGATAGGATTGTTTGTTCCTCCTGCAGACTTAACAGTGACGTGGAGCATCTCGAGTGAAGTAAATGGTACTGCTAAGGTAATCATAAACCATTCACATCATTATCAAAGGTGAATACATTGAACACATAAAAATAAGATTATAGAATGATCCAAGTTGCCTATACATACCTCCAAACAGCATCTGAAGTGTTCTGCTGTTCAACAGGATGGTCACTACCAGGAACCCTCAGCTGATTAAGCCCCGTATTAAGCTGTTCAGCAAATCGCTGAACATTTTCTACCTCCGCAGTCGTAGACCTCACATGTCCTTCAGATGAAAGAAAGAGTGGTCTTCGACAAGTTGGACAAGAGTAACCATCCATAAGCCCTTGATCTAACCTACACATAGCAGCATAGTTTAAATAAATGAATAAAAAGGATATGATTTCTCGGGTACACATATGATGCACGACATATAGAACACTTCTAATATCTCTTTCTATATAGGGAAATTCGAAAACATTACTTCTTTCTCATACTCACAGCTAGAGCTACTAATTCATATTTTATTACCTCTTCTTATACACAAGTAAAAACTCCAAATTCACTTTAATATAAAGAATATTCCAGATATTCTCAAGCACACCCAGTTCACAATTTTAAGTGCTGATTCAAATTGTGCCCCGTAGCCCCATTATATGTTGACGGAAACTGGCTCCCCGATGTTTTAGCAATACAACTCACGTCCCCCATGAATATTTGGTCACCTCCTTGCTCCAACCAAAATAAAAACAGGGACGTGAGTTGTATTGCTGAATCATGGACGAGCAAATATTTTTGCAGCAAACCAAGCTATACCAGAATAAACTAAAAAATGACTAATTTCTGGTAGGGAAAGCTTGAGCACCAAACCAACAAACCCAAATAAAAGTTTACCGTTCTTCACAGATCTGTATCAGGACACTAGTCCAAGCTACCTTGGACTTCATAACATCAGCTAACAATTAGTGTGAACATAGTTGTTCATAGCTAGTGCAGTACTTCCTCATGAAACTATAGGAAATGGCGCAACATTCCAAGATAATGTAGAATAATGATTCAAAAGGTTCTCCTCGCAAGAGTAAGGGATATTATGAACTATAAGGATATGAAGTTGCAATTGCACTACAACAAAAGTAAGGCATGACATACCAAGATCGCAAGCAAGCTAGATGAAACAGATGGTTGCAGGACAACTTTTTAGCTCGAGCCATGGGTCCCTACAAGTTGCAAGAACAATTCAAAATTCAGATACACAAGCAATCAAGCACCACATCAAATCCCTAAACAAGGGATAGTATTTACCCTGCAGATGGCACATTCATCATCATATGCGCAGATTTCATCATATGTAGCATCTGGAAGTGCTCCATCAAGTGAACTAAGTGCCTTTCGTAACTTGATGTAAGTCTTAATCCTCTTCAAAAACGAAACTATAAGAGCCTGAAAATTTAAGATAACAAGATCGTATACATCACTTTGAAGCCTTGAACATAACCAGCAATGGTTAACAAGTGCATGGCTCACTTACACGCAAGTTCAATAAGAGAACCGCATCAACAAGATGAAACGCCATACCACGGAGCCAAAAGATCATTGAGTAATGACCAAGTGACATCAACAAGCTTATCAAGTCAATAGCAAAACCAAAATTCCTGATAAGCTTGCCTCTCAATTCAGAAAAAGATCCTGCAGTTATGAAGAATGATTAGGTCCTGGTGAAGTTGGAGACATCAGCAAGGGCATGCACAACGACTAAACTGTGGTCCACCTCAGCTTAAACTGAAAAGGTGTTCAAAAGATAATGCAGCACAGCTCCTTCAGAAACAGTAATTTCTTTGGCACGAGACGTAAACAGCAAGTCACCAAGGGTAACTAAAAACCAGTATCCGACGAGCAAAGGAAAACCACTGGTTAAAAAAAAATCACTCTGGTCATGAAATGACAAAAGTAGTGTGTTTGGTCATTGGCACGGTCTCCACTCTACAGAGAGTAACTTTAAATGCTAATTTGCACTGCCATATACTGAACCAAGTTTAAACAGTTTGAAACCAAGTTTAAACAGTTTGCATGGATTCCAGGATGTCTACTTTTCTGCATGTTGAATTCATATTCCTCTCCAAATTACATCAACAAGAATCGCACATCAGATCTTGAATGCACCACATTGGTAACTAACTAGTATTTGGGTCATAATCTAATCACAGATGAGAAAAAAGTAACATACTCCCTCTGTTTCACATTATATGTCATTCTAGAGTTTGAAAATTTTCTCACTACATCTCATTCTCATTTTCCATTTCCAATACAGCTTTCTCTCTATCTCTCTCCTCCCTCACTCCTCGTTTTCTGCGCTCTCTCTACTTTTTCACCTACCCTTAACTCTCATGCCCGAGTACAAAACAACTTATAATAACAATCAGAGAGAGTATCACCTGCTGCTTGTTTATATGATTTTTGGAAATCAAGGAAGTCTGCACCACTGTCCATAAGATGTCGCTGCCAAATGTCAAACAACTGGAATCCGTGCACCATGATAGACTGCCCAAAAATGATTATGTGAGGCCAGAAGAAATTCAGCACCACCAAAATACAAGCAGATAAACTTTATACAAGCTTTGGGAGCAGTCTATCTTATACTAAATGAAAAAGTGGACAAACAACATTGAGAGCTTTCAAGAATACAGTTTATCTTGATTGCTATCACCACCAAAATACAAGCAGATAAACTTTATAAAAGCTTTGGGAGCAGTCTATCTTATACTAAATGAAAAAGTGGACAAACAACATTGAGAGCTTTCAAGAATACAGTTTATCTTGATTGCTTTCAAGGCTGTAGTATGCTCTACCACCTCAAACTGGACGATTTTTTGCACCTTGATGTGTAATTGAGTGTACTCCTCTTGGAGTATGTGAGTATCTGTGCAAGAGTTATTACACTTTGTGGCTTGTTGATAAAGTTTTACAAGTAATTCTTATTTTTAAAATATTTGTAAACGTAGATATGTCAGAGATAGAGTTCTACGGTAATTACAATAGTTCATTTGAGATCTGTAGCAACACACAGGCACCCAGCTGCTATATTGATAAGAATCAAGATTCCAGGCTAAATAATCGAAGGATTCGACAAGAGATAATTCCAACAATCCTGGTCGAATTACCTGCAGTGTCTCAAAGGCAATACTAAGTGGCTCGAAGAACAGAAGCCAAAATAACTTGGAGTTACAGGAGCTGCAGAAGCCCACACAGAGCCTCATCCTGGAGAAAGAAATCAGAAAAAAACCCATATGTGATCCATTGGATAGAAAGGAACAAACCATCAAACCAAATAAAGCGTTCTAACCTTTTAAAATCATGGATACCATAACCATATTCAGAGAAAGAATAGCTAAAGGAAACATGGTGTATGATAAATTGTCCATCGAATGATTACATTATACAATAAATAAGAGCATATGAAGCTAAAATATTCTGTATTAACGGGCGTCTATGCGAGAATAAGGACAATGGAAGGGTGCTTAAAACCCATATACTAGCTTTTACGCGAAAATCATAAATGACTTGCGTTAGGTTCCTATATGCTATATGCAGGCTACAGAGGATATAGATGGCTTACTTGATTGCTTCATTTTTTGAGTTCATACTATACAGACTACGTTCCTTGAATTATGGACAAATACCAGAACTCATTAACGGGCCCGTTTCCCAGTGGATTCCAAATATCCAGTAATGTGTCTTTTTTTTTCCATATTTTCTCTCCGAGTGTTCTACATTTTCCCTGATTCGTTCAGCCTCCAAAGTACACTAGTTCTTGAACTCATTTGAAATAGACTCTACAGTTGTCAAAGTTGCCCTGTATCAGGAAACGCCAGTACCCATAGGGATTTCTGTTCCTGATCATAACCAGCAAGATACCACAGGATTTCGGACCTAGCTCTTTGCACTAATAACATCGGTATTCAGAATTCCTATCTAACATAGCAGGTAAGAATAAGATGAAAACAAAACTAATTTCACATCCTGTATATCTCACAGGTTATGCATGTATGAAAATATATTTTCAAATGCACTAAAAATCCAAGAAACAACGACAAGCAAATCAAACAAACATTTGTGAACTCAACTTTAGTGCTCACACTAGTTTTTGAGGCATGATGCTAGGACAGATGTAGCAGTGCAATTTTGCTCTTGCTTCCTTGCCCTAACATCATGCATATAAAACTGCAGTGGTACAATAAAATAGCCAAATGCAGGTTAACAAGAGATAGTACCATAGTAGATCAGTCGATAAAACCAGCAGCAATGCAGAGTACACACGGAAATATTTTGATGGAGTTGCTGAGGGAGAAGCATTGAGCTGCTCCAGACGTTCTCTGGCCAATGATTGAAACATCTGGATGTGACATGCATTTCAGTTCATGAGCTGGATAGAATCTAAGCAAGTGCAAGTTGCACACAGTACCTTCAGTGAACAAAGAACGACCAACCAAGATGACCAAAGGATGATTTGTTGAGAATTAGGAGGCACAACTAGTGGGAGAAAAGTTCCCTGAAATACAACATATGGTCATTGCATCACAAAAGATGTCCCAGACATTTAGTTCAATTGCAGACCACAAGCACATAAATAAATCAATAACAACATTTATAATTTATTTATGAATAAATGGATGACAACGAAGCTAGCAAAAGGCATCTGAAGGATAACTGAGTTTCAATGAAGAGTTCCAGAGTGCAAAAATTGTGTACAGCATTTTAAGAACAGCAGTTAATACTAAATGTAAGCAATGGGGGCATCACATGCAGAAAATTATGAAAGCATTTAGCAGTATCAAACTACATTCTCTGATTAATCAGCAATTTAACCCATTACTCCTCATAAAGCCTTTGTTACTCATGTTACAATCGTTGATTAACAGTATGAACTATGAACGTCAGTATTAGTGCAAGGTGAAAACGAGCCATGGTATAAATATGAAACTAGCAATGTTATAACTTACGTACAAAACTATAATCAAGCTCGTCCTTTATTGTTCAAGGAAAAAATATAATCAAATTATAACTGGTATTTCAATGCCATTATATGCCACACTAATAACACATGAGTATACATCTATATTTCATCACGACGGTCAAAGTTCACTATCCTCTTGATTGAATCTCACTGGAGCGTTAGATGAAAATAACAGCTCGACATACATACTAACATGGTGGTAGGAGATGATTCGCGTTTATATATGTCATGTTACACTTTTATGCAGGGACTAAAAGGCTAAGCAGCACATGTTTGTTACTAGGAACTAGGGAGATTGCTGAAAACAGTTAGAACATTCAGCTAATCCAATGCAAGAAGTACTCTTATGATGCCAAGTATGATCATAAAATTGACAGAGAGAAACTACCTTGTAAATTACATAGTTAATGATGTGCTCCAAAACTTTTCTGGTCTCTAAAGAAGTTAGCTGAACAAAAAAGAGAGTCTGCACAGAAGAAGCAAAACCAACAACATTAACACTTGGTTCCGGCTCGCTCAGATCCACTGAGCAGCATACCACGCCAACAGATAGCAAAGTAAAAGGCATCCTCTGAAATAAAATAACAAGAATCGTAGGTGATATTGATGCAATCTATCCTTCTTGACATTCCAGCCTACTACGGCACACCATTTGATATTGAAGTAGTGTCTTGAGAGCACTTCCTACGCAGGGGCGAAGCTTAGTGAGGGCCAAAGGTGGCCATGCCCCACCCCCCCTTTTCACCCAAACTACACTGATTAAAGAGTAAATTAGCTACTGTTCATAGAGGTTTTGAGTTAATATACATAGCGCCCCTCCCCCCCCCCCCCCCTCCATTTCTCTTGAAGCTCCGCTACTGTTCCTACGCTACCACCTCTTGAGGTGCTACTGTGCTACCAACGCCGGTAGTATCTCAGAGAGTGCATAAAAGATGTAAATAAAAATATGAATGGATAGTGCATGTGATCATCTACCATCAAGCAGATTTTGGGACTCAACAAAATCTTGTGCACGTCACAATCAAAAGAGAGGATTATGATTATCTACAGGTTGTAACTATACATTTCAGACCCGTGACCCATTGCTATTATGATTTCTCTTTTTGTTTCTCCTTGCACAAATGTAATTTGTCAAATTTTGCAATAGTAGATGATGGCTTTGTTACTATTTTTCTGCACCTGTTGTAGTGCTACAGGCATAGGTAGCAAGGCAGCACCACAACCCGTTGCAGCATTAGGAGGTGTCGTGGTGCCTTAGCCCCTAACACTTGTATCAATATTCCCACCTGGCAATCAAGCGCCCTCCTATCCACATCCATATACTACCAATTTACTGCTATCACCACAGGAATCAAAATATGAAACTGATGATCATGCCCATCCCATTACAATGGCAAGCATTCCTCGCTCAGCTATACCACGAATCAAAGCATACGTTATCCACATTTAACCTCTTGACTTTTGCAGAACTGCATAAGCCAAGGACTAGTAACTAAATGTGCACATATGCACCAACACTTGCACTTTTCTAACACATACATTTTGATTATCCCAACACTCACTCCTAGGTTCAGATCACACATTGAAGCAACATGTTGATCAGCTAAAGCACCTCCATTTCAGGTCCATGTTTCAACTCTCTTTATGTCAGGTAAGCAAATTGCACAAGTTCAAGCAGACAACGGCTTTCATTAATCCATCAGAATTAACAGAATAAGATATGCAATAACAATACTATATCGCGCAGCTAGCTGATGCATTTAGTGGCTAATTCATTGGTTCGAACCCCCAGCGGCTTCAATTGCAAGCCCCTCGCCCCTAAATTAAAAGCCAAGCACCTCAAATGAGACGGGGCGGTCACCTTGAGCGCGAGGAGGAGGACGAGGAACAGGTGCCCCGCCAGATTCGCGAGGAGCGCGACGGTGACCCGCGACCGCAGCACGGCGGCGAGCCAGTCCCCGCCGTCCCCGGCGGCGCGGGCCTCGTCGAGGACCGACGCCGCCCACCACTGCAGCGCGACGGCGCTGGCCGCCGTGGAGGCGGCGGCGACGTGGAGGCCGTTCACCGCCGCCATGCCGCGCGTCGCATCGGGCATGTGCGTCCCTAACCGCGGCGACCTAACCCAGCCTAGCGTTCCCGATCCGGCGCGCGGGCGAGGAGGACGGGAGGAGGAACCGGGCGCTTTGCTTGCGGCGCGCGGCTCCGGCTTTATTCGCGTGCGTGGGAAAGGGAAGCGGAGGAGAGGAGGCAGGCGGTGGCGAGAGAGGCCGTGACGGGAACGGAGGAGGAGGGGGGGACAGAATTATTGCACGGGGATATTTTCTTAGATCGGATAATTAAATTAATTAATTGCCGGATAGATAAACTGAGGATTATTTATTTGACGGGGTTTAACTCGTGGCGTTTGTGCAGCTGGGTCCTCAACCGTAGTTGTAATTATGTTTCGGTTATTTTGGGGGTTGGTTTGGCTGCGAAAGGGGTTTGTTATGAGATCTGTCTTAATTGATGGTGGTTTCCACGAAGCTGCGCTTCTGGAAGGAGTTCTCGGTACGGCGCGCGCGTGCCGCGGCGGCGTGGACTGTGGAGGTTGTTCGACGCCAGGTGGGCCCGGGACGTCAGCGGGTACCGGAAAAGGCAAATTTGGTGAGCCCGTGGTGGGGCCAGGCGTGGCGCGGGCGGTTCGGGCGGCGCTGTCGTTCGCGAACCAGGCAGGGCCCGGTCGCCGCGCGCCGACGCCGTCCGGTGCCACCGGATAACTTTTGTCCCGGCCTCTCGTGTCTCGTCGCCGTCGTGGATAACAAAAATATGATACAATAGCTCTGCGTTTGTTGATTTTTAATTGGGTTGGTCGTTGGTGAACGGACATTTCGATCTGATCCTTAGCAGATCACCCCCTAAACATATGTTGTTCAATTAGCATTTGGGGCATGATTACTCACTCCCTCCTAGTCCGTACCCTGCTCTCTTTTTTTTTTTTGTTGCGAAATTGATATGGTAGCGTTTGAATTGAACGGGCTTGCGATCAAGAGTAGCAGCATGCTGTGCAGGATATCTAGGAAGATGTAGAATAACATCACAATAGAGCAAGACGAAGAGGTGGTTGGCTAACGGAATGCTAGACGAAGCATCGGACGACGCTCAATCCATACTAAATCTGAAATCAGAGAAAAAAAATAGTAGGGAGTAAACCAAATCTTTCTTCATGGTATGAGACCAATGTTGCTTTGTTTTTTTTTTTTATTCACTCTGGCAGCGATAATAAGACTTCAGCAGAGGAGTACTCGTTAGAACCGGCACAATTTTTGACGGTGGAAACCTCAAAAAGGGTGTCTCGTGCATTGTTAGTATTTATATATAACAGAAAAACAATGTAGGGTTATTATTTATATTATATTTATCACTTTTCTATGGAGTTACTAATTAGCCTTGCTATGAAGGATGTGTCAAGTGGCAAAATAAAAATAGGAATAATTTCATGCGTGCCATTGCAAATTTGCATAATCCTAAATATACTACTGTCACTGACACAAGTGGATCCCACCTATCATTGTGATGCCAATGGCATATACGGGATTATAATTTTTGTAATGGCACCTACAAAATTGCCTCAAACTCTACATTCTTTTTTTAATGATGTTCAGACAAGGGTTTTGGTTAAAAGAACGGAGGGAGTAAGCAAAAAAAAGGTGGGCAAATCTCAAGCATTGCTTAGTTTTGTATGTCATTTCTTAAAATTTGGCTTCTCTAAATATATCTATCCTTCATTATTTACGGCTTAAAAAAAGTGAGTAGTGAAGTGTGGAGAAATTATAGGAACGCATTCTAATTTGTCAAGGATATTTGTGGAGGTGGGGCATATGCCCTTTCGCACTGCATTTTTCATGCATAAGAGCATCTCCAAGAGTTCCCAAAAAATGACTCACAAAAAACTGATTTTGAGAGCTTGCCAATAATTATTGGAATACTCTTCACCAACAGTTCCCAAAAGTTTGATTCCCAAAGAAATAAAATTGTTGCCACATCATCAATTTAGTGGACCCCATCACTGATTTAAACACTTGCGAACTTCTATAAAAATCATCTTCTCCACTGAACGTCGGCTCCTCAAAGTTCCTGTCCGTTGCCTACATGCTGCCATCCTAGACGTCTGCTGCCGCGGACAGGAAGCCAGCGATCGTTGCCGGAGCTGTCAGCTGCGTTTTGCGGTTTAGCGAACAAACTTGCAGCGATAGAGCAAAGCACATCTTCCAGTAGTAGATCTATCTACCATCGTGCTAGGCACTCCAGCTACTTGTCGATAGAGAACGAACTCAGGTACTGTGCGTTTAGCTGTTGCAGAGAGGACCGAATCCAATGGACCGCCAGTGAGACTGAGAGCGGCGACCTGGGACCAACGGACGGAGGCGGCACCTTGAACTCGACGGGCGGAGCCTTGGACTCCACTGGCGGAGGTGCCGTTGGATGCACAACGGTTGGCAATGAGGCCTTCAGCATTTCTCTGGCAGCAGCTACGCGGGAGAACGACGGATTGGGCTAGAAAATGGAAGGACCAACGCTGGAGGGCCACTTTCGTGCTCAAATCCGTGGATTGGGAGGGCATCGACCAGGCGAATATTTGGCCACCGAAGGCCCTTGGATTGGGAGTGCGGGAAGATTGGGAGTGGTTATTGAGAACTATTGGAGTAGTCTTTTTGGCTTAACACCTAAAAAATGATTTTGAGAACAAGTTTTGGGAACTTTTGGAGATGCTCTAAGATCACATATCATGGCATGTTTCCCCTTAATTGTTTGGCGATGGTCACTTGAGGCGCTTGGTTAGATTGGCATTGCCTCGAGGCACTTGAAATCAAGCGCTAGGGCTATTGTTTCCGTTCATGAGTCACTCAAAAGAAAGATGCACTTATACAATGATATTCATGATTATTTCAAATGAATCGGGTTTTCATAATATTGAAAACATCAACGAGGGTATCCTTGCCCGTGACACCCTAGTTCTCCTTTTTGCCTTGCCAATTCAGTTTACACCCTATCCAAAACATCTGATGATGCCCTTTCATGATTATTTGTTGAGCATTTTTGTGTTACATTAGGTGATAACATGCACTATTAATCTATAACTTCTATTATAGTTTAATACTTTTATTGTATTATTATGTGAAAGTGCATCTAGGCCCCTAGTCATGTGTTTTGTGTGATTGACGTCAAAACGACCAAAAGGACTAATGTGTGCGTTGAAAATATGTGCTAGGTCCCATGATAGAGATCAAAAAGATTCAAATGGATGCAAGCCCTCTATGTGTTGAAAAGAATTGGCATGAAGTACTCAATGGAAGAAATTAGTATTATTTTAATTTTAACTGAGTACAGGGATACCGCACTATCAAGAGGGATGTTAATCATGTCTTGGTATGTGTCACAAGAGCTATTGGCTGAATCAAAACCAACCAAAAATGTGTTTACAACTATTGCAAATTTCCACCCAACCGAGCAAGCCCACCGGAGCATCCGGCATCATGCCGGAGTGTCCGGCAGCCTTCAATGCAGCAAAGCCTAAATCCTGACCGGAGTATCCGGCTATGTGCCGGAGTCTTCAGTGGGACCTAACCAGCAGTGCAACGGTTCGATTTTTTGCCGTAGCTATAAATACCCGTCCACCTCCAACAGCCATATCTCTATTGCCTCCACTCACAAGAACACGACCCAAGCTTCCCACTTTCATTCTCTACTCATTCTCAAGCCTAAGATTTGTGTGATTCACTCAAGAGAGTGTGTGAGAGCAAGAGATTCGTGTTGACAGCAAACATTCCACTCTTGAGCTTCTTGTGGCATCATTCTCACTTGATTTCATTTGTTACTCTTGGAGCTTTGTGCTCCTAGACGGAGAGGTTGCCCGGGAGCTCCCAATTCATGTGGTGAAGCTCTGGGAAGTTTGTATTACCCATTACCGCAAGGGATTTGCTAATGAGCAACTCAAATCGATCTTGGTGACCATTTGAGTGAGGTTTAGGGTTGAAAGCAACCCGGTCCTTTGTGGACTCCTCAACGGAGACGTAGGGCACTTCGTGGGCCTGAACTTCGGGAATAAATCTTGTGTCAATTGTCTCTATTTCGTTTGTTCTTATTGTTCATACTTGTTCTTGTTCATATTGCTTTTATTTCACTATATTGCCTCGATCTACTTATCTACTTGTTTCCTTCCGCAATCGTTGTGTAGATTTACTTACTAGCATCTATACAAGACTTTTGATTCCAGTAGAATTGCTATAAACTTCGTAGTTTTCAAATTCCGCAGATTAATCCTCTGTCTTGGACTGTCTGGCACAGTACCGGAGACTCCGGTACCTCCAGGTCCGGAGTGTCCACCGGAGCATCCGGTAGTGCTGACAGTTTTAATTAAGTTTTAACTTGCAGAAGTTTTTAGGTGTGCCTATTCACCCCTCCTCTAAGCACCTTTCATTATGTCTTGCTGAGAACACCCGAGGTCTTGTTGTCGTCACATGATTGTACCTACATTTTTTGCATTTCATTTTGTAGGTTTAACTAGCTCACGATAAGTTACAAGGCGAACTATGAGAATTGAGTTAGCTCTTGATGAAGCGCTTTGTCTCTGGCACGAGGCTTTTTTGCATAATATTTTTTTTGCTTCTTCATAGAAATGATTTTGTGGCTGCTTATTAGCTAAGGGAAGGTCGCTTTTTATCAACTTTCCAAAGAAGCCATTTATTTAAATTAGAGCTAGAAGAATGGCATCTTTAAGATGCTATAAAATGCCCTTAAATTTTGGGTTGATTGTTTATTTTATTGATCCACCTTGTATAAAAGTTAGCACAAGATTTTATTCTAATGCCTGACCAGTCTCATATGTCAACAACTCAATAGATGGCGTTAGTCCAACTCTTAACAAAAAGTTAACTCTTTTCTCTCTTATATCTTTCTCTCCTTCATGTAATATTGACCCTCTTAGTAAGCTATTGAGAACACTCTAAACTACCAATTGGGTTTAGGCCAATTTTTTTTTAGCTTTCCCGAGCCTATGCTTCTGCAAAAGCGAGAAGCTAAGTATCAGCCTGTTCGTTTCGCTGCAGCTGCGGCTGCGGCGGCAGAAAAATAACTGTGAACACTGTAGCAGCTGCAGGAACACTGTAACTGCTGCAGAAGAAATAACTGCGAACACTGTAGCCGCTGCAAAGCAGCGAGATGAACACGCTGAGTTTTTGATAATGACTTTTAGAATACAAAAGGCAAATAGAGAAATCTCCGCTAGGCTAGCAGTGGGTAACCTTTTGGAGCTTCTACTCTTACATAAAGCTCTTGCTTTGATAATTCAAAATTGTCAAAAGTTGTATACTTCCTCTGTTTCACAATACTTGTGATTCTAGCTTTAGGCATATAAAACAAAAGAAGTGAAAAGGAAGTAGCGCATAAAAAATACGGAGGAGAGATATAGAAATAGAGATGCATTGGGAAGGGAGAATTTGCATTGAAAAGAAATTTTGAAGGTTAGAATCACAAGTACTGTAAAACAGAGGGAGTATGTATTAAACGCCATAAGCAGGTTTAAAGAGCTTGTGCTGACTTTGGTGATATGGTGTTTGTGTGTTGTTATATGAGTATTCATTTTACACATTCAAAAGACCAACCCTTTTACAACATTTCAGAAAGTCAGCTTCTACCATCACCTTTTTTTTAGACATTTCATTTTACAATCAGTTTTCAAAAACAACCATTTGGAGAAGGTATGGTGATATCTTTTAAGACTCTATTGCGACTTACTTAGAAGAAGGTGATATGATGATGCTATGGAGATAACTTTTTCTCTGTGGTAAAGATGACTATTCAATCCTCTTTTATGCCCAAGTGTGGCTAGCGGAGAGGAGGTTTTTGGGTTGTTAGTAATTGTTTAGCTACAGGAGAGTGTGTGTTTTATTTTTGGCTCCTTTATTCCTAGCATGTGTTCAATTTTAAATGGAGCTTCTTTTTTTTGTAATCTTTATGGTTACATGTATCATTTTGATGCAGAGACCGGAATATTAATATATTCTCTTTTTTTAAAAAAAGCCATTCGGAGAAACAAAGATGGGCCACAGATTTGTAGTCTCAGTTGTAAAACTGAGTACTCGGCTTCATTTCCACTTTCCAGCATCCGGTCCTTTTTTTTTTATAGGTCCAGCATCCGGCCTTGATTTCAGTTCCCGCCCGAACCCCGCAAACCGCTTCTCTCCCGCCGCCGCCGACCTTCCCAACCCCAATGGACCCCGCCGACGGGAGCCGCGCCGTCTCGGCGCTGGACGCCGTGGCCGCCGCCTTCCAGTCGCGCATCACCGAGCTGCAGGATCTCGTCCTCGCCCGCAACAGTACGTTTTCCTCCCCCCGAACCCCCGCTCCCCAAACCCTAGGTCGACACTGACGCGGTCCGCATTCCTCCCCACCGGCTCGCAGTGTTCCCGGCGACGGTGATGCCCGACCTCACCGCCGTGGACGCGTCGGTGACGGCGTTGGAGTCGCAGGTGCAGGCCATCCGCCGCCGCATCCAGGAGGAGCGGGACGCCATCCCCCAGGCCAAGGTATGGTTCTTTGCCCAACGCGCCGCCGGATTCGGCTGAGCTGGTGCTCCCGTTGAGTCATGATCTCTCTCCAGGCGCTAGCTACCCCAGTTGCTTCAGCCATTTTTCAAGTTGTGCACAAACGGTGGTGTTTGACTGTTTGGTTAGGAATGGGGCTATCTTAGCCTGCTGTTGGGATTGATGGTAGGGTTGGAACTTAGGTTGGTGTCGTTGGATGGTGAAATTGGTCCTTGATGAGCAATAATTTGTGCATTTGAAGAAATTGCTGAAGGAATTGGCCTATTGGGGAGACAATGGATGTATCCCCTTCCTCTTCTGGCCAATTTGTGCCCACTCTTATCTTTCTGAACTAATTTGGTTCAATCTTTCTGCAATAGATTGTTGGTTGGTTTCTCACTGGAGACCTCACTGAATCCATATGCAGAAACTAGTCGAGCGATCCATGAGGCAGCAGGAGAGGCTGCAGCACATGCTTGCAAACTTACCTTCTGGGATGCATGAGGATGTATTTGCTACTCCTCTGGTGCAGGTGCAGAACACATCAAGGTATTTTCGAAATTATATTAATATATTTTATTTATGCCTTCATCTAACAATGAAAAGTCATGTTGTTTGTCTTCCAGGATGCCCTCAGAATGCTTTGATCTGGACTCCAATGTTCCACAAGTTATTGAGCGTGATTTTAAGATTAAGGAGGAGCCAGCTGCAGCCCCCAAGGTAAATTTACTCGATCTTGTGCAGTTTATTTATTCTAGCTGCATGTCTTTGCATGAAAGTTACAGCTGCTGTCTTAACTGATATGTTCTGTTGTGGCTGAGAAGAAGGGAAGAGAACCTGCACCTCGTTTGTACATCTCGGCTGAGGAGCTTGATTCATTGTCATCGTTAGTCCTCAATTTGCAGCTTCTTTTTTTTCTCACTTTTTATACACTGCTGATCAAATCTGCATGTTGTTACTACGTTTTGCACAACTAAGGTATTCTGTTGTCAATGTAGCTATATGAGGGGAAGACTAACTATGGAAAAGGTTAACATTGCAATAAATGAGGTGGCTACGTATGCAGATGCTAATGCCCATCTTGTTTCATGCCCTAAGAAAAAGGTTGGTTATATTCCTTTCACCTTTGATTGTGGACACTTGTTTCTACTGTATGATTGTCTGTTGAATGTTGTCACTGTTCTTGCAGCTGTCAGAAGATACATGGGAGAAAGCTTTGGTAAGTACTAAGTTCTTTGAAAATGTCATCAATCAGGTTTACCTCCACATTTTATTCAAAAATTCACTCATTTGTAATTTCTGTTCAGGAACTGAGAGATATAGCTGCGACTAAGGAAGTAAAAGGGAAGCATTTCTTCCTGGAAACTGACATTAGGGGCCCTGGTCTAAAACTTGACAACTCTGGCAAAGCTATTCTTACTGTGAGTATATACAACTTTAATATCTACTGTGAATCTTATGATGCGGAGGCAGGAAATGTGTTTAAATAATACTGTTTTTATTTCATTCACTTATATCACTGACGTATACTTGTGATGGACTTTTATTAAAGCTACTCATTTTTTAGTAAATTGTTGCTTAAATCATTTTCAATAAATTGAATACGATAATCTCTATTGTCAAACTTGAGGAAGAGAAGCTTATATGCTGTGAATCTAATTTGTGGAAGAAAATACCATATTCTGTTAAGGAACTATGCTTCAGTTACCAAATAGAAAATTTAATATGTGCACTTTTGGTGTTGCTATACACAAAGCCTGTTACATGTTTCATGTAACCTCATGACAAAACTCATGGCGCATTCCAGTCTGCTAGAAGTGCATTAGTAAGGGCATCCATTTAGCAAGGTTCTTTGTAGAGTTTGCTACAACAGTTGCAAAAATATATGTTGGGAATAAACTTGGTTACATTACATGCTCATTTTGTTTGCATTGTAAATTGTTTTGTTACATTCATCTACCATTGTTGTCCAGGTCCTCCGTCATCTTGGTCGCATCCATGAAACTCGGATCGGGCACAATCGGGTATTTATACTACTGAAGCAGACATAAAGATCTCTCATGTAATTAGATATGGCGAAAATTCCCCGAACACAATAGCAGAGAACATGTGTGCATGTGGGGGTTTCTTAGGTGTCTGGATCAGCATGATGATTGCCAGATTAAAATGGGTATCTGCAGTAATTTGATGTTTTATAGAGTCATGTACAGAGAACTGCAGATGGAAGACAGGTAGAGCATCAGTTGCATGATTGCCTTGTAGCTGCCTTCCATGTGGGATTTGCAATTTTAATACATGCAGGCGCCAAGGGCTTGGGCAACCTGCATCTTTGTGTTGTGACCATGCCATGAGTTAGTTCCTTTTTCACCCATTTGGTTGTAGCGGTTTCCCCATATAATGCAATCTATGCATGCATGCATGCATGAGTTTGGCAACAGTTTCCCCGTAAAATGTGTTCTATGTATGTATGAGTTTGGCAAGTCTTTTCAGTAAAACTTGTTCATCTTATCTTAATATAAAGTTTCACAGTTATCCTGTGTACCCCAGAGAGAGAGAGAGAGAGAGAAGGTAATTGTAATACTCCCTCCAGATTTTTGCAGTATCCAAATTTGTACTAAGTGTCGTGTCCGGACGACATCAATGATAATCTGGGGGCAGTAACATCTATAGCATGTGAGGATTAAATTCTTCCAAGAATTGTATCAACAGCAAAACATGTTGCCTGTGTTACTGGGAGTCTGGGATCGAGCCAAATGCCTTTTCTTCTGTTCTCCTTTGTGTGGCCATCTGGCAGGCTGCTCTTTTCAACTGTTATTTGGCTTTGAAGGTAAACTTTTGCTTGTGCCTGCAGCTTGCATGAAATTGACAAACAAGGCGAAGCGAGTTGGAGGTTTGCTGTGTTGTTTCTTTCAGCTGTTTGCTCTTTTTCATGTATCTGGTCAGCGGTGGTGAGTGTTCTTTCAGACAATTTTTAAGACTTTTGGAGCTAGTTTGAACTAAAAGATACCAACCTCCGCAGCATTTCATCTGGCTCAAAAGATTCGGATAATAAATATACATAGTGCTTGATCCACAATCATCAGTTGGTTTAGGACCATTGATTCACGTGTTTCATGTAAGGTACTAAAGTTTCCTGAAAGGTCTTCCTGTTCTCTCAGCAAGTCAGCATTCAAAAACTGCCCCCCACCCGTGTCCAAAAAATAATCGTAGTCTGTAGGTTTGGTTAAAGATAAAACATTCCTAACAACATTTTCTATAAATTCACGTAGTTTAACAACATGAGATTCATTTTATTAGAAATCATTAAACAAAGATAAAACTATTTGATTTTTTTTGCGATGAAAAACTAAAACTATTTGACTTTGATCAAACTTAGAATGCAAATATTTTGGGATGGAGAGTATAATTAGAAAAACTTTATAGATACTATTGAAAATAAATAAAGAATTCTCTGGAGAGATGTGGCATCAGGTGTTATGTCTTGTGCAGTATACATCATACATCAATCCTCTGGTCAGACCAAAAAAACTGATTAAAATAACCACCATGACAGAAGTCTGCTTTTTGGTTAGTAGTATTACAGGTCTTGTAATAGACGACCCACTAATTCCTTAATCTGTTTTTTTTTTCGAGTTCTCAAAGAATGACTAGGTCGTGTCAAGAAAAGGTTGCATTGCTGAATCCATAAACATTGCTTAGTTTTGTTCCCCAGGAGGAGAGATAGAGCAAATCGTTTTTCCTTTTTCGCGAATAAGATCTTTTTGTTTAGGGTAGCATTAACCTGAATATCTGTTCGAGCAAGTGATAGCATGGCACATGTTAACGACTGAGTATGAAAGTGTTATCATGGTTTACTATATGGAGGCAGATAGAGATGAGCCTCTTTCAAGCAACTCCAGCTGTGCTGTCTGACTAGCCTTAGCTCAGAATATACAGAGCATATTCAAACTAGAAGAAATTGAGTATTCGCCTTACTAAATTTTGGCAACGAACAAAACTGTAGTCAAGATTGCCAAATATTGGTAAGACAAGGTTTGTCACTCCTGGGCATCAAACAGAAAGCCCCCAATAAGACACGACCCTGCAGCTATATATGGAAGTTTGGTCAAAATGTGACCGAACGGTTGGCAGAGCCAGATTGCTTTTTCGATTTGTGAAAAAGCACCTAGAGAAGAAATACACTAAATAATAAAAAGAAGCAAATGGTAAAGGTTACAATGAATATAATGTACAATCCTCAGTTTCATGTCGACTTACCGGACTACATCAGCTTCTAGGGATAACATCAATAATAAGACATATCTAAATGTAAATAGTAATAATGTATTTGACGTGAATGCAAACCAAACAGTTCCATCAAGTGATAGTTTCCTAAAACATCGTATCCTGATTAGAAGCTAACTAAACTCCAAAAACCGGGGGGGGGGGGGGGGGGGGGGGGGGGGTGGTGTTGAAGTGAATGAATGGACAACAGCTTCTATGTCGCTCCTGCCTGCATCTCTCTAACTATAAATAGCCACCTTCTATGTCGCTCTTCCACTCTTCTCTCCGGTTTCATTAACTGTTACATGCAAATCTCTCTCTCTCGCTCCCTCCTCGAGCACTGTCCCCTCCAATTAGGAACCCAGGTGAGAATCTCCTCGCTTTTTCATTTTAAAACTTGTACGTTGCTTGAATCTTGATGCATGCAGAGACAGTCGATTGAACACGGTGCAAATTCCTGATAAGAAAATCTTTTTCCCGAAACTTCATTGTAATCAATCTTTTCAAATAGGTGATCAGATCAGGAACGAATTACAATGCGTTTTAATCTATCTTTTCGCATGGTTAATGTAACCTGGGGTGTGTGTGTGTGTGTGTGTTGGGGGGGGGGGGGGGGGGGTCCTCATTCAAGGTTGGTTGTAATAGCATATAAAGTGCCCACCTTTCATTTTTTTTTGAATGGAAATACAGCAAGGGAGGGCCCTGCTGTGTGATCCCACCTTTCATTTTTCTTCAATGTAATTTGTTACGTTTTATTTCTTTTTTATATATTGTGTGTTTCCTTGGCAGGACATTTTTCAGTTTTCTCAGTCTCAACCTTAAATAGTGGCATGACGAATCTCAATGAAATAGAACGTAAAATGAGTCGACGTCATATATAACTTTCAGACACCATCAGGTAGACTTTAACCCTGCATACTAACATATTGAGTCTTTATTCGAAAAAAAAACATATTGAGTCTTTGACTTATCACCATTCATAGTGCATCAACATTCAAATATCATGACAAACAACGCATCATATTGATGCTCTATCACGCCATCTTGTGATTTTTCAAGCGTTGTTTGCGTCAGGCCTTGACCAAGCTGAAATTTATTTTGTGGCTTGCAAGTGCGTCCTGTTGCTGTACTGCTACAAGTCCTTTGAGTTTTGCTTCATCTAGTCAAATGCTTCTTTGATTGGTAGAAGAAGTGCACTCCATTGTTGTACTGCTAATCTGTAAGGTTTCTCAGAGAGGACCATTTTAAGAGTGACAATGACCTCCTAATTGAGATTGCTTAATGCACGTGAAGTTTCAAACCCTGATTAAATTAGATATTGATCAGCGTTCACACTCCTTGTTTTATGTGACTTTTCTTCTTATGCCAAGCAATCAATGTAGACAGAATGTTAATTTTTTTCTTTTGTTGGAGCTGTGCACTTCACTTCCCCAGTAAACAGTTGCAAAAAGTTATTTCAACATTAGAAAAAGGAAATATTAGTGAGTTTACAAACAATCAAAGCCAATAAGGTATACTTAACTTGTATGATACTGCAAGAAATTATAAAAAAAATCGGTTCGTCATCTCAAAACCAAACACCAGGTTGCCTTCAGTGAGTAGAATTTCATTATAGCATACTAACTGCCGAAGTTACAGAAGATGTCAGTGCTTACTGCATATTGTTCTCGGACATGTGTGGTCAGACAATTCCATTCCCCCATAATTTTCCCTTGGTCTCCCTTGGAGTATCTAAACTTCTTTACTCATAGTTGTTGCTTGTTCGATTCTTTCACATAGTATATATAGTATATGACTGTATGTAATAAAGCCGCCATGCCGCGTGTGAACATTGGCATGCAGTTGACGGTGCTGTCTCTAAATCCTAATTGATTATGTTTATTTGAGTTACATATGTCCCTGCCTTGATGTGTGTGTACGGGGGATTCTGTAGTTCTCCGTAAGACCTTGTCTCATTTTGGTTGTTGTTGACTTGAAGCCACCGATTTCATTAATCCCTGATACCTAGCTAAGCTTTTTTGACTTCCAAACCAATAAGTTGCTTGCTGCATCAGATTCCTCTGTAAGTCTTTAGTACTTCTCGGTGCCTTGGTATTGTATATATAAACATCGTTACCTTTTGCTTTTGCAATGTTCTGATCAGGCTGGCATTCAGGGACTTCGTGAAGTATGTATATGAGCATTGTTTCCGTCACTTTTGCATTTGTCTGAGCAGTTAGCTGATGTATATGATTGCGCTGGTGCTTTCCTTTCATTTGTAAATGGATTTGATGGCAAGAAGAAACTGAATATTTGTGGTTCTTCGTAGACAGGAAAGTCTGACTTAGGATTTGCTGACAAGAACAAGGCCTTCGACTGTTTGACAATTTTTATTGCAAAAGATCTGCATGGGTTCCTATACTAATTGTAGAAATTATGCCCATGATGATCCAGTGGAAGAGCTGAAAGAAATGGGTTCGCCTCTAAAACTGATGCCATTACATGCTACTGGCTGGCTGAATGACATGAAGGTTTCCTCACCTACTGCAATCAGTGTTAATATTGGTAATCCTGGTGCGTTTGATCCAATCTACCGAGCTTGGACAGTGAGTTCACATCCAATTCTGTGAAATCTTGTTGCCGTAGCATTGATGTATTGTAATAAGTGGAGCTATTGCCTGTTCCTTGTGTCATTGCAGAAGAAGTATCCTTCAGCTTTACTTGCATTTAACCAAATTGTTGCCTATGGTAAAGGCAAGAAGATCGCATTGTTCTTGGACTACGATGGGACCCTCTCACCGATCGTCGATGAACCTGACAATGCTCTCATGTCTGACCAGGTAATATCATTGCAAAATCAATAAGGGGTCCTTTGGATTGCCGGATTTTTGAAGGATTCTTGGAGGAATACTGTTTTCAAAGGAAAATTTCCTATCCTACGGTTTGGCTAGCAAGAAGTGCCACTCCAATGCCATAGGAATCCATCCCTTTGCATGCTGATTCCATAGGATTTTTAGCATCCACTCAGGCCCTCTTTGGAACGCGGGAATTTTTCCTATTCCTGTGTTTTTCCTGTGAACAGTCAACTGATTCCTGTGAAATTCCTGTACAATTCCTGTGAAAATCCTGCGTTCCAAAAGGGGCCTCAAAGCTCTTGGAAAAATTCTTGTGCACGAAGAACGAGGAGCTCAATGCTCCAACTGCTTGGTAATTGTCCATCATTGTTCAGTTGCCCAATCGTTCTACACCATAGGAGAGAACACACATGCAAAGCACTGGATTAGCATGATTATTTTATTCACTCTCAACATTCCTCCAACACGATTCCTTCACTTTTCCTATGCTTCATCCAAACAAACTTTCACTTCACATTCCTACGTTTTACAATCCTCTGTTTTACACATGCATTCCTATCAAATTCCTATGTTTTTTTTCTATTCCTGTGTTTTCAATTCCCCTGTTCCAAAGGAGCCTTAACTTTTTTCCTCTTTGATGTGTGATTTAACGTTTTTGCACAATTCTTTTCACATACTCAGATGCGTGAGGTGGTGAGAAATGCTGCATCGCATCTTCCTACCGCGATTATCAGTGGAAGGTCTTGTGATAAGGTGCATATGTAATCGATAAGCTTTTGACATGGTTATGGTTTCATTTTCTTAATCTCTTTCTGTGTAAGTTTAAGCGTACTCATTTGCATCCATTTTAGGTGTTTGATTTTGTTAAATTGACTGAACTGTACTACGCTGGTAGCCATGGAATGGACATCATGGGTCCAGTGGGGAAATCTGGTTGTGTCAATAACCATAGCAACGGGAGTAACTCTAGTCACAAACAGGTGTGGGAATGTATTTAACAGGCAATAAGCAATATATATTTTTTATCATTATTGACCAACGTATAGTGGAAACTATATTTTGTGTTAGCTCAATTGGGAGTTTCATTTGTTTTTTCTCCTGAAGGGTAAGGATCTGAAGATCTTCCAGCCTGCTAGCGAATTCTTACCGATAATCAATGAGGTAGAACAAATTCAAGCCATTTTACGATTCCATAATGTCAGTGTATTACTTACTACAACGTCATCTGATGCAGGTATTCAGATTGCTCGTTGAGAGGACCACGGGAATCAACGGTGCATTAGTCGAAAACAACAAATTTTGCGTGTCAGTACACTACCGCAATGTTGATGAGAAGGTGAAGTTTTACTTCCAAAATCTCATTCTGTGGGCATGAATCACTTCGTACTTATATATCTTCTTCAGCCATATCAGAGTTCTTTGTTTCTGATTCATTTGAAATTCAGGATTGGCCACTTGTTGCACAGTGCACAAATGATGTTCTGAAAGCCTACCCTCATCTGCATCTGAGTCACGGACGAAAGGTACAAACAATCAGTCAAAACCACTGGATCAGTGCTCAGTGGTTCCTGTAGGTGATAATCAATAGAATCTAACTAGTACAATGTAGGTTTTGGAAGTTCGTCCAGTGATAGACTGGAACAAGGGCAAGGCTGTAGAGTTCTTGCTGGACTCCATAGGTCTAGCTGATTGTGAAAGTGTGCTCCCTATCTACATTGGAGATGACCGCACTGACGAGGATGCGTTTAAGGTGCATAATCTGGTTTAGATGCAGAAATTCTATGCTTATTCATTTTTTTTAAAAAAAAAATTCATGGATGTCTTAAATCCGTAGGTTTTAAGAGAAGACAAACGTGGTTTCGGAATTGTCGTGTCATCTGTACCAAAAGAATCCTATGCATTGTATTCTCTTGTGGATCCATCGGAGGTAAGCTGGTTTGTGTAGAACTGTCAATATTGGATAATGCCCATTTTTATTTAAAGTAATATATGTAGGCAGTTTTGTTACCAAAATGTATTTAACTATACGCATAACACTACTTAATCTGCAAATTAAGCTTATTCTAAAATCTTGAACTCTGCCATTCTCAACTGTAGGTGATGGACTTCTTGAAGAGATTAGTAAAATGGAAAGAAGAAGAAGCATCGCGAGCAACAATAAAATAGCTCATAATATCTGTTGTTGATGTTGCTGTAAATTTCAGACAAATATGTCTAGGGACTTGTAAAATCTGTAGCTAAATAGTATTAGTATACATGAATGCGAAGCATTCTGTATGTGACAGTGCTTTGAACAAAGAATTCAACATAGTTTCTTAAGTCTTACTCCCATTGTTTCAAAATATCATAGCCAGAATGACAATTATGTTGAAACACAAATATTCAGTTTCAAAATATCATAGATGGTATTTGATTATAACACAAGCGAAAACACATACTAATTTTTCAAATTATTGGACATCAGCTGGAGGAGAGTTCAGTGAAATGTACATCAATGTTTCTTTTTACATCATGTGAAATGAAAAAGATAAAGGAACCGTCCTCCAATATGCACCATCAAATAGATTACTCCTCCATGCTGTAAATTCTTATTGTAGAAGTCCAAACATAAAATGCCTCCTTTTAACCCAACTAATCCAATGTCATCTCAATATTATGATTTCTTTTTAATCAAGGGATCAGCGATGACTTGTGGTTTAAAATCTGGTTTCAAGTACTCAGAAAGCAAGGAGGCATACATGTCATAACGAGCAGTCATGCGAAAAGCCCACTTGTCTTTGATCTGGCGACATATATTGAGGTCCATATCAGAGATCATTAGGCCATCCCGATAGCGAGATAGTGAGGGGGTGCAAGAAGCGTCAGGTGCTGAGAAGTGGCTAGATCCATAAAAATGGCCGAAGTCTGCATGCTGAGGTTTCCCATCACCAGATGTGAATGGATTTGGGAAGACTTCTGTGCCAACACGGTTAATTGATCCAACAAAGTAGCTGTTTGCAATTGCGGCATTCCTTGCCTGAAGCACAAGAAGTTTAAAAAAGTAGATTAATTATGCAACCCAAAGTTTCCAAATGCGTTTACTGAGAATATGAGCAATAATGCAGAAAACAATACAAGTAGTTCTCTGACCTCAATAGGCCACATTGGTTCACTGAGTTCACCAACAGTCGCAGATGGGTTGAATACTATTTCAGCTCCATTGAGGCCAAATGCAAGCCAATTGAGGGGATGATGTCTTCCATAACAAATGTTCACTGCTATTTTGCCATAAGCTGTTTCAAACACTGGATGCCCAGTGTTACCCTCCATGTAGTATGTACTCTCATTGAAATCGCCAACTCTTGGGATGTGATTCTGTAGTGGTGTAAAGTTAGATACTGCAAGAGCTTTCTGACAGGAGGAAAAGAAACTGCAGGCAAAGGAAAATGTTTTTAATAAAGCAATGTACATACCTTCCGATGAATGCCAATAATGTTGCCATTATTGCCGATCACAACCGCAGTATTCCACACAGTTTCCCCATGGTTTACATCTCTTTCGAGGATTGGGCTCACAATTACCATGTTATATTTTTGAGCAAGTTCTTGAAGGAACTGAGTAGATTCTCCATCAACTGGCTCAGCAAACTCACACCACCTTTTCTCTCGTGTGCAGAAGGCAAAAGGCATTGTCCAGGCTTCCTGAATTTCAGGGTATAAAGGATTAGAAATGATATGTTGTTTGGGAATATAGCATAATGTCTCAATAGAATATTCCTGAACCTTGGAATATGATCATTTTTCAAATGTGCAGAAGAAACTGTACAAGGTACTCACTTGCAAGCACAAAATATTGACAGCAGAAGCACCAGCTGCATCAATGATGGGTTTTATTTTTTCCATGATAGCCTTCTTTTGGTCAGCAAAATGACAAGTAGTGGGAACAGCAATTGAGTTCTGAATAAGGCCGACCCGAACAACTCTTGGCTGCCTCAGAAACTCTTTGTCTGCACCGAAACTGAAGGCCTGTAGCACAAGTAGACTACTGTTTAAATCTGTCACCCCTCACCATAAGAAAGAGCAAAATTTTGCAGCAATTCAATTTTGTTTCTATGTTCTACTTTCTGTGTATTGGAAAGAGAAAGAGAACATCTCTGCAAACATAAATCAGTTGACTCTGCTTTCTGGAACTAACCTGCACATCAAAATTATGCGTTTCTGCAAGAGTGGTTGCGCCTTCAGGCAGACAGATAGCCTCAAGAGGGCGTGTGCAGTTCAGACCCAACAGCAACCGGCTTGCTTCCTGTCAACCAGTAAAGAAAAATGAGTCAACAATAGCAGCGATCCGAACATAAATGTCACCAAGGCAAATCATGTGGACAAATGGGATGTATCAATCTCAAGGTGGTCCTGAAATCAGACGGTAGTTAAACGTCACAGCCTCTGATCCTGTTAACAAACTACCAGACTAGCAGTATGAATGTTGCAACAAACCAAAAATCATACAATTGGATTCAGTATATTCATCACTGGAGGAGAAAGCATTTAATTCACGAATGACATACGCGCAACACCACTGCTATTGGTACTGGTCTGATGCACCAGAATTGTTCAGAAAGTTCATCCGATCCGTCGACAAATTTCCAACAAGCAGCCCACTCTGCTCGGGCCGCAATCATCGTGGCCACAAACGCCGCCGCCGACGAAGAGAATCGAAACGAATCCGAGCGGTACCTTGAAGAGCTCGGGGGAGAGGTTGGCCTCCAGGAGCCTGTGCAGCGACTCGTACCCGCCGATCGACCCCTCCGCCACTGCCGGCGACGGCTTCCCCTCCTCCCCTGGCGCCGGAGTGCCGTTGCTGCTCGCCATCCTGCCTACCTCGCGCGCTCGCTTGCGGGAGGAGACTCACGGACGGATTCTTCCACCCGCCTTCGGTTTGGACGGAGCTGCTGGGATGAGAGGGAGAAACGAGTGGGACTCTCTGATGAGATAGAGATGCGAAAATCGCACGCGATTGGCTTCGTGATAACTTGTTTGTTGGATAATCGCATGTGACGTGATCAAGAGTGGTGCATGTAGTATGGATTAAAGAAAAAGAGTGATGCTCGTATGATTAGCACTTACCAGAGTCTTAAACAAAGGAATGATTGTGCTGGATCCACCGGCAGCATCCAAAATGTTGAAATTGAATAAGCAAACAACAACCGCAACGATGCCTTCGATACTAAATAACTTGCTGAGAAATGCTTCATCACTTATTTTTTTTCTACATATTATGCAAGTATCCATTTCTCTTTTCTGAGTAAATAGAGATCTTGTAGTTCGTCAAGTTATCTATGGTGATAGTTGAGAGTACAATACACTACAACAAATTTTGAAACTCACAGTACATTATGGTGGAGTGAAAAAGGTGACCCCATCTATATTTTCATTTTGCAACAAGGGAATAACATGACAATGTCGATGGAAATTTTACTTTTTTGTTGCAAAGAAAATAAAGTTATATGTTCGTATCATTTGACTATGCAAGTGTGCCTCGCGTCTTTAAAGAAACGGAACACGTAATAAGGTGCGGAAGACGTAACCAATTGATTACGTCAATGGCCCAAAGAAGACGTAACCAATTGATTACGTCAATGGCTCAAAGAGACGTACTACCTTTCCTTGTGCTTAAACGGGCGGCTAGTCCAATGTGGAGGAAGCAGATAGACCGCCGCGATAGCATAAACCCCCACCGTCTCCTTCCCCCGCAATGGCGGCCGCCGCCGCCGCCTGCCGGCTTCTCCGCCTAGCCCCTCGCCGGCTGCCTAGCACCAATCGCTTGCGGTTCCCGCCTCCTCTGCCAACTCCGCTCGCCGCTGCCTCGGGGCGGCGCCGCTTCTGTGCCGCGGCGCAGGCCTCTGCCCCCGCCACCGCGGCTGCCGGAGAGGCCGTGGGGGAGTTCCGGAAGCGGCTGCGTGTGTCTGACGTAAAGGGAGGGGAGGATGAGGGAGCCGCATGGGTGGGGAAGGAGCTAGCCGTGCGCGGCTGGGTGCGCACCTGCCGCGCCCAAAGGACGGTCACCTTCGTCGAGGTGAGAAACTTCTATCTTTTCCCCTATCCTGTGAATGAATTGTGATGGGTTCCCTCAGCACGTGATTTTTTTTTGGTTGAAATGTGGAGACATGTGATTAGCAGCTTAATTTAATTGCTGATTTGGGACTTGAGAGAAGGGTGAAGAAAGTTGATGTCTTCTTGACATTGCATCCTATTCTGGTGGACATAGTTACATGCCTTGCTGGGCTTTTACTATAGTGAATTTAGTGTTCCATGATCAACATAAATCTGCTTTACCTATGTGGACCATAACTAGCTAATAATAACACTATTGCATAATGCAGTCGAACAATTATGTGTCTGTATGTCGTATGCCATTGAATAATCCACGATAAAGTTAAATTGAGCTGTTCTGTACAACTGTATGCATATTTGGCAATCTTTTTCCTTACTAGGGGGGAGGAGAGGGGGGGGGGGGGGGGGGGTTGTGGGGGGGTGGCTATCAGTAATGGATATTAATATTTGGCAATCTTTTTCCTTAAAAGGTCTAATGGGTTCTAAACAAAATTCAATTTGCAGGTCAATGATGGCTCTTGCTTGTCCAATATGCAATGTGTATTGACTCCTGATACTGAAGGCTATGATCAGGTACTAAGTTTCACCCATGTAGCAAACGTTGCAGTTTGTTGCTTTCTTATTCTTCTTATCTTACATTTGATCGGTTGCAATTAATTGGCATACGACTTAATACTGTTTATTTGTCATTCTTTTTTCCCCAATGATGACTGTCAGATAGATTCTGTCACTACTGGTGCATCTGTACTAGTTGAAGGAGTTGTTGCAAGCAGCCAAGGTGGTAAGCAAAAAGTGGAGCTGAAGGTTTCGAAGATCACTGTGGTAATTGGTTCATTCTATCATATTCTCCATGCATACCTATGATACGAGAATAATTTGAGGTTAACTGGATTACTTTAAGATGTATGGGTTATCGCATCATTTTTGCACTTTTTTCTCTCACAGTCAGGAGAAGTATACATTATTGTATCATTATAGTTATCACATATACATATTAGACTGGTAACTAGTTATTGGGAGCTCAATATCCTGGTTTTGTGTGCCAAAATTCCATAGTCGACAGAAGCATTCTATGAGGACAGGTTCTTACTTTTGATTCTTAGCTGCAACTTGTAATATACAGGTTACAAAACATTATTTCCCATGATATCCTTAAACAAACTGGTTCTGTCAGATAAGCATACAAGATGATGTTTTTTATCTGTCAGATTGAATGCAAATAGCGTGTTTTAATATTTATCTTGCCCATGATATCCTTAAACAAATTCATTCATTGCTTGTGTTTTAATATTTATCTTGCTGCTTGTTTTCTTGCAGATTGGGAAAAGTGACCCCACATCATTTCCTATACAGAAGAAACGAGCATCACGAGAATTTCTGAGAACTGTAGCCCATCTTCGTCCACGGACAAACACCTTTGGTGCTGTACGGTCTTACTCATTGCCCTTCCTGGTTATCTTTGGAAAGTTGCTGATTTGATATTTTTGAGCTTGTTCCATTGGTGGAAGACCATACATATCATTTTCTTCTGTTACTCAACCAGAAGTTGATATGCCTTTATCAAATCCTACCTTAGTCTATGCTACTCCATATTTTAGTTCCCCATGGTAACATAGTACTCAAATGGAAGAATGGTTGTTTAGGCAAATATTGTAAAATATACAATACATTGTCTACAGAGGATATCGCTGTTTCTTGCATTGCGGGCTACCGAGATATGTACCTACCAATGCAGTGCTTAAGTACAGACCTTTCGTTGGATTACAATTTGATATTTGCTAGGATTTGTGAGAAAATAAGCAAAGGGAAATGGTAAACTTGCCCTCCCTTGAGTAGATGCTAATTGTTCTTTGCTTGAATAATCCAGTCAGCCTAAGACAATTAGGAGGAGCCGGCGACTAACAGTTTTCACTAATCAAAAGCCTAGCAAATTTATCTCTAACTGAAGTGCAATCTTATCTCTGATCGAATACTACAATCTAACAGAAGATGCGAGAGGCTTATCTCTAAGCCTGCTCTGTTGAAGCTGCGGGCCTGGATGCACCTTGCGTGGCTTCTTGCGCCTGTAGGTGTGGCCAACAAATGCGTCTAACAATACAAGTTGCAACGAACTTTGACCTTTGCAAATATGGACAAGCCTTGGCCATGTCAACCAGGAATATCTTGTTTATCTAATTATGCAAGTTTCTCCTGTGGGTCGCTGACAGTATTTTCATTTAGGTGGCTAGAGTGAGGAATGCTCTGGCATACGCAACTCATAAATTCTTTCAAGACAATGGATTTGTTTGGGTATCAAGCCCTATTATTACCGCCTCAGATTGTGAAGGAGCAGGGGAGCAGTTTTATGTGACTACTTTGGTTAGTAACTCTACATATGCTTCCATAAATAGACTACCTGATGCAGTTTAGATTTTGCTTGCTGCATAGAATATGTTACCGTCATCAATTGCAAATTGAATCTGCATTTTCGTATGCTTACCCAGTAATATAATAATTAAAGTTACTCCATGACAGTTATTGTAGAATCACACTAACATTGCCCATGTGCTTCATGGATACATTTTAAAATACGGTTAACTGCATCATCTGTTATCATTTTGCTTTATGGTATTTTCCCCTTAGAATGATAAGTTCCTCGCCATATTCCTTCTTGTTTCTTGGTTTCCCTTATCATCCTATTGCTGGAAGCTAGTAATATTTTACCCCTTATGGACTATAGCTTTCAAACAGTGCTGAAGGTGGTTGCCTTGTCAAGGATATTCCTGCTACCAAGGATGGAAGGGTTGATTGGTCAGAGGTAACGTCCAGTACTTATGCCTAGACTTATATATTGTTTGGTTTCTCAAAGCTGTTTGAGTAATATGAATGTTTCTAATGTTACTTATGTTAGGATTTCTTCTGCAAACCAGCCTTTCTGACGGTGTCTGGACAGCTCAATGGTGAAACATACGCCTCAGCTCTATCTGATGTAATTTTTTTTTGCCATTCCTTTCAAACGCCTGTCATGTTTGAAAACTATGACAAGTCTATAAGTTCCTTACATTTATTTCTATTTCTCCAGATTTACACATTTGGTCCCACATTTAGGGCTGAAAATTCAAACACTGCAAGACATTTGGCTGAATTTTGGGTATTTGACTTTACATTATTTTTTTGAGAATCCACATTTTAGAACAATGAGCTCACAGGTTCTTTTTCGTTTTTATGTTCTGAGTAAAGATGATTGAACCTGAACTTGCCTTTGCGGATCTAAATGATGACATGGCTTGTGCGACTGCATATCTCCAGTATGTAGTAGGTGCCCTCTATCAACTTCATTTGATGCTCTATTGTATTGTTAGATGTTGATTTGATGCAATCTGGCTAATTTTGAGCAGAGGCCTAGACCTAGCTTTGACCTAATTACTGCTCTGTTTGATGCAGGTAAAATATATTCTGGAGAACTGCAAGGAGGATATGGATTTCTTTAATACTTGGGTTGAGAAAGGCATAATTGATCGGTTAAATGTAAACTCCTATCTATAGTGTCCTGCTGTTGTCGCGTCTATTGTATACCTTTGAGTCGTTGGTAAATTTTGATTAAAATGAGTGCTGAAAAAGTGAAATATGCCCTGCTTGCTTCCAGGATGTAGTGGAGAAGAACTTCGTTCACTTGTCATACTCTGATGCTGTTGAGCTGCTGCTTGGGTCGAAAAAGGATTTTGAGTTCCCGGTAATTCCTGCTAACTTTCTATGAATAATTTTTCATCATGTAACCCAGCTGTGCGAGTTTATACTTTTTCTTTGTTTTCCTTCTCTTAGGACATGCATCTCTCCTGCGCATCGAGGAAAAATTATTTCTCTGAATAATTTTCTCATCTTTACCATAGACTATAGTAAAACTTATCTGATATGTTTCTTTGCAATTTGTCTTGTATTTACATTCTTAAATATTCAAGTAAATCGTTTTTCAAAAGGAAATTGTTGCATATGTCCCTACCTGGAATGTTAGTAGTATGTAGTTGCTCGGGATTGTTGGTTAGCCGGTTAGGTAGCAGTTCATGTGTTGCTGAGATCAAATTGCTAACTGTTTTGATATGTATCGTTTCATTTGTACTATATACTTTTTTTTTGAATGTGACATACAGACCTTTCCAAATTTGAAAGGAAGTTTCATTTGTACTAAGAGATTATCATACCAAAATAAATTTCTTCTCAACTCTTTGACAAAAAATTGACAGGTAAAGTGGGGTTTGGATCTTCAAAGTGAGCATGAGAGATATATCACAGAAGTTGCTTTTGGTGGGCGCCCTGTAATAATTAGAGATTACCCAAAGGTTTGTTATTGTACACTGTTCGGTGTTAATTAGTCTGGAAACAAAGTATTCATATCTTAAGATTTATCTTTTTTTTTTTTTTGTTAGGAAATCAAAGCTTTCTACATGCGAGAAAATGATGATGGGAAGACGGTGGCGGCAATGGATCTGTTGGTTCCTCGGGTAATTACATCATGCACAAAGTTCTTAGCTTATGAATGGATATAAATGAGGACAAACTTTTCGACAATAGCAGTATCACTATGTTTCTATTCAACATCAGGTTGGTGAACTTATTGGCGGCAGCCAAAGGGAAGAGCGTCTTGATCACCTTGAAGCTCGATTGGATGAGCAAAATCTTAACAAAGATAGTTATTGGTGGTATTTGGATCTACGACGATATGGATCAGGTTAAATTCACTAATCACGGCAAATTGAATTTTGGTTTTGTTATGAATAGTTGCAACGTTGGTTATTGGGATGAGGCATGAAAACACCTACGTTTCTCTATTGCAGTTCCCCATGCTGGCTTTGGTCTTGGGTTCGAACGACTTGTACAGTTTGCAACAGGAATAGACAACATTCGAGATGCCATTCCATTTCCCCGAGTTCCTGGCTCTGCCGAGTTTTAGCGTTCTGAAATCGTTTGCGCACACGCATAATGAAGGATTGTTGTCTGGGATACAAAGAATTGCATACCTTCTATTGTTAACTGTACAGAGTTCAGCTGATTCATTTTCAAGCCGAAGCAAAGCAATGCTGTGGCAAATTTGGTTTAGTGTAACAATGGAAAGCGTCAAATCCATATTGATTGTAATTTACGGACGTGTTTTTTCTTCCTTCTTTTTGGAATTTGAACATAACAATTTTGTGGAAGATTTTACCATACGAGTGAAGTGGTTATAGAACTCGTACGTTGCTCAATCTGGCACTTTCACTAATGCAAGTAAAGCAATCTTTTACAAGCGACCGAGCATTCTGGAGGTCCCTTCTCCCCGTTCCTTCTTCTCGCCTGTCATTCTTGTCGCCTCTCACTCCTTTGCCTGTCATTCTTCTCCCCTCTCACTCCCTCCTCATCCGCCATGTCTCGATGCCGCTGCGGCACGGCTCCTCTCCCTCACCTTCCTCCTGCAGTCCTGCTTGCCACCCATCACTTGCTCTGCCTCGGCTCCATCGATTGCGCTGCTTGTGCCCCTGTGGCTGCAGACCTAGGGCGGTGCTTGGTGCACGTCAACGGCAACAAGGCGGCTGACACTTGCGGCCTCCGTGCCTATCCTACCGCGCTGCTCTGGCCAAGCCGTGGGCTCAATATCCATGTCTGTAACTTTTGACTGGAATTTGGCCTTCGAACAGCTCATGCCCTCCCTGACCTGACCGCTCACCGTTGCGTATACTTGGTCAATTGTTTTCTAGAATATTACAGGAAGTCACGATGTACCTTGACTTACGCTGCAGCTCTTGTGTGGCTGCATACTGTGTGGTCCCTCCTAAGCAACTCCAGGGTGATCCATATAAACAGCAGTAGTACCATGGTTTGTTCTATTGAGAATCCCAAACCATGAACATTGTATTATCTGCTGTCCTCAGTGACCTTACCAACCGCTTCATCTCCTTCATCACTGACAAGTTCATGTCTTATGTCGCAAGCAGGGGCAGTGAGATACCAAGGCTGCAGCGGCTGCTCCTACGAGTCAGCACCGTCGTCATGGAGGCCGAGGCGCGGCGAGTCACCAAGACACCAACCCTGCCATGCTCCTGCAGCTAGGCAGCTCAGGGAGGCCATGTACCAGGGCTTCTACATGATGGACACTTTTCGGCCAAACCAATGGGTAATGGTGAGCAGTTACAAAATTAGAAGGGACATGGACAATTTAGAAGCAATGCTCGACGGTATGGACAAGTTTCTCCTAATATTGATGCACTGCCCTCCTATCGTTCGTCAACCATACAGTGCCTATATGTTCATGGAGAGGTGCATGTTTGGTCGACATGCGGAGAAAGAGCGCATCGTTAATTTCTTACTGCATCCATGTTCATCCTTATATGTGCTTCCCGTTGTTGGGCCGCATCATGTTGGAAAAAAGACCTTAGTTGAGCACGTTTGCAGAGAAGAAACGGTGCAAAGTAACTTTTCACGCATCTTGCATTTCAGCAGCGATGATCTCAATGATCTAGTTGCTAATAAAAATAGGAAGCTATGTCTTTCCGATGGGAGGTCCCTGATCGTCGTAGAGATTGTTGAGGACATGGATGTTATGGCGTGGGGTAAACTTACAACATGTTGTGCCATGAAGCCCATAATAGTAAGGTCATACTCATCAGTACAATGGATCAGATGTCGAGTTTGGGAACAATGGAGGCCGTTCGGCTAGCGAGGTTAGAGCAACTCCAGCAGTCTCCCAATCCCCCTCCCAATAGCCAAAAAACTGTGTTATTGAGAGTTTGGGGAGGAAAAAACTGCTCCAGCAGTCTCCCAATAAGTTCCCCACTTATTCCCACCCTCCCCAAATCAGCCCTTTCCTCCTCAAATAGTGGGAGGCTTTCCTCCACCTCCCAATACCATTTTCGTGTGGGCCCTACTGCTCCCAGCCGAGCGCGCGCAATCCTCTCCGCTTCCCGCTCGCACGCCTCCCCGTCGCCACCTCGCCGGAGACGCCCTCTCCGTCGTCCCGGCGGGCGGCCATGGCTGCGGGGAAGGCCACCCACCCCCGTTGACCCGGATCGAGGCCTGCCCTGCCTAAATAGACGCGCGCCCCTGCCCAAATCGACTGCCGCCATGGACGGCAGGAGCAGCGCCGGCAGAGCTCGTCGGGGGACGCCCTCGCGGAGCCGCGGTGTCGAGCCCCGCCTCCACGCCCTGGCTCTGCGCCTCGCCTACGCGACCCGCCTCACGGACCTCCTCCGCGGCACGGCGGCGCCGCGCCGCACCCTGCCTCGTTGCCTCGGCTCGGTGACACGGTGTCCCGTGAGGAGCAGCCCGAGGGCGACGGCGCAGTGCGCGCGGGTGCTGAGGGAGGCGGCGAGCTCGGTCACCGCGATGACATCGACGTCGCGGGGGTTGGACCTCGCCGTGGCTAGCGCGGGAGGGAGGAGGAGGATAAGGTGGGGCCTATTTGCAAGTGAGAGGAAGAGAGAAAGAGAAATAAAAAAACCCCACATGTCAGGTTATTGGGAGACTGCCGAAGCTACACCTCTCAATATCTTGAAAATACTATTGGGAGCCTCCCAATAGAGGATATTGGGAGGCAAACTATTGGGAGACCGCTGGAGTTGCTCTTACATGACGAGGAGTATTGGTATTTTTTTGGGGTCCTTGCCTTTGGGAGTGCAAACCCATATGCTCACCATCCAGATCTTACTTCAATAGCCAACGAAATTGCAACATGGATTGATGGTTCCTTTATATATGATGCTCTGGGGTGTATCAAGAAGTCAATACATATGCACATGCTTGTCTTCGGGGAAGACCCAAGGGACACATACTGCATCAGCAAGAAATATCTTTCCTATTTCCATAGCTGGAGCCACGACGGCCCTATGTTATTTTTCTACAAGGGATACACGACGAAGTCTTTGATACAGGGTGATCTGTCAAGCATGATAACTCCAGAAGATTTGCTTAATGCAAAGGCTGAGGAATATGGAGAGAAGTTCGATGTAATATTTCATTCTAATATACCTCCCTGTCACAGCTATATAGCATCCTGTGTCGTCGAGAAACCTGAAGGAGTTCATGTTGGAAACAAGTGCCTCAAGAGAAAAAGGAACCGTGGAAAACCCTCACCACCATGAATCTTGTAATTGGATAGGCGCATACAATTTCTTGTTAATTATTTGATGAAATATTGTACTCCTTCCGTTTTTAAATATATGACACCATTGACTTTTTTCGTTACTTTGACCATTCATCTTATTCATAAATATTTGTGCAAATAGCTAAATATATAAGTTAATCTTATAGTGCTTTTAATGATAGATGCAACAATATACATTTCACGTTAAGCAACTAATTATTTTTATATATATTGTTAGTTAACGTTCAATAAAAAAGTTAACGGTGTCATATAATTAAAAACAGAGAGAGTATCAGACAAAAGCACATGATGATATTTTTTATATTTACTTTGTCCTAAAATACCGTGTGTTTGTCAAACATATTAAGTTCCCACCTGTTCGGTTGCACGTTTCTGGCTGGACTGGATGAATCCCTCCCACGTGTTACTGTAGCAGCTACAGTAACAGCAAGTATTCAGCCAGCCGCTGCTGGCACCGGCCAGCCGAACAGGACGTTCGTGGTCAGTCAGAGAGCCTCGGCAAGTTGCCGGCCGGTCGCCGCTCCAGAAGTTGAAAACGCGGCAGTTAGTCTCACCTCCGGTGGCCGGCGTCTGCCACGGTCAGTGCCTCCCCCCAAAGTCAGCACCAACCACCCGGCGCTCATCTGAGACTCACCAGTCAAGAGCAACCTCCTCAGCGCGTCCAACACGCTCAATGTAGTGCAGGACATGGAGTCCTGGTTACGTTCTTTGTAGCTAGTTCTCTGTTCTTTGTATAGAAACTAACCATACATAAAACTACTTTAATAAAAGTGCAGTAGGGGAATCCTCTCCTGTTTTCTGTCAAAAGAAAAATAAACACGCTCAATGTGCTCACGTTGTATCTGCACCGCCGCATCGGGGGTCTCGGGCTTCGTACTCTGCCTCTGCGGCACTGGATGCTTGGACCTTGGAGTTCAGGTGCGTTGCGCCCTATTTGCTCACATGTTGTTCGACAAAATGCCTGACCGAAAAAACTAACTAAATACGCGCATCTGGCAACATAGTCTAAAACAAGCATCCAGAACTTTGAAAATGCTACTCGGAAGGACGAGCAACACGCTTAAAAGTGGAATTATCCAAGCAAGCAAGTTCAATCAGAGAAGTGCATCAGATGAACACAACGCTGGTGCCCCTATGCTCGTGCAGACAACCTGTTCTAGTGTTCTGAATGCTTTAGAAGCTTATTTATTTCGCCTATGCATGAATCAAGTCCATATAACCAAGGGCATCTCGGTCAAGTTCATCTTGATTATGTTCTAGTGCTGGCAAGTGTCAAGTAACTAGCGAAGCTAGGTTCATGTACCCTGGGGCACATGCTCCATATATAGCACAATTTTTCAAATCTTGAAGTTTCAGAATTCTTTTACCCTGTATTTGACATGACGTAGTCTGTACTCTTTTTGAGAGCAGACGTAGCTGCAAATCCAAATAAAGGTAAAATAACAGCAAGCAGTCTGTATACGTCCCCGAGTGGGAGTGTGGCACACTGGAATGCTAATTATGATGAACATTGGCATACTTAGCTTCGAAATTTATTGTGAGTGTTGTATAAATATTAGCCGCATGAATATTGCTACATAGTAGTAGTTACGAAGTTTTAGGCAACTTTGAGGGGTTACAGATGCTGCATAAACTCTAAACAACCGTATCAAACAAAAGCTGTTAGTCACATGAGAATTTTCTCAAGCACCTAGCGTGCAATCAGATACCGATGCTACTACTACCATGGAGTCTGAGTCATGGAGAACCAGAAGAGACTGGAAATCTGATGGGCTAGTTTAAAGAACTTTCAAGCGGAAATCTCATGTGACTTTTGCTTGATATGGTTCATGAAATCTGATGCTGCATTATTGAATGAAACAAACATTTATGATTTTAAATAAATACAAAAGTTACAAAACAAATAGTCTCCAACGGCGGTTATTAAATGGCAAGGATTTGGAAAAAAATCTGAGTAAAATTGAGAAAAAATGATAAAATTACGCTTACGGGCCATATTATGATGGTGGGCCGATAGAGCTGGCTCACATTCCAGCCCGGTAGGACGTCCCGAACAGGCTGCTGAGCGCATCAGGTTTAAAATTCAAACGCGACAAGGCTGGCAGAAAGCTAACTGCACGCCGTGATCGCCGCGGGGAAATGAATGGGATTCCGATTCACTCACCTCCGTCCCTTTTGAAAAAGAGAACACCACAGCCCCGCCGGGGTGTGATTGGATCCCTGGCCGAACCTCGCCATCGACCACCGATCCATCCCTGCATCCGGCGACCAAGGTATGGCTCCTCTGCCTCGCTCCTTTGATTTTTCCTCTCCGCGTCGATCGCAGCTAGTTTGTTCACGAGTTGATCAATCGCCATGGATAGATGATGCCTGCTCCGCTTCTGATTTTCTTTGTCCTCCACGTCTCCTTAATTTCTTTCCGCAGTTGGGCTCCTCCTCAAGCCAAGCCAGCCATGAAGCTCCGGTCAGGCCGTCGCCTGGCCTCGCCCCCGCGTCGCGTCCGTCCTCGGAAGGACGACGGGGATGGCGAGGAGGACCGAATCAGCACGGTCTGGCTCCCGGTGAAATTCCGCGGCAAGATGATCTCATCGCTGCTCCGCGCAGCTGATCGGCTCCAGCCGGCAGAGTTCATTTTGTCTCTGGATAGATACTGGTCGTCCGACATCCCGGTTCCCCTTGAGCTTCCCAGCTTTGGAAGCACCCCCTCGATCCATTTGCTCATCCCGAGCACGGACCTCATGGTTACATTCACGCCGGTCGGCGAGCTCGCCTCGCCTGAGCAGTTGACTCTCAAACTCGGCACTTGCCCCGCCGACCTCGGCGTTCTCCTCTCCCGCTGCCCGCGCCTGCGCAAGCTCACCCTGGGTTTGGACATCACGGATAACAACACCGTCGCGATCGAGTCCAAGTCGTTGGAGGAGCTCAGATTTTCCATGCGGAGTCGTCGTACCGACGCTGCAGATGTTGTCATCGTGGCCCCTGAACTCAAGCGGTTCATTTCGGAATTTAACATAGACATCAAGTTCAAAGTGTCGCGATCGGCACCCAAGCTGGAGGATTTTCACTTGAGGTACAATTTTGACCGTCCTCGTGTTGGGTTCGGCGACAAGTGGGCCCTGCACAGCTTGACGATGGAATCAGAGTGGAGCGACAGGCACACTGGTGCTCGCGTCCACGTCCTAACCCTGAGGATACACCCCCACAAGGTGTGTCTCACTCCTGCACCATTTTAACATTCTTTGTTAACATTCTGTCAGTTACATGCTCTACATGCTAATCTAATCGTTTTGCAGACTCCTTGGATCTCAGAGCAGAGCATCTCTGAGGAAATAGCACGGCTTCCAGTGAAAAACTTCTCAGTCTTGAGATTGCATCTCACAGGGGGACATGTTTATGGAGGTTTTGTGTCGCAGCTGCTCCAAATTCGAACTTCTGTACGAAAGCTTAAGCTGGTCCTGTGGGCAAAGGTCCCAAGCGAAAGAATGGTAACACTCCTCCTTCCTTTTCCATGTATCTGCTGCAAATTTCTTAAGTTTGCATTCCTGAAACATCTAGGATCTCAAATAAGACCGAGGCATCTGAAACATAACATGCTTTACTACCTTTTTCTTTTAGTGACCAAGGTGTTCTCAAAACTGCTACAACTGCAAGTGCTCTGAAAACTGCGACTGCGATCAAGATGGAAATTGGAGGAATGAACAAATCTCTTTGCTTCACCTCGAAGATGTAGAAATTCAAGGGTTCAGTGCAGCTGATCATGAGGTTGATTTCCTTGAACTTCTGTTCAGATCCGCGCCAATGCTGAAGAGAATGAACATTCAACTGTCTGATGAGGTTTCCCGAAACAAGGGAGGGCAGCTGAGACTTCATGGCATTTTTGAGGCAAATGCTTCTGTGAAATGCTCCGCTCGTGACATACCTTATTATGAGGAAGTTTCGGATTAGTATGCATCTCGCTGTAACTGTAACTCTAGAAGTATGATCTTTATGCTTATTTTGTCTGGATGAAACCTCTATGGTTACTTTGTGTGGTTAATAATTCTCTTATGTTATTATTCTCTTATGGGTGTAGTTTCTGTTTAGAAATCTCACACGATGGCAGTTTTGTCCACCTTGCTTCAAATCTACCATTGTGCCTGGAGTGTCTTTTGTTGAATAAATTCAGGATGTTGAGATCTTTATTATGTAACACCATTCTGTAACCGAAATGCTTCCATAGAACCTCATTTAACAAATTTAATCCTAACTTACTATGCTTATTACAGCCACATCGAATTGAATGTATGTAGATCTCCTTATTGCTTCTCGTCCATGAAAAAAAAATGCAATATAGTTCAGTTCCTATCTGAATATGTTGAACAAGGTTGGAAAACCAAGGAGTAAGTTGCCATGGTTATCACTAAAAGGTTGGATTGAGGAGTTGTCCGAAAATCAGGCCATACTTGTGGTTTGCAGCGTCCTTTCACCGCAGAGCAGAGCATTGCACAGGAAATAGCACAGCTTCCAGTGAAAAGCGTCCCAGTCTTGAGATTGCATCTCCAAGGGGGACATGTTCATGGAATTATATATTGTCGTGCAATTGCTCTGAATCGAAACTTCTGTATGATGGCTTAAGCTGGTCCTTTGGGAAAGAGTCCCGAGGAAAACAAGGGTAATACTCCTCCTTTTCCATGTACCGGCTGCAAATTTCTTACATTTTCATTCTGAAGTATCTAGGATCTCAAATAAGACCGATGCATCTGAAACATAACATGGTTTAATACCCTTTTTAGTCCCAAGAGTGCTCTGAAAACTGCGTGTCTGCAAGTGCTAAGAAAACTGTGACTGAAATCAAAATGGCAATTGGAGGAATGAACAAATCTCCTTGCCTGACCTCAAAGATGTAGAAGTTTAAGGCTTCAATGCACCCAATGCTGAAGTGAATGAACATTCAACTGTCGGATGATGTTTCCCAAAACAAGGGAGGGCAGCAGAGACTCCACAGCATTTTTGAGGCAAAAGCTTCTGTAAAATGCTCTGCCCATGGCATACCTTGTTATGAGGACGATTCAGATTAGCATGCATCTTGATGTAACAAGAACTCTAGAAGTTGTGCTTTGACTGGGTGAAACCTGTACGGTTGCTTTGTGTGGTTAATAGTTCTATTTGTGTCTTATGTCTAGAAATCTCACATGATGCCAGTTTTGTCCACCTTGCTTCAAATTTACTATCGCGCCTGGAGTTGTTCATCTTGCAAAGCGATGTATTTCAGAGTTGTTCATCTTGCAAAGAGATGTATTTCAGTCTCAGAGTTGTTCATCTTGCAAAGAGATGTATTTCAGAGTTGTTCATCTTGCAAAGAGATGTGTTTCAGAGTTTTTTATCTTGCAAAGAGATGTATCTTGCAGGATGTTGAGATCTCTATTATGTACCACATTTTTGTACAGAAATGCTCCCGATAGACATCAGGTAAGAAATTTAACTCATATGTTGTTTCTTAGTGTGAGCCTAGTGCTTATATCAACATTGCATGTTATAAGAATGAATTCTTGTAATAATTTTGTGGTGCTTATATCAATATCATGCTTCAAAATTTTGACTGAAGGTGTAACATTTAACGATAAGAGAGAGTTATTCTGACTTGCTTACTCAAGTTAGCAAAGAATTTCTCATCAAATCGATACTATGTTCATTTCTGTTTTTTGCTGTTAACTGGGACAAGTATTCAGTGTCAAATTAACTTGATTAATTAATTGAATTAAGATGAGAACTATGCCGATTCACATTTTTGTGATCATTTTTCAGAAACCATGTTAACATTTAACTTTTTGACTGAAAATAAGTTTCGGTTTGGGCTTCCTAATTACACCCAGTCGAGTGAAATGTAATATAGTTCAGTTCCTATCTGAATCTAATTACAGCCAAGTAGAAAGTCGCCATATGGTGTTATCACTACAAGGTTGGATTGGGCTGCTGTCCAAAATCAGGCTACACTTGAGAGGATTAAAATGGACCTTTTCAGAAAGAAATAAAAAATATGGAGTCATAATTAATGTAAACATTTCGCAAAGATAAATCCGAAACTTTATGAAAAATTCAACAATGATTTGAACTTTTAAATAGAAAAAAACACCAAAGTTCTGAATACAATTTTTTTTTAAAAAAATATTGACATAACGAAGTGATATTCCATTGCTTGGTTACCTTAAATACGTAACAAAAATCTCGATGAATTAGATGTTTGAATTGTGTTGCCCACAAACAATGCTCCATAAGTTCATTATACTTAAGGAAAGTGCATTCACAATTTTATTCGAATTTCCAATTGTTTAATTCTGCATTGTCATGTAAAACTTAATCAGTGATTTACAGCATTGCCTTGCTTTTTTTTAAGATACCGTACATTTAGTGGACTGCATGTGCCCTCTTAATATTTCGACAAAGAAATATGTACATCGAGTTTTTCTTTGTTTCTTAAGATAATATTTAAGAAAAATATTAAGCAATTATTAGGATCAAAGCATACATATCTGTGTCGTAAATGATGAGCCCTAAGATGAATATGGTTCAATTTTTGTTTGACCCAAATGAAAATTTTGTGAATAATTTTGAACGTTTAATAGAATGTTTTCAAGTTACGAGAAATTATCTAGAGCATATAGAACATCATGATTGCATATACAAACAAGGTAAATTTGGAATTGCCAAAGTGGTCAAGAATGGAGAGTCTCATTGGTACTGGTAATTTCAGGCTTATTTGTGATCCCATTGAAAAAAGACGAAATCCGAATTTTCTTCCAAGGTTAACCAGCTGTTCTAAGATGGCTGATGGCCTCTGTCTAAAGAATTCTGCATTTGAATAGAAGCAGTTGACGTGTAGCTAGTTAATTGTTGCTTTGCTGTCAGTGCGACTTTATTTTACCACTTTTGCAATATGCCAATTAATTGTTGGTACATATTCGTGTAATAAAAATTATAGAAATGCTTCCTTCGTTTGGCTTTGACCCTTTTTTAGAATAGGGAATTTTATGCTAGAGCTGAGAAACCACCAAGCAATCCAACTACGTCTTTCTCTGGCCACCATCACAACGAGGAGGCTAGGAGTTGATGCAGAAACCCTGAACAACGCCTTCATGAAGGAAAATGACACTCTAGGACACCATCGTTGGTGTCTTAGGGCAAAAGGATTTCTCCACATGACTGGCACCGACCCACCTCATTTGCATCATAGCAAGCCACCGCCATCTTTCCGCATAAGCCAACAACCATCTTTCCGTTGTGGCAACACCGGTTCTTCATCATTCAAAAGGCGGGTCTCAATAGGGCGTAAACGATCATGCCGTGACCCAAACTCCGCCTCACCCAACAAGAAGGCATCCGTCGCTGCACCACCATAGCCGAGCAGCGGCCACTAACGGTAGGTATGCCAGTTAATGCCCAATCATGCATGGATGTAAGCTCCTCCATGGTCTCTTCCCACCAAAGCTTCTATCGGTGTGTCCTCCTGACGACGGATCAAACCAACTAACAATTATCTTACTCAAGTTGCCGTAGTTGCGCATTCCGGCATTGGATCTGGCACTAAAAGGCACCTAACGCTGACTGTGTGTCCCTCGTAAGGGAGCGCCATCTCCAGCTGACCCATGCAACCATTGTCACCTTCAACTAGCCACGGGGTTGCTTCTGCTCATCCAACTCAAGCCTGCAACCGACATCCGAGAGAGACAAACGTGATCAAGCAATGCACTACCCCGTGGCCCACATCAGATTGTGTGAGCCGCTTGCCATATGACGTCGTTGCATCCTCGTTGCCCCTTGTACTCAGCTGCAGCCCTGCGACCGCCGCATGGCATCACAGCGTGCTCCGCTCCACGCCGTGGCTTGATGCACGTCGTGGTTTGCTGGGCGTTGGCCATGTACGCCGCACGTCCGCGCCGTGGCTGCGATGGCCGCGACAGCCGCACGCCGTGGACGCGTTGGCGCCGCACACCACGCACTGGACGCGCTGCCGTGTGCCATGGCCGCGTTGGCCTCGCACGGCTCGCGCTGGACGCGCCGCCGTGGCCGCGCACGCCTCGTGTTGGACGCGCCGCTGTAGCCGCATTGGTCGCACCCGCCGCACGCTGGTCCATGCCCGACACGCCTCACCACCATGCTGGATGTGCGGTCAAACAAGCAGCCAGAGCCAGATGTTTGGTCACGAGTGTTTCGTTATCTCGTGTTGTTTGTAAACTTGTGCCAAACCAACGCAATCGGCAATGCTCCGTGCCGAGGCAACGGTTTGGTGCGACCAGCCGGACCGTCTATCCAGACGTGTTCAACCTTTGGGCCCAAATCGTTTTTGATAAGTTCAGGGTCTGGACGCGTCAGGTTCCAAACTCGAACGAAAGAAGGCCGAGAGTCTCGACTTGGCCCCATTTACCGCGGCGACGGTGAGCTATGACGGAAATGGGATGAACTCGCCGGTCCGCCTCCCGTCAGTCTTCTGGTACAAACGCCGGCCAAACTGGTCTTTGTATCCTCAGCCGAGGACTTCCGCCGCCGGTGAACCGCGCGCCTCCACCGGGGGACGACACCGCCCTCTTGGTTTCTCATTTTCTTCGTATCTTCTCTCTCTGCAGTTGGGATTGCTAGAAACTAGCGATGCAGCTCCGGTCGTTAGGCCGTCGCCTGGTCTCACCACCGCCGGCGCCGCGGGGAGATCTGCATCGCGGCCGTCATCGGCGCGTCCCGGGTGGCGGCACCGACGACGTCCGCGAGGACCGGATCAGCGGCCTCCCAGAGGAACTGCTCCTCGACGTGCTCCGCCGCCTCGGATGTCCCCGTGAAACTGCGCGCACCAGCATGCTCTCCCACCGGTGGCGTGACCTCTGGACCGAGCTTCGTGAGCTGAGGTTTGTCAGCACTGACCCCGACGCGCTTGAGACTGCGCTCGTACGTGTCCGGCCCAAGCTGACTTGCCTCGGCATCAGGGTCTTGCTCCAAGGGGACCGTGGTTTTACCGGCACGCGTATGATCTCCTCCCTGCGCCGCGCAGCCGATCGGCTCGAACCGGCAGAGCTCATCGCCTCGCTGCATAGAGGAAACTCCTCCCCTGATCTCGCTCTTTTTGAGCTGCCTTGCTTCGCAAGCGCCACCTCAATAGATTTGGGCAATTGGAGACTTAAGTGTACCCTGCCGCCGGCCGGCGAGTTTGCCAAGCTGGAGCACTTGACTCTCAGCCTCGTCTACTGCATTGTCGACCTTGGAGTCCTCTTCCCTCGCTGCCCATGCCTGCGCAAGGTCACGATGGATTTGTGCACTGACAGGAGTATCGACATGATCACGGTCAAGTCGAACTCATTGGAGCGGACGCCAGTTTTATTAACATGTCGATCGCTGGACCATGCAATGTTGTCATTGAAGCCCCGGAACTAAAGAAGTTCATTTTTCTGTCAGATGTACATAAGTTCAAAATGTCGCTCTCGGCGCCCAAGTTATAGGAATTTATCTTGGAGAACAAATGTGGGCACCATGATGTTGGGTTTGGCGACAATTGGCGCCTCCTGAGATTGAGGATGGAAGCACAATGGAGTGACATGAACGGGAGTCATCTGTCAGTTTCATCCTCTACATGCTAATCTAATTGTTTTGCAGGATCATTACACGCGGACATTTGCACAGGAAATAGCAGACCTTCCAGTGACCTACTTCTCTGTCTTGCAGTTGCATCTCGGAATGAAAGGGCATGTTTTTGTAGCTCTTGTGTTGCAACTGCTCGGAATTCAAACTTCTATACGAAGGCTTTTTTTTTTTAGACAAAAGGACCTCTCCCCGCTTTATTGAAAGTGATAGTTCAAAGTACAGAGTTCAAACCAACAAAACGAAAAAACGAAAACTGAAACAGTACAAATCTGTGCTCCATACTGTGAGCAGATAACTCGACGCAGCGAGTATTACAATCATCAAAGAGCCCTATAGACCTTCAAGCATCTCAGATAAACGCGATGTCAGAAACTGGGACGTCAGATGCCTTGGATGTTTTTCATAGACAGCAACACCCTTGTCGCAATGTGTTCCACCTCCGACCTCTCCTTCGGCTTGAGTAGGAGTTTCCATTTCTGTAAATATGACACAGCAATATACATCACATCAATGGGATTGTCAGGAAAGTTTCTCTGGATGGTCATCTTGTTTCTTGTCATCCATAATGTCCAAGCTAGACCTGCAAACAAAAATAATCCTATATTGTAACTGACATCGGCCTTCTTGGGCAGCCATTCATTTAACAAGTCATCACTTGAAATTGGAATGCTTGTCCATCCAAAGCATTCCTTCAAAAAACACCAGGCAAATTTAGCCAAAGGACAGTGAAACATAATGTGTTCTGCATATTCAAGTACAGGACAGAGCACACAGAAACAGCTACCCTGCCAGTTTCTTTTAGCCATCTGTTCTTTTGTTGTAATTCTATTTTGGAACAGTTGCCAAAGGAAGATCCTTATCTTCAACGGCAGTTTACATTTCCAAACCTTCTTCAGTATCTTATTGCTCATCCCTCTGAACATAAGAAACTTATATAAGGAGTTGGTTGTGAATTGTTTATTTTGAGAAAGATCCCATTCCACTTTGTCATCCCCCTCTATTATCTGCACCACTTCCAACCTATTCAGTAATTCAGTCCATTCCTTATTCTCCTCTTCCCCCAGCATTCTACTACAATGTATTAACCAGTTTTCTTGAGCCACTTGCTGTACTTTGATCTCCTTGTCCTCACAAATATCAAATAATTTTGGGAATGCTGTTCTTAGAGGTACATCCATCAACCATACATCATTCCAAAATGATGTCAAGTTTCCACTCCTTACTCTATGACCAGCACCCCATTTGAATAAGTGTTTGACTTTGTGTAAACCCTGCCAAAATTGTGACCCTCTTGCACTTGACGATGTAAAGAAATCCCCATTTCTCATGTATTTTGCTTTCAGCAATCTGCACCATAAATCATTACTCTGGTTGTATATCTTCCAGATCCACTTAGTCAACAGGCACTCATTAAACACCCTTGTGTTAATGAGACCAAGACCCCCTGGTCTTTTGGTGATGCCACTACATCCCACCGAATCATGTGGTACTTGAATCTATCAGACATCCCTCTCCACATGAACCTTGCTCTAATTGTATTCATTTTGCCATGGGTCCCTGGGCCCAGCAGGTAGAAACCCATGATATACGTTGGTAAGCTTCCAAGACTTGTGTTCGACAAGATAGTTCTAGCTCCAGAGGACATTAATTTGCCTTTCCAGGGAGGTAATCTCTTCTGCAATTTTTGAGGGACAATATTCATGGCTTCCATTCCAAACACATGATCATGTATTGGGATTCCAAGATAAGTCATTGGTAATTCACCCAGTTTGCAGTTGAGCATGTTAGCTACCCTTTCCTGTTCATCCTTTTCCATTCCAAACACATAAGCCTCACTTTTGAGATAATTGATTTTCAGTCCTGATAACCATTCAAAGCAATACAGAATGAACTTGAGGTGCAGAATAGAATTGTCATCCCCAACCGTCATTAAGATTGTATCATCAGCATATTGGATGTGAGTTATCCCTCCGTCAATTAGGTGCCCCATTACCCCTTTGTTGTAGCCCTTCTAGTTAGCTTTATCCATCATTTTCGCTAGTGAGTCAGCCACCAGGTTAAACATCAATGGCAATAGTGGGTCCCCTTGGCGCAGCCCCTGATAGGTCTTGAAGAAAGCAGTTCTTTGACCGTTGACATTCACACACACTTTCCCCCCTTGGATAGTGTGCATTACCTTCTCAATCCAATTATCAGGGAAACCTTTCCTGACCATCACTTCTTTGACAAACTCCCAACTTACCTTGTCATACGCTTTTTCAAAGTCGATTTTGAAAAGCACACCTCTTCTTTTTGTTCTTTTCAGCTCATGGATTGTTTCATGCAGGATTACCACACCTTTAAGGATATTTCTGCCCTTGATGAAAGCCGTTTGCGATTCACTGATGTACTTCCCAATCATCGGAGTGATCTGTTCTGTAATTAGCTTTGGAAATATCTTAAAGTCCACATTCAACAAGCAAATAGGTCTGTATTGCTTTATTGTACTAGCTTCCTTAAGTTTTGGAACTAAGGTGATCACTCCATAGTTCAGCCTATATAAATTGAGAGTATTGCTATTGATGTCCTGAACCATGAGCATCACTTCTTTCTTGATTCTCCCCCATAGTTTTTGGAAAAATGTAACTGTGAAACCATTCGGCCCTGGAGCTGATTCTGTCTTCATATTCATCACAGCTCTAGTCACATCCTCCTCTGTAAACTCCAACTTCAGCATTTCACAGTCAGCTACAGAAATTTGTTCACTTTCTGCCCAGAAGTTTGAGTTGAGGTGTACATTTTCCTTCTGCTAGTACCCAAATAGCTCCTTGTAGAAGGCAACAATATGGTTCCCAATATCTTTCTGCTCTGTTAAGACACTCTGGTCAGTCTCCAAATGAAATATTTTGGTTTTCCTTCTCCTACCATTGGCACATTTGTGAAAAAAGTCAGTATTTGCATCTCCTTTGAGTATCCATCTCTCATCACTCCTTTGCTGCCAGTATATTTCCTCCATGGCATAAATTCCTTCTAGCTCCTTTTCCATCATATATCTTTGTTGCCAGTCACTATTCACATTATTACCTAACTCACCCTTATCATCCAACAGTTGCAGGTTATGTAAAATTTCCTTCTTCCTCTTCCTGTTGTCATTGGATAGGTTTGCATTCCATCCCCTTAAGTATTGTCTAGACATACTCAGGCACCCATGCCATACATCCATGGAATATCTCCTTTCTCCTATTCGGGCTTTTGTAGCTTCCCACTAAGAAACAAATTTCCTGACAAAGTCTTCAGCTAACAGCCACTGTTTCTCAAAGTAGAAATGTTTTTGCCTGTTTTCTGAACCTTCCCTAAGTCCAGAAATATTGGGCAGTGATCTATACGAAGGCTTAAGCTGGCCCTGTTTAAAACAAGGGTAATTCTCCACCTTTTTTTTGTTCTGCTGCAGACTTATTAAGTTTGCTTCCCTGAAATATAACATGCTTTAGTTTAATACTTTTTGTAGTTCGTAGAGTGCTCAGAGAACTGTGACTGCGATCAAGATAACTGGAGAAACGAACATATCTTGTTGCCTGATCTCGAAGATGTGGAAATTCAAGGTTTCAGTCATGAGGTGGATTTTCTTGAGCTTGTATTTCGATCCGCTCCAATGCTGAAGAGGACGGATGTTAAACTTTCTGATGGGGTTTCACCAAGTGATGGAGGATTCCAAAAACTTTGCAGCGTCTTTGAGGCAAATGCTTATGTGACATGCAATGCTTACGATAGATCTGGTGATATGATTTTGTTTGCATGACGAGAATGCCTCTATCTAGATGAAATAAGAAGTGTTGTCGTTATGCTTTCCCTGTTTGAAAATTGAATTGTTGCTTTAAGACTTATATTTGTTGTAAAACTCTTAACGGGCCAGGCCCAACTTCTAGAAGAAGCTGTTCTGGTCTATGTGGGCTACTTTATCGAATTAGAGCCCAACACGAAGTTAGGGTTTCCCCCTTATAAATAGTTGAGGAGACCCCCCTGTGTACCCTGACATCAGAATTTCGCAATAAAGAATTTCGTCTCCTCTATTCTAGTTTTACTTTTTGTTATCTGTCGTGATCTACGTGCCGTCGTTCCGCCGATAACCTAACACGTTATCAGCACGCTCTATGAGGAATTCGCTCAGCAGATCGGTAGTGAACTACGGTATGTTTTTGTTTTTCGTTTGAATCTTGTTATCTTGACTCGTTGCAACCAAGATCTGTCCATACAAAGGGCTAGCCATGCGCCGCCCGGATAGATCATCAAGAAAACAAGGAGAAAAACAACAGAACAGGCGCAACGTCGCCGGAAAAAAACCTCCGGTGCAACGTCACCGGAGCGTCGAGTTCTTCAGATCCAACAAGGGTGGTTCATGAAGAACCCTAAACCTAGATCGCGATCTACATCGACCAAAATCCGGCGAGATCTACAAGCAAACAGAAGAAAAAGGGAACCGGGTTTGTAACCCTAACCCTAGCTCTCTGCAAAAGAAAAATCGCCAAATTGACGAACAGATTACAAATCAAAGTCGCCGAATTGACGAGCAGCGGGCTGTCGTCGGCCTTGGCGCCGCATCGCGCCACGGCCCGGCCTTCACCACGCCACCGTACGCGCTGGCCCGGCTCCGGCTCAACTCGCCGAGGCGCCGCAAGCCCGACCCGCGAGCCCGGCCTCCGCGCCGTCGCACTGCGCGGGCCGCGGCCACCTAGCGCCGCACCGGACCGCGGGCCGCCGTACAGTGCCGCCATGCAATGGCCGTAGCGCAGCCCGGCCCGGACTCCGCCCCACCGCCGGGGGCGAGCCAACGCGCCACCCCGGCCTGCAGCCGAGCCAAGCGCGCGTGCCGCGGAACCACAGGCCGTCGCGGCACCGCGGCCCGGCATGCGAGCCGCGCGAGCCCCTGGACCGTGGCTACACGCGCCAGATCCAGGCGAACCGGCCTCCGAGCCGGGGCTTGGCCACCGCATCGCGCCGCCTGGCCTACGGCCCAGGCCTCCGCCATCGTGAGGCGCGCCGCGGCCCCGGGCACCGAGCCGCTGCCGCCCGGGGCTCGTCCACCTCGAGCCAAGGCGGCGGGTCCCCTGCAGCTGCTCATCTCGGCCACGGAGCTAAGCTCCCATGGCCCGACGTCCTAACTCTCACCTCTCCATGACCGGATCTGGATCTAGGTGGAAGCAAAGAAAGAGAAGGGAGGGCGAAAGAAGGAGCCGGCGGCGGGTGAAGGAAGAAAGTGAGAAGCAAGTGAAGAGATTAGGGTTTCAGCCCCAATATATACTCAACTTGGTTTCTTACAGAAAAGTCCTCGTGTTCTTCAGAAATCGCGAAGACGTCCCCCAGCAGTTCTCAAAAACATGATAACGTCCTCGGAAATTTCTGAAAATTACGAAGACATCCTCGGGCTGTTCAGAAATTTCTGAAAATTATGAAGAAGCCCTCGGAGTATCAGAATATTATGAAAATATCCTCGGAACATCTGGAAATTACCAGAATATCCCTGGAATATCTGAAAATTACGGAAAAATCCTGTTAATTACGAAAATTGACATGGATAATCCAAAAATTACTGGATTGTGTTATTTTTGCATATAACACCCCAGTTTTTGGTGATTTTATATAAAAACACCAATATTATAACTTAAACACGCAGTTTTTGTTATACTTATGCTCTCTATTACTTGGATACATGAATTAATCCTTGCACATTGACATCATGCAGATGTCTGACCTCGTGAAGAGAGACTTTGAAGTCTTGACTCCTCATGGAAGCAACTACTTGTCATGGGCACTTGATGCGGAGATCCTCCTAAGCAGCAAAGATCTTTTGAAGACCGTTCTGCCTAAGGCGGGAGACACTGCTGCAACAAATGTGGAGAAGGCGCAGGCTTTGCATTTCTTGCGCCACCACTTAAGTGCTACTCTGAAGAGTGAATATATGACAGAACGTGATCCAAAAGTCTTGTGGGACTCATTGAAGAAACGCTTTGAGCAGATTGAAAATGTCTTACCCCCCAAGGTTGAGCGTGAATGGCAAAACCTACGCTACCAAGACTATAAGACTGTGGAGGATTACAACACCAAGCTTTATGGGATTGTCACACGCATGAAGCTTTGTGGCAAAGAGCTCACGCAAAAGGATCTTATTAACAAGACCCTCTCCACTTTTCACCCTAAGTTCACTCACGTGAGCCGCCAGTACAAGAAGGAGAATTATGAAACCTATGTCGCCCTGAGTAATGCATTGCAGCAAGATCAGGGGGAGGATGAATTGATCATGGAGAATCATAAGAATCGTCCTACTGGCTCCTTGGCACCGCATGAAGCGAATGCCGTCTCCTTCAATAAGAAGAAGAAGAACAAGAATAATAAGGGTAAAGGTGCTCCCAAAGCTTCACCAAATGCACCCCCGAAGGTTCAAAACAAACCTAATGCTTTCAAGAAGAACGTAAAAGGGAAGTCAAAGAAGACACCTTCAGGGGGAGCGTACGGTGAACAGGATCAAGATTGCTATAGGTGTGGTATGCATGGCCCTTGGTCCAAAATATGTGAAACACCACAGAAGTATGTTGACATGTACACAGACCTCAAAAAGAAGCTCGCTCAGCATGAGGCTAACTTTGTTGAAGGCATGCAGCCAACAACAAAGGCACCAATGGGCCATGCATCACCAAGCAAATCCTCTGACCTGGAATTGGACAATGATCTCGTGGATGAGGACATTGATGATGAGGAAGATGTGCATGGAGATTCTGCGTAGTCATGAAGACTATTAAGAATTACTTAGTTATCTATTTGTAATAGGAGTGAAATAAGTTTAAATTCCTCGAAGGAATTGGTTCGTTTATGTAATCTCTCGAAGAGAAGACATTTGCTTTGAATAAATCAGTTTGTGGAGTTTGTCATTTATTACTCTCTTTGTTTATACATTTCTTATGTATGAATTACAGCATTGTGGAGGAAAATGACTATGGATGAGGAGCTCTGTCTCGTAGACAGTTGCACCACCGCTACTATTCTAAGGGACACTTGCTATTTCCAAACACTTCGAAAGTATACTGGAAATATTCTTACTATTATTGGAAATAACAATAAGATTGTTGGCACAGGAAGGGCCACATTTGTCCTACCAAATGGTACGCAATTAACAATCCAAGAAGCTCTACTTTATCCGGATTCAACTCGGACATTGTTAAGCTTTAAGGATATCCGAAGAAATGGGTTTCATGCAGAAACCAATGACGATGGAGGTGAAGAACGTCTTATCACAACCAAGAAAGAAGGCAATAAGAAGACCACTAATGAAAGTTGTCCGTCAGTCAAAGAAGGCTTGTACTATACGTACATTAAGCCAAACAAAGAATTTGCTACGTTCAAGACTATCTTTACCAATCAAGAAGCATATAGACTATGGCATGACCGTCTTGGTCATCCTGGCCTTAATATGATGCAGAGAATTACAAAGAATGCAACGGGGCATAACTTGAAGACAAAAGATTTCCCAAATCAAGCAGATTTCTTGTGCATTGCATGCGCAAAGGGGAAGCTTATTACTCGCCCCTCGCAGCTTAAGATTCAAACATAATCTATGTCATTCCTTGAACGAATTCAAGGTGATATATGCGGACCAATTAGTCCTTTATCAGGACCTTTCCGCTATTTCATGGTATTAATAGACGCTTCCTCGAAGTGGAGCTATGTATGTCTATTATCTACTAGAAACCATGCATTTGCACGATTGACTGCCCAGATCATACAATTGAAGACACATTTTCCAGATCATAGAATCAAATCCATTCGAACGGATAATGCTGGAGAATTTAAATCGAAGGTATTTGATGATTATTGTATGAGTATGGGCATCAAAGTGGAACACTCCGTACCACACGTGCATACACAAAATGGTCTCGCAGAATCATTAATCAAGAGAATCAAATTGATCGCTCGACCATTGTTACATAATTGCTTATTGCCTACCTCTTGTTGGGGGCATGCGGTGTTGCATGCAGCAGCACTTATCCAATTACGACCATCTGCTACACATGAAGAATCACCATTAGCATTGGTGCGTGGTAGAATACCAAATGTTTCCCATCTACGAAGGTTTGGATGTGCTGTATACATTCCAATACCCACACCTCAGCGAACTGCAATGGACGCACAACGGAAACTCGCAGTTTACGTTGGATATGAAAGTCCGTCCATAATCAAGTACTTAGAACCCTCCACTGGAGATTTGCATACTGCACGGTTTGCTGATTGTATCTTCAATGAAGATCATTTCCTGGCATTAGGGGGAGGAAAGTATCTCTCTAGAGAAAAATGCCGACAAATAGATTGGGATGCTAAAGGAATCCTAGGAATGGATCCTCGCACTAAAGAAGCTGAACTCGAAGTTCAGAATATACTCCACTTGCAGAGAGTTGCTAATGAATTGCCTGAAGCTTTCACCAATACAAGAGACATTGTGAAGTCTCATATAACGGCTGTAAATGCTCCTGAAAGAATAGAAATCCCATTTGAAGAGGATGAATATATGGAATTCCAACATTCTTCCATAAAAGCAACGAATGCTAGGAAGAGGGGGAGTGAACCGGTTACAAGGGCACCCAAGAAGCCTAGAGTACAAGCTCAAGCTAAAGCTCCTAGGAGACGTCCTGCGGAGAAGAAGCCTAAGCAAACTGCTCAAAAGGAAACCAAAGAATGTGAAAGTGATCCACATGAAGTGGTGAGACTTGAAGAATTAAACCCAAGTGAGAATATGCATGAATCTCACGAAGGGATACCGGAAATTCCTAATCTCAATGTATCTATCGATAAAGAGGATCAAGGAAATGAAAATTCAACGAATTATGTTGAGACGGGAGTGGTATATAATAGAAAGACACTTGAAGTCAATACATACTTTGCCGAAACGATTGCAACACAAATTGATTTGGAATCTGAACCGAAATCAATAAAGGAATGCAAGAAGCGTCCTGATCGGCCAAAGTGGAAAGGTGCAATCTGTGCAGAGTTAAACTCGCTGAAGAAAAGAGAAGTGTTTGGTAGTGTAAACCTTACACCAACTGGCATTAAACCAGTGGATCACAAATGGGTGTTTGTCCGGAAGAGAAATGCTCAAAATGAAGTGACTAGATATAAAGCGAGACTCGTAGCTCAAGGTTTCACGCAGAGACCTGGCATTGACTACGAAGAAACCTACTCTCCCGTAATGGATGGAATTACATTCCGGTATTTGATCTCAATGGCGGTGAATATGAATTTGCAGATGCGACTTATGGATGTGGTCACAGCATATCTATATGGAACATTAGATATAGAAATCTATATGAAAGTTCCAGAAGGTATTAAAGTCCCAAATGAAGATGACCGCAAATTATATTGTGTCAAATTACAGAAGTCACAATATGGTTTGAAACAATCAGGGAGAATGTGGTACAACAAGTTGAGTACATTTCTCTTGCAAAAGGGATTTGTGAAGAATGAAGATTGTCCTTGTGTATTCATAAAGAAATCAGAGAAAGGCTTTTGCATAATCTCTGTTTATGTTGATGACTTGAACATTATTGGTACTACCAATGAAATTGAAGAGACTTGCTCATACTTGAAGACTGAATTTGAAATGAAGGACCTGGGCAAGACTACGTATTATTTAGGTTTGCAACTTGAACATACTCCTGAAGGGGTACTCTTGCATCAATCAAACTATACCAAGAAGGTATTAGAGAGATTTAATATGCACGAAGCATATCCACTCCGATCACCTATGGTGGTGAGATCACTTGATATAGATCAAGATCCTTTTAGACCGAAGCAGGAAGATGAGGAATTATTGGGACCTCAATATCCATACCTCAGTGCCATTGGAGCCTTGATGTACCTAGCGAATGGTACAAGGCCCGACATAGCTTTTGCTGTTAATCTACTTGCAAGATATAGCTCAGCACCAACTCGAAAGCATTGGAATGGCATCAAGCAAATCCTCCGATATTTTTCAAGAAGAATGGAGAATTAACCCTTGTGGGTTATGTTGATGCTGGATATTTATCCGATCCACATAAATCAATATCTCAGACGGGATATGTGTTTTTATTTGGAGGAACTGCAATTTCGTGGAAGTCAACGAAGCAAACATTGGTTGCTACATCGACAAATTACTCGGAGATCATCGCATTGTTTGAAGCTGCAAAGGAGTGCGCCTGGCTCAGGAGGATGACAAGCCATATAATGAATACTTGTGGAGTGGCGTATACTCCATCCCCAACAATTATCTATGAAGATAATAAAGCTTGTATTGCACAAGTACAATCGGGATACGTAAAGTCAAACAGGACAAAGCATATGTTACCTAAATTCTTCCACACGCATGAAATGCAAGAGCAGGGAGAGATTTTAGTAACACATGTCCGATCTTGTGACAATCTTGCAGATATGTTCACAAAGGCCTTACCTTCCCGCACTCTCGAAGAGTGTCGGCGTGGTATTGGCATGAGAAGACTTAGAGAAGTGCTTGGAACAGGGGGAGAACTTCCCTAAGTACATCACATTCCCGAACTAAATGAGTTATCTCGAAGATAATTCATATCAGTCATGAAGATTGATAAACATTAATCATGAAGATTAAAAACATTGCACTCTTTTTCCCTTATGAGTTTTTCACATGAAGTTTTCTCAATAAGGTTTTTAACGAGACAATGTGTGCATACAAGTGGTGGTAATATGTGCTCTTTTCTCCAATTTTTTCCACTGGGTTTTTAGAAGTTTTTATAAGGCATACTTATCACGATAAAGAGACCAAGGGGGAGTGTTGTAAAACTCTTAATGGGCCAGGCCCAACTTCTAGAAGAAGCTGTCCTGGTCCATGTGGGCTACTTTATCGAATTGGAGCCCAACACGAAGTTAGGGTTTCCCCCTTATAAATAGTTGAGGAGACCCCCCTGTGTACCCTGACATCAGAATTTCGCAATAAAAAATTTCGTCTCCTCTATTCTAGTTTTACTTTTTGTTATCTATCGTGATCTACGTGCCGTCGTTCCGCCGATAACCTAACAATATTATCCTAAGATTTGTGGCGAGTGGTTTCTACCATATATCTAGTTATAGCAGGAAGTGTGCATTATCTGTTGGGAAGCTTAGTTAAATATAATTTACTGCTATATATTTTTCTAGAAATTTACCATATATCTACCATATAATTTACCATATATCGACTATATATCCATGACTACAGTAGCAAAGGATGCTACGCATTGTCTGAAAAAAATATCTACAGTAGCAATGTGCCCCGGCCTCAACTGCGGTACAGGCAGGTGCAGGACAGGCCTTCACTCCTGTTCTCTTTCCATGAGTAAACAAGGAAAAAAAATGATAAAATCAATATATGCTCAATTAGACTTTCGCCCAATATGACTAACCTACTGGTAAAACCTTTATCATATCTCCTGTTTTATTCTGACTTGGGGAATTACAACAAAAATCAAAGACTATCCATTGAATTTTCAGTTCATCTTTGACTCTTTTTTTTTTTGCGGGGAAGTTCATCTTTGACTCAATAGGGTCATGTAAAAATACTTTCACAGGGTCCACTTTCTTTCACTGTTTCTGATACAGAATTGAAAAGTTTACAAGCAGATTTATATAAAAGATAGCAGTGCAAAGTTAAGCAAAAGGTCTGAAGCAGATTTAGCATACCTGAACCAATGACTAAAAGCTTCAGTTTATTAACATTATGTTTTTGATTGTTTGAATTAAAATAAATTGGTGTATGAGTTAGTAAATTTCTTGATGTTATATACGTAATTGTAAGAAATCAGAAGATCTAAATAGAATAAATAAATGGTCATGTTTTACT
>RWGY01000499.1:0-167993 GCA_007726485.1 Eragrostis curvula | reverse complement strand
ATCATTTGAGGAGTATGAGCTATCTTTTACTTTGAAAATCTATCAAAAACCCAAGTTACTCAGCAGAGGAGTTATGATGACTTGAATCAAGACCGTTCCATTCCTCAACCGCCCAAGATGACATGGTAGACACATCAAAAGTTCACGGGTACAGGTATGGCTTGGAATAACTTGTATGCTAGCATCATACCATAGGAAGTCATGCTTTATCTTAATCTTCCACCTTCACTCGAGGACGAGCAAAGGCTCAAGTGTGGGGGTCTTGTTGACGGTCGTTACGGCACGATTTTGACCGTCAAACACCTGCACAAATGGAATCAAAGTAAACCCAAACATAGTGGTAGGAGTTTATTACTAACGATTTCCACGAGTGTTGGTGAATTTATGGGTGCAGTGCAATCAAGATGAATCCTATACAAACCCGAGGGAAAAGAGGCCCAAAACTCCAAATCCTGGAAACACATTTTTTCCCGGAATAAAGATATCTTCCAAGGGCCCAATAACCGAGAGAAACACTCAAGTCTACCCATAGCACTCGGGAACAAGGTCAAGAAACAGAGGGGAGGCTAACTGCCAAGGCCCAGCCCAGGTGGGGCCAGCCACAGGTCGGCCGACCCCCCCTGGCTGGGTCGGCCGACCCCCCCTAAAAGCCCATTGAGGCCCACTCTTCTATGGCGGTTCGCAACCGACGTTGCATGTCGGTTCCCCCTGCAATCAATGATACACCTCGCGGAACCGACTCAATTCTACCGACCTTGAAGGCTATATAATAAGGGGTATCCCCCTCCTCTGAAGACACAACACAAGACAACACACATTGACACCAAGAGGAATCCATTCTCTAGCATTAGACTAGTCTCTAGGTTGTAGAGGAGTAGAGGGGAGAGTTTGGTAGAGGAGAGGGCTGTCCTCCCTTTGTTAGGACTTAGCCCAATCTTGTATCTTGAGGATACTTGCTAATAATATATCGTTCGTTCGTTGTTCGTTCATCGTTCGTTCGTCGTTCATCTCATATTAAGTAAGTATCAAGGTCCACCCCAATAGAATTATCTTCTTTATTCCTTATGACTTATGATTGTACTAGTTTGATAGCCATGTGCTTTCTATGTGGTTGTTATCTAGTCATGATTGGTTGCTTCATGCTTGACATGCCTTTATTCATTTGTTTATGTCCTTACACTCGATTCATGCATGAAGTGGTGAGACATGCTCGGGCCCATAACTTGTTAATCCGTAGGGTTAGAGTTATGTGCGATATAGATCGTAGCTTGTTAATCCGCAGGGTTAGAGTTACGCATGTCTCACCCATTGATTTGATGATCCGTAGGGTCAGAGTCATGCATGTTCTAGCACTTGATCTGTTGATCTGTCGGGTCAGGATTAGGTGTACTCTTATTCCCGACTTGATGATCCGAAGGGTCAAAGTCTCGTGGGAATCGAGAGTACTGTTTAGCAATGTGAGCGTGGTGCTTAGGTTGATAAACAGCTTTGAGTGTTTGGTTGTCTGCTTGAACAAGAGATGGTCTGGCAGTGAGGACTTAATTGCCTTATTGTCACGTGACCCTAGGACTGGCATTGGGGACTTAATAGCCCTAGTGTCACGTGTCCTGGTAGAGGGTTGCCGGTAGGTGGTGACAGCCCTGCTGTGCCTAATCCTCTTTGTTCTACGGTAGATAGCCTTGATTGCCTGGTAGAAGGAATACCGGTAGGTGGTGACAGCCCTGCTGGTTACCCCCCTTGTTCCAGGTTGACATAGAGCTTAGACTTGTATGTGTTGCATGAGCAGGAATATAAGAAGTACATAAGGACCCATCTCGGCTCTCTTCTTAACCCCGCTTAGCCTAGGCTTAGTTCTAGTGTTAGATTGGATTGCTCTGGTTGTGTTGTCACACTACCCCTACCATATTATTATCCTTACCCCTGTTTAGACCTTGGTACATTATTAGTTATGTGATTATGAACTTTGCTATCTCGTAAACCACCGCCTTCCCTGTGGAAAATACGATACCCTTGAATACTCACGGGTGAAGTGCTACAACGGTATTCTCCGTGCGCTTGCGGATTTATCTGTGACCGTAAGAAATACCAACAGACAGCCCACTGGGAGACTGAGGAGTGATCTCCTCTCGAGTCCGCATCTTCATGGCTTTGGATGCGGGTTCTTGTGTATCGTGAGCGTGTGCGCTTGTACCTTTATTTCTAGACTTGTATCGTTTATTTCTGCTGTGTGACTCTGTGTTTTAATTGGATTAATGTAACCACTTAAAGACTTAATTCGTGCTTTTTATATGCTGTACTGTTGCGTCTGTTCATCAGCGCTATACCGACTCGATCCTGCGAAAAGCGGAGACGCTTCAGCTGGTACCAGAGCCGTGTTGGGACAGTACATCATATTAACGGCCTATTTTCGAAAATCTAACCACGTACATGTGAGGAACGAAAAGCCCATTATAAGGATGTTAGAGTAATCAGGTGGTAATAGGAGTTGATTGTTATTTTCTGTAACGACGCACCGACGCCCAGGTAAGAAGGTAAGGAACTACATGGCGCTGGTTTTGGATATTGGTGGTGGAGTTTTGTTATGTTCCGTGAGCCATCGAGTTCACGAGGAGTTGAGGATGGTGAGGATATGTCATTGGGCCATGTATTACATTTTTATGAGACACGTCACCTGTGTAGGTTGGTTGAGGTGACGTTGTGTGCTTTGCAGGTACACTAACTCGCGCGTAGATCGTGTAGAAACGTTTGTGAGTGCGAAGTAGTTACCACCACTGTCTACGGCCTGCTATATTTGGGCAAATTTTTATTTGGTGAGGACGTGCAGGACGAGCATACATTGCATCATCAATTAAAATGCTCCAACGAAATTCAGATCACCAGGAATTTCAGACTGACAAGCTAATTTTAAAAATTCATAACTCCAAAACCGCTTGGCCAAATTCGATGAACCAAGACTTGCTGGAAATATTACAACATGAACTAAAACTTTGCTTCAGAGTTCACCTTTCGATTCTGTCAGTATCACCCCCAAATCTGTCGACCAAGTGAAGTCAAATTTCAGCTTCGACTAGTTTTTCCAGAATCTGTCCACCAACTTCAAAAATCGATTTCTCCAGTTCTACTGATCCATTTTGGGCATTTGAGCACTCGATGGAAAGATCTTGAAGTTATCTACAAGTGTCGTGTTCTGACTTTTCTCGGTTGAAGCCTCCAGAAGTGTCAGTTTTTGTTTTTGTGACTGCTGCTCGCAGTCAAGACAGATTTCAGTCTGTTGCTTTGATGGACCGTTGCATCTGTGTTTGTGCGTGAAAGGCTTAATGTAGCTACTTGCTACGACCTTCCAGAACTTCTTTACCATGTTCTAATTTTTATTTAGCATGGTTGTTCTGTTTGGAGCAGTTTGTGGGATTTTTCTTGCAAACTCTCACTATATAGATGCTTATGGCCTTTCTTGCATTTCAATACTGCCATATCGAATATCTTTGTTTCTTGGAGCTAATGGTGATGATTTTTGAATTGGTAGAATGCCGCCGCGTCGTCCGCCACCACCCCCGCCGCAGTACAATCTGGCGGAGGCGATGCACAACCAGACGGAGCTGATCAGGACTCTCGTTCAGGCCGTCACCCAGCAGGGCGGCAACCGTCAGGGTCCACAGCCAGGCTGCACCTACGCAGACTTCCTGGCCACTCACCCGCCTGTCTTTTCCGGGTCCACTGACCCGATGGAGGCGGAGGCTTGGCTGCGCACTGTGGAGTCCAAGTTTGGGCTCCTTCCTGACTGCACAGAGGTGCAGAAGACACTGTTCGCGGCGCAGCAGCTTCACGGGGCGGCTGGAGGATGGTGGGTAGCTGTTGACGGTCCTTACGACCCATTTTTACCGTCAACTTTATGCACCTTTTTGAACCTAACACCATCACCAAGCGTAGACATAGGGTTTATTTCTAACAAATTCCACTAGTCTTGGTGAATTATGAAGTACAGGTGCAATCCATACAAAAACAGGGGAAAACATGCACTAAACGTGGACTTTGCAATCGACGGATTTTCCCCGGACTGAAGAACTTAGTTCAAAAGCCCAAAACCACAGAATCAGGCTTCAAGACCAACCAATGCACGTGGATTGGGCGCACACATAGCCAGAGGAAAGAGCCAGAGAAGGCCCAGGACCAGAGGGGCCCAGGCCAGGTCGGCCGACCCCCTCTGGCCAGGTCGGCCGACCTGCCAGGGAGGCCCCCCTGGCCCACCTTTCTATGGCGGTTTATCACCGACTTCTGGAGGTCGGTTCCCCCTGCATTAAATGTCACCGACCTCGGGAACCGCCTCAAAGCTGCCGACCTTCCAAGGCTATAAATAAAGGGGCACCCCTCCCTCTCAACACACACCACAAGACGCAAGACTCTCCAATAGAGCTCCACTCCAATCCTTAGGCTGAGAGCCTTTTGTACACTAGTAGAATAGGAGAGAGGGCAAGGGAGAGAAAGGAATACTCCTTCCACTTTGGTGGAGGTTTAGTTCTATTTCTTTATCTTGGCGTGTAAGCACTCTTGTGACTTATACGTGGTGATTGTTTATCTAGCGAGCATTATTACTTTTCTAGGCGTAATTCCTGTTATACTTGTTTACGGGATCATCGCTCCGCAAGGGGTGCTCTAGCCTTCTAAATTCAGCTTGGGCCGAGGTTAGAGTAGTAATCAACGGCATAGACGTGGTGTCTAGGCTAGAGGTTACCTTTGTTTGCTGTGTGCTCCACGGTTTGTAGAGGTAGGCGGCAGGAAGTGACAGCCCTGTCCGTCCAAAGGAACCCTCCACGTTCGGGTACATAGTAGAGCTACAGGTCGGAGTGGCTTGGCAGACCAGGCCTAAGCCGGCGCCCGAAGTAGACAAGTAGAGCTTGAGTTCGTCTATCCTCTAGGATAAGCTGGATATAATCACCCTCTCGATCCTAGTTTGCTAGTTGTCTTGGTTGTCCTTGGGTAGAACTTGCCCTGCGGTAGAATAACTCCGTTCCTTGGGGAAAACAAATACGATACCTTGGAATACTCCCGGGTGAAGTGCTACAACGGTATTCCGTGCGCTTGCGGATTTATCTGTGACGTAAGAAATACCAACAAGGATTTCTGGCGCCGTTGCCGGGGAACGGTTGATATCTCTATTGCAAATTAAGTTTGCCCTCGTAATCTATCTTACTTACCGTTCTGTTTTTATTTCCCTTAAATTCAAAAACTCACAAAAACATTTCATGGAGTCACAACCCACCATCCAATCTTTTTCCACTCCACGGGGCGAGCTCTTAGAGCCACCATCATCATCACAACCCATTTCTTCATTTGGCTATGAGTTTTCCCCCAATTTTATTTCGATGATAAGAGGTTTATCCTTTTCGGGTTTTAAACATGAAAATCCTTATGAACACTTGCGAGAGTTTGAGCATTTGTGTTCATGCCGATCGATCCATGGCATGACACAAGAAACGTTGAAGTGGAAATTGTTTCCCTTCTCTCTCAATGAGAGGGCGAAGCAATGGTACACTTACACCGCTAAGAGAGTGAACGGTGATTGGAAAGAATTGCGAGACAAATTTTGTCTAGCGTTCTTCCCCGTATCCCGTATCACTTCTCTACGAGCGGAAATAATTAACTTTCGTCAAGAAAAAGAGAAAACCTTGAGTGCATCATGGATTCGGTTCTGTTCATTAACAGACTCCGGACCTGAATTGTTGCTCCCCGAACCCGTTTTATTACAACATTTTTATTCGGGATTGAGCAGCGATACCGCACTTTATCTTGACACGGCCGCTGGTGGATCTTTTACTCATAAGACCATAGCAGAAGCACACGAACTTTTGGATCGCATTGTGGAAAACACTCCTTTTTCTGCTGATTTACTAGTTGAGCCGGAGTCAAAAGATGAGGAACTCGTTGTGCAAGAAACACAACAATTGGTGCCTACAATGGTAGACCCAACAATCGAGTCCCCATCTAACACAAGAACAATGATAGAGGATGATGAACCTCTTGAGTTCCCATTTGAGTTCGAGGAAGAAATTTTTGAAAATTTTGGAGACTCCTCGAACTACTCTTGGCAAAAGAGGCCAAGACTCCCTGCACCAACCCCCGAACCTTTAGAAAAAGATTTTCTTTTGAAAACCATTCGGGAGTTGACTTTGATCATAAGCGATGAATGGTTGAGAGAAAATGAGTTTTCTTCCGATACTATTCATTTTGAACATCCTACCTCAACCATTCAAAGCTCAATTCGGGGATCAAAGGTAGATGTTCTCTATAATCCTTTAGTGGGTGCCAACATCATGTCCGAATCTTTTGCTTTAACCATGTTTGGGAACGAAGTTTGGGCACCCACTAGCAAACTCCTTAGAACCTCTCCGGGGCACTTCTTTGAGGGTTTGGGGATCATTAGAGACGTCTACATTAAGCACGATGATGCTGAAGTATCACTGGATTTTCACGTCTTCGGGGTTTTGGATTTTGATGTTCTTGTAGGCCATCCCATAGAAAAGCTTTTCTCAAAAATATCGCCTTCTGGAACCCTTGACTTCACCCTCGGCAAGGAACCTTTTTCTATCCCTATTGTTCATACGCTGAATACTTTTGCCGAGGAGTCCCCCGAAGTAGACGATTGTATAGAGGAGGTTATGGCAGTTTTTCTTCATGAAACCCCCGAATCGTCCTTGGAAGAAGATGCTCTCAATTTTGTTTTAGAAGAAGACGATTCGGAAGAAACCTTTGAGCTGCCCGAAACCTTAACCTCGCCGCCACCTCCCATAGAGCTCAAAGCACTCCCACCAGGCTTACGCTACGCTTTTCTTCACGAAAACCCCGAAACACCCGTCATCATAAGTGACAAGCTTTCGGAGGAAGAAACCGCTAAACTCTTAGCCGTGTTAGAAAAACGTCGCTCCGTTCTTGGCTACTCGCTAGGAGACCTCAAGGGAACCAGCCCTGCTCTTTGCACCCATCGCATTCCCATAGATCCCGATAGCACACCTTCTAGGGAACCTCAACGGAGGCTGTACAATGCAATGAGGGAAGTCGTTAAGAAAGAGGTCTTAAAACTTTTGCATGCTGGTATTATCTATCCTGTTCCACACAGCGAGTGGGTGAGCCCAGTGCAGGTTGTGCCCAAGAAGGGAGGAATGACGGTCGTTCATAACGACAAGGACGAATTAATCCCTCAACGAACCGTCACGGGGTGGAGAATGTGCATCGATTACCGAAAACTTAACAAGGCTACAAAGAAAGATCATTTTCCACTGCCCTTCATCGATGAGATGTTGGAACGGCTGGCAAATCATTCTTTCTTTTGTTTCCTTGATGGGTATTCGGGATATCATCAAATTCCCATCCATCCCGACGATCAGAGTAAGACGACTTTTACATGCCCTTACGGAACTTATGCTTATCGTCGAATGTCTTTTGGGCTATGTAATGCGCCTGCTTCTTTTCAACGATGCATGATGTCTATCTTTTCTGACATGATCGAAGAGATTATGGAGGTTTTTATGGATGATTTCTCTGTCTATGGGAAAACCTTCGATCATTGTTTAGAAAATTTAGACAAAGTCTTGCAACGTTGTCAAGAAAAGGACTTAGTGCTCAATTGGGAGAAATGCCACTTTATGGTTAGAGAAGGCATAGTCCTTGGGCACTTGATTTCTGAAAGAGGGATAGAGGTGGACAAGGCGAAATTAGAAGTTATAGAAAAGCTTCCACCGCCCGTTAATATTAAGGGTGTTCGCAGTTTTCTTGGACATGCGGGGTTCTATCGCCGTTTTATCAAAGATTTCTCTCAAATTGCTAGACCCCTTACAAATTTGCTTGCAAAAGATGCACCCTTTAATTTCACTGATGAATGCATGAATGCTTTCAATACTCTCAAAAATGCACTCATCTCCGCTCCAATCATCCAACCCCCTGATTGGACGCTTCCGTTTGAAATTATGTGTGATGCTAGCGACTTTGCTGTGGGGGCTGTTCTTGGTCAAACTAGAGATAAGAAGCATCATGCAATTTCTTATGCTAGCAAAACTCTGTTTGGAGCTCAGTTGAATTATACTACCACTGAAAAAGAGCTCCTTGCTGTTGTTTTTGCTTTTGATAAGTTTAGATCTTACTTAGCTGGAGCAAAAGTTATCGTTTACACCGATCATGCTGCTTTGAAATTTTTGCTCTCTAAGAAAGATGCTAAACCCCGTTTGATAAGATGGATTCTTCTGCTCCAAGAGTTTGATTTAGAAATCCGTGATAAGAAAGGAGTAGAAAATTCTGTAGCGGATCATTTGTCGCGCATGCAATTCACTAACCCGCAGGAATTACCCATCAATGACTTCTTGCGCGACGACATGCTACTCCACGTCAAGGACTCACATCCGTGGTACGCCGACATTGTGAACTTCATAGTGGCGGGGTACGTACCACCGGGAGAAAACAAGAGACGACTCATCTATGAGAGTCGTCGTCACCTTTGGAGTGAGCCCTTCCTTTACCGTGTCTGCGCCGATGGACTGCTCAGAAGATGTGTGCCGACACCCGAGAGCACACAAATCATCGAGAAATGTCATTCAGCTCCATACGGGGGACACCATGGAGTGTTTCGTACTCAGGCCAAGATATGACAAAGTGGTTTCTTTTGGCCAACAATGTACGAAGACACAAAAGAATTCGTCAGACGATGCCCACAATGTCAAAGATTTGGAGGCATCACGGCAAGGGATGCAATGCCCCTCAACTTCAATTTACAAGTCGAACTCTTCGACGTATGGGGCATCGACTTCATGGGGCCATTCCCCAAGTCACAAGACTGTGAATACATCTTGGTGGCAGTCGACTACGTGTCTAAATGGGTAGAGGCAATGCCATGCCGAGCTGCCGACTCCAAGCACGCTCGCCGGATGTTCCATGAGATTATCTTCCCAAGATTTGGAACACCGAGACTAGTGATAAGCGACGGAGGGTCTCATTTCATTGATAAGACCTTCCGAAGCTTCCTTAGAGAACTTGGAGCACGACACAACATAGCCATTCCATACCATCCTCAAACAAGTGGGCAGGCCGAGACTTCAAACAAGCAAATCAAACGGATCCTGCAAAAGACCGTGTTAGAAATGGGGAAGTCATGGAAAAGCAAGCTACCCGATGCACTATGGGCATACCGGACAGCATACAAGACACCCATAGGCATGTCACCATACCAACTCGTATATGGAAAAACATGCCATTTACCCATCGAGTTGGAACATCGAGCATATTGGGCCATTAGAAAATGGAATATGGACCTTCGAGGTGCCGGATGGAAGAGAAAAATGGAGATAGCTGAGTTGGAAGAATGGAGAGACAAAGCTTACCACAACTCAGCCATTTATAAGGAGAGGACTAAACGGTGGCACGATAAAAGAATAAGAGTAAAAGAATTCAAGGTTGGAGACAAAGTCTTGCTATTCAACTCACGGGTGAAACTATTCAGGCACGGAAAATTGAGAAGCAAATGGGACGGGCCATACACGGTTATTGAAACTTCGCCACACGGAGCAATCACACTCCAAGACGACGAAGGTAAAGTATTCAAGGTAAATGGCCAGCGTCTAAAAATTTATTTTGAGCCCGATATGAATAAAGAGTTTGATGTCATGCACTTGATTAATTTAGAATCTTTATCATGATATCCTCTGATTTATGTTATCATCCGTAGCAGCACTTTACTTTGAATAAATATAGCAAGAAATTAGCCAGAAAAAGAAGGGAACCAGAGGGGCCTACAGCAGGTCGGCCGACCCCCCTTCTTCAGGTCGGGCGACCTCTGTTGGAGCCCCAACGGTCCCATTTTTCTCTCACACTCTGCTCCAACGTTCACATACTCAAATCCCACTGATTTAGCTCTTGCTCCGCTGCGGAAAAATCAGAATTAATTCTTTCCATAGTTTTCTTTATAAATAAAGGTGATTTCCACCCTTTTTCACTTGCACCTCTCTTCCACCATTATCTTTTCGCCCAAAGAAACCTTTGCCACCACCATGGACAGCAGCATCCCAAGCTTTAACGTCCCCGCTACCACTAGTGAGCTTTGCCGCTTCTTTGACCTTGAAAACATCCTTGATCCCGTCACTCCAATCCATGAGCAAGCCATGAGCGTCAAAGAAGCACCTCTCACCATCACACCACCACCACCAGCAACAAGATCCTCCCGCGCTCATCATTTTCCCATGGCGCATTTACTTAGTTTTATTGCATTTGCTTTCATCATTCTAATTTCCTCAAATTTGTAATGCGCCATCATATTTACTGAATTCAATCAAATTAGTTCTCCCCGGGCTTCCATACCGGTAGAGCAATTTGTGTTTCCAAATATCTTTGTCTATTTTGAAGGAAACAGGCAAAAAGGCAAGTGTGGGGGGAATACATCGCGAAAACAGAAACAAACTCGAGCAAATCACTCAGAAACATCACGGGAAGGACAACACCAACAATTGTGCAAAATTTGGGCACCAGCACAGGCCACACCAGGTCGGCCGACCCCACCTGACCAGGTCGGCCGACCCCTGGTGGGTCCCTCTGGTCCTCTGCTTTCCCCTGCTACTTAAGTTTGTTTCCCACACTCCCTTTTCGCCTACATTATCTGTCAAGTTCATTCTGAGACGCGAAAATTAAATAAAACTTGACCAATTAAAACTCGGGAAAGATTTATTTTGAAACATTTCATCAAAAATCCCATGACTCTCCCTAATGCTCTCAAGATGAACTTGCACACTTGTTATTACTCGCTTCAATACCACTTGCTTGTGAACAACCTATCCATAGGGACCCATGTTTTTCTAGATAATTGGCGAGTGTGATATGGTTCGATGAAATGATCTTTTGCTCAATCTACAAAGTCCTTGGGAATTTTATTTCAAAAAGTTAAAATAGCATGGCTCGCTGCTCCTCTCTTGGTATATGATTTCCTACCAATGCCATATGTTGATCACAATTTTCAAACTTACACACATATGCTGCTTGTGTTGCAATGAGTTTTTCCAAAATTTTGTGACCCTAATGAGATACTTGTCATGCTCTCTTGATCAAGATCACGTACACGATCCACCAAAATTGCTAAAACTCCTACACCGGGAGTTAGCACATCCACCCGTCCAAATAAAGACACTCCTCACTTTTACCCCATTTTACCTCTCTCTCTCAAAATAAACAAAAGAGGGACATGGCTCTGCAAAAGAAAAAGAAGACTCACAAAAAGATGAGCAAGAAAAAAAAAAGAAAATGCTCATGTACAGAGCATGAAAAAGAAAAGAAAGAAAAATGTTAGCCATGTCTCGGAAATACAAAACAAAGAGAGGTAAAATCCAATAAAGGAGTCGTCACATATAAACATCCACACATCCATCCACATATGCACTTCTTGATCAAGGTTGTATGACTTGAATTCTCCGTGGATCCTTTCTTTTGGTTCAGCAATATTTGTGATACAAGTATGCCTCTCTATCCCTACCTTGAGCTCCACATACAAGCCTTAGAAGTAGGACAAAAGAGGCAAGATAATGCTTTGGTAAGAAAAATACACTTTTTGAGCGATCCGAGAGAATCAATAGAGGAGCAAGAGCTATGTTGTTTATATTTTTCAAAACTCTTTCAAAAACCCCAAGGTACTTAGTGGATGAAAGCGAGGTGATTTGAGTCATGAACCGTTCCACTTTTCAATCATCCAAGAATACATGTTAGCCACAATCATGTTCGCAGGTAAAAAGGTGTGGCTTGTAATAGCTTGTGTGCAGGTTTCATTCATCAAAGGGGATGAGTCCTCCCCAAATTCCACTCATAGCTTTACTCGAGGACGAGCAAAGAACTAAGTGTGGGGGATCTTGTTGACGGTCCTTACGACCCATTTTTACCGTCAACTTTATGCACCTTTTTGAACCTAACACCATCACCAAGCATAGACATAGGGTTTATTTCTAACAAATTCCACTAGTCTTGGTGAATTATGAAGTACAGGTGCAATCCATACAAAAACAGGGGAAAACATGCACTAAACGTGGACTTTGCAATCGACGGATTTTCCCCGGACTGAAGAACTTAGTTCAAAAGCCCAAAACCACAGAATCAGGCTTCAAGACCAACCAATGCACGTGGATTGGGCGCACACATAGCCAGAGGAAAGAGCCAGAGAAGGCCCAGGACCAGAGGGGCCCAGGCCAGGTCGGCCGACCCCCTCTGGCCAGGTCGGCCGACCTGCCAGGGAGGCCCCCCTGGCCCACCTTTCTATGGCGGTTTATCACCGACTTCTGGAGGTCGGTTCCCCCTGCATTAAATGTCACCGACCTCGGGAACCGCCTCAAAGCTGCCGACCTTCCAAGGCTATAAATAAAGGGGCACCCCTCCCTCTCAACACACACCACAAGACGCAAGACTCTCCAATAGAGCTCCACTCCAATCCTTAGGCTGAGAGCCTTTTGTACACTAGTAGAATAGGAGAGAGGGCAAGGGAGAGAAAGGAATACTCCTTCCACTTTGGTGGAGGTTTAGTTCTATTTCTTTATCTTGGCGTGTAAGCACTCTTGTGACTCATACGTGGTGATTGTTTATCTAGCGAGCATTATTACTTTTCTAGGCGTAATTCCTGTTATACTTGTTTACGGGATCATCGCTCCGCAAGGGGTGCTCTAGCCTTCTAAATTCAGCTTGGGCCGAGGTTAGAGTAGTAATCAATGGCATAGACGTGGTGTCTAGGCTAGAGGTTACCTTTGTTTGCTGTGTGCTCCACGGTTTGTAGAGGTAGGCGGCAGGAAGTGACAGCCCTGTCCGTCCAAAGGAACCCTCCACGTTCGGGTACATAGTAGAGCTACAGGTCGGAGTGGCTTGGCAGACCAGGCCTAAGCCGGCGCCCGAAGTAGACAAGTAGAGCTTGAGTTCGTCTATCCTCTAGGATAAGCTGGATATAATCACCCTCTCGATCCTAGTTTGCTAGTTGTCTTGGTTGTCCTTGGGTAGAACTTGCCCTGCGGTAGAATAACTCCGTTCCTTGGGGAAAACAAATACGATACCTTGGAATACTCCCGGGTGAAGTGATACAACGGTATTCCGTGCGCTTGCGGATTTATCTGTGACGTAAGAAATACCAACAGCAGCTCACCTTGCCACTCTTCCGGCCGGTCAGCAGTTGACTTGGGCACAGTTCAGAGAGGCCTTTCGCTCGTTCCACATTCCGCCTGGCCTTATGCAGCGGAAGCTCAGGGAGTTCCTGGACCTCAGGCAGGGAGGCAGGAACGTGTTCGACTACGCCCAGGTGTTCAACCACCTGGCCCAGTTTGCTCCAGACCAGGTAGACACGCCCGCCAAACGGAAGGCGTGTTTCTTGAGAGGCTTGTCTACCAAGCTTCAGTCCCGGCTTGTCCTGAACGCCGGTGGTACCTTCGACGAGCTTGTCAGTGCAGCGATAGTGATGGAGGATGCCATCAGGGCACACCAGGACGACAAGAGGAAGAGGAAGGCAGTGGCACCACCGTCTGGCAGCACTTCAGCCAGGCCACGCCTTGTGTACACCGCCCCCAGTGGACAGCGGTACCTTGCACCTCCACAGCAGCAGCGTCAGCAGCAGCAGCAGTTTGCTCAGAGGCAGCCACAGCAGCAGCAGCGTCAGCAGCAGCAGCGCTCGCAGCAGCAGCAGCCTCAGGCAGGCAGAGGTTTTTTGTGCTTCAACTGTGGACAGGTGGGGCACTTCGCGCGTGACTGCCGTGCAGCACCGAGGCAGAACAACGCGCAGAAGGCTCCAGTTCAGGCAGCAGGACAGCAGCGCCAGCAGGGCAGGAACGCGCCAGTCAAGACTGGGTGCGTTAACTACACCACTGCAGAGGAGATTCCAGAGGGTGAGCAGGTTCTTGCTGGTACGTTCTCCATGTGTCACCGGCCTATTGATATATTGTTCGATTCAGGTGCATCTCATGATTTCATCAGTCTAGCTTGTACACGCCGTTTGGGCCTCGGGATTTCATCTATGGAGACCCCGTACCTTATCAGCACTCCAGGGGGTCGTATTCTCACTAGGCAGCTTGTCTCTAATGCTCCCCTTAATTTGGCGGGAAAGATCTACACTGCACATCTTATTGTCCTTCAGGAGCAAGGGCTAGATGTGATTCTTGGTATGAGGTGGATGAAGTACCATAAGGCTGTTTTGGATATCTCTCTTCGTTCTGTTCACTTAGATTCTCCTATGCATGGCAAGGTCACTCTTCAGCTATCTTTGTTGGCCACATCGAGGCCGTCAGTGCATCAGGCCGTTGGCAAGAGTCTGGATGTGATTCCTTTGGTGCGCGAGTACCCAGATGTGTTCCCAGATGATTTGCCAGGCATGCCACCAGATCGCGATGTGGAGTTTCGTATTGACTTGCAGCCCGGCACAGCACCTATCTCCAGGAAACCGTACAAGATGGCCCCTAATAAGTTAGCAGAATTGAAGATGCAGTTGAAGGAGCTATTGGACAAGGGTTTCATTCGTCCGAGCTCTTCACCTTGGGGTTGTCCCGCCTTGTTTGTGAAGAAGAAGGATCAGGCGCTCAGGCTATGTGTGGATTATAGGCCACTTAATGCTGTGACGATTAAGAACAAGTATCCGCTGCCTCGCATTGATATCTTGTTCGATCAGCTAGCTAGAGCTAAGGTGTTCTCCAAGATTGATCTCCGTTCTGGGTATCATCAGATTAAGATCCGTGCAGAGGACATTCCGAAGACTGCTTTCTCTACCAGATATGGACTCTATGAGTACTTGGTGATGTCTTTCGGTTTGACCAATGCACCTGCTTACTTCATGTACTTGATGAACTCAGTGTTCATGCCAGAGTTGGACAAGATTGTCGTGGTTTTCATTGACGACATCTTGATCTATTCAGAGACAGAGGAGGAGCATGAGCAGCACCTCCGGATTGTGTTGCAGCGTTTGAGGGATCACCAGCTGTACGCTAAGTTCAGCAAGTGTGAGTTCTGGCTTAGCGAGGTGCCTTTTCTTGGCCATGTTATATCAGCTGAGGGTATTGCTGTTGATCCGAGCAAGGTGCAGGATGTTCTGGATTGGAATGCACCTACGACTGTCTCTCAGATTCGCAGTTTCTTTTGTTTGGCTGGTTATTACCGTCGGTTTATTCCGAATTTCTCTAAGATCTCCAAGCCCATCACTGAGTTGCTGAAGAAGAACATGAGATTTGTGTGGAGCTCGCAGTGTGGTGATGCTTTCCAGAATCTGAAGAAGCTTCACTACCGCTCCAGTTTTAGCTCAGCCTGATATCACCAAACCATTTGATGTGTATTGTGATGCTTCCGGTACTGGTCTTGGTTGTGTGCTGATGCAGGATGGCAGGGTAATTGCTTATGTCTCTCGGCAGCTTAAGCGACATGAAGAGCATTACCCCACTCACGATCTTGAGCTTGCAGCTGTCGTACTTGCCTTGAAAGTATGGCGGCATTATCTGTTGGGAAATCTGGTGCATATCTACACATATCACAAGAGCCTCAAGTATATATTCACGCAGTCGGATCTGAACATGCGCCAGAGGAGATGGTTAGAGCTGATCAAGGACTATGATCTGGAGATTCACTATCAGCCAGGGAAGGCTAATGTGGTTGCTGATGCTTTGAGTCGCAAGGCTCATTGCAATAATCTCATCGCAGCTCCTTATGCAGAGGCAGAGCCCAGTCTGAGAGTGTATGCTTATGGCTACTTGGCCAATATATCACTTGTTCCGACCCTGCGAGATGAGATTGTGGTAGCGCAGAAGAAGGATGAGAAGGTGAATCACCTCAGGAGGAGACTCAAGCTCGGGGAAGCTAGAGTCCAGTGTTTCAGAGAGGATGAGGATGGAGTCCTGTGGTTCCAGGACATATTGGTGGTTCCTAAGGACTTTGAGTTGCGCAGGAAGATTCTTGATGAGGCGCACTTGTCCAAGTATTCCATTCACCCTGGCAACAACAAGATGTACCAGGATTTGAGGAGTCGCTTCTGGTGGACCCGCATGAAGCGGGAGGTCGCACAGTATGTTTCTGAGTGTGACACTTGCAGGAGAGTCAAGGCAGAATACATGAAGCCTGCAGGGTTGCTTCAGCCTTTGAGTATTCCTGCTTGGAAGTGGGAGGATATTAGCATGGATTTCATTGTTGGCTTATCTCTCACATCACAGAAGCATGATTCTATTTGGGTGATTGTTGATCGATTGACCAAGTCTGCTCACTTCATCCCCGTGCATACCCGTTACAATGTGAAGAAGTATGCTGAGTTGTATATTGCTCGGATTCTCTGTTTGCATGGAGTGCCCAAGACCATTATTTCTGATCGAGGACCTCAGTTTGTTTCTCGTTTCTGGGAGCAGCTACATGCTTCTTTGGGCACCACTTTGATTCGCAGTGCAGCTTATCACCCTCAGACAGATGGCCAGACGGAGAGGGTAAATCAGATTTTAGAGGATATGCTTCGTGTCTGCGTGATACACCATGGCAAGTGTTGGGATGAGAGCTTACCCCTTGCAGAGTTCTCATACAACAACAGCTATCAGGAGAGCATCAAGATGGCACCGTTTGAGGCCTTGTATGGACGTCGTTGTCGGACTCCCCTTAATTGGGTTGAGGCCGGCGAGAGAGTCATCTTCCAGGCAAGGCCCGCAGCTGCAGCAGAGGAGACAGTTGTGGCTGATGTGGAGGTCATTCCCACACCAGATTTAGTGGCAGCAGCAGAGGAGACTGTTCGCCGCATTCAGTCCAACTTGAGAGCAGCCAAGTCTCGACAGAAGAGCTATGCTGATAGAAGACGCCGACCGTTGGTGTTTGCAGTTGGCGACCACGTATACCTTCGTGTCTCTCCCATGAAGGGTGTACGTCGGTTTGGTGTCAGGGGAAAGTTAGCCCCAAGATACGTTGGACCGTTCCAGATTATTGAGAGATGTGGACCCGTTGCTTATAGATTGGAGTTGCCCTCCAACCTCTCCAGTGTTCACAATGTGTTCCACGTATCGCAGCTGAAGAAGTGCTTGAAGGTCCCTACAGACAGAGTGGTCAGTGATGTTGAGCAGCTTGAGCCAGATCTGACCTACCCCGAGCAGCCTATTGGTATTGTCGATCAGAAGGACCGAGTCACCAGGAAGAGCACTACCAGATTTTATAAGGTGCAATGGAGCAACCACTCTGAGGCTGAGGCCACCTGGGAGACAGCGGAGTTCTTGAACTCCCATTTTCCTGGTTTTCTACCTCCGAGGTGCGTTATTTAGTTGTTCAATTTTTGCATCTTTTTCCTTCGCTCTTTCGCCATTCGATTTTCCTCCTTCTCTTTAATCTCGGGACGAGATTTCTTTAAGGGGGGAGGGCTGTGACACCCCGTGTCACTGATGCCCAACTGATGCACACTCACAAACTGAAACGAACCTTGAACCTTATTCAAATTCAAATTCGAAATACAAAATTTAAATAATGGGCAAACACATGCTTGTGAAGCAACTCAAAATTTTCCATAACAACTTGAGCAACCAAAAATACCAGTAGATAGCCCTTGCGATATAAGAATTTTGGTGAATTTTTGGTGATTTTTAAAATTCATTTCGATGCTCAAATAAATCCCCAAAGTTCCAAAAATGTCCAACTTTGACTAGCTGCCATTTGAATTCTATTTCGAATTGAGATGTGCATGTTATGTCAATGGAAAGAGAATCTCATGACCTTTCGAATGCCACCGGTTTTATAATTTTTGGAGTTCGTTTGCTAGTTCAAATTGAGTGCCAAAGTTTGGGGAAATTTCAGTTTGAATTAATTCGGGAAAAAGAAAAGATGCCGCCGGTCCCACCTGTCATCGACCTCACTCTCACTGCGCGCGGACGAACTTTTCCGCCACGTCACCGACGACCTGGCCCGCCTCCGACCGCACCGCGTCGACAAAGAAACGCTCCCCTCCCTTGTCCGAAGCTCTCCCACTCGTGCTCACTCTCCTCCGTCGCTTCCCCGGCTCAAAACCTAGCCACCCCGCTCACCATTGCCAAACCGCAACTCGAGCTCGCCGTCGCTGAGCAGCTCCGGCCAAGACAACCCCACCTCGAGCCATCTCCGGTGCGTGGCTAAGCTTCCATGGCCTCGAACCTCGCAGAACCGCCATGAATCGCGGGGATTTGGTCGTCATCTTCAAGTCCGGCCGCCGGGCACGTCGCGCGCCACCGAGCGATTCGCCGTCTCTAGTGAGCTCCTCATCTTCGCGTTTTGCGCACGGGTGCGCCACTTCCCTTTCCTCCTTTCCCCGCTTACCTCGTCGCCGTTCCGCAGCTCCGACCACCGGATTTCAGGTTCTCCCCTCCGGCCGCCATTCACCGCCGCGGTGCTTCCTCGTCGAACTCCGTCCTCCGGTCACCCTCGTCACCAATTGGTTGGTCCCCGAGGTGCTCGTCATCCCTGTGAAGCCGGTACGCCAGCGCGTGAAGCTCCTCGTCGATCGTAGCGAGCCCGCGACGTCGCCGCACCTCCGCCCACCGCCGCCTCTCGTCGCCGACGCTACTCCGGCCATCCCCGCGAGCTCCACGTCCTCTTGGTGAGCTCGACGTCTCACGCTGTCCCTTCTCGCGTTAACCCTTGGACAGTTGGCCACCGGGAACTCAACTCCGGCGAGCGCGCCGCCCATCTCCGGCGACAGCTCCGGCCGACGCACGCTGGATCACACGGACCGGATCCGGTGTGCCTGTGCGGGATTCCGTGTGGCCAAGTCCGTGGCCCGCGTGTGTTCTCTCGCGCTATTGGCTGGATCTGATGTGGCTAAGCCAGATCCGGTGCGGCCCGGTCTGTGTGCTCCCTTGTGTGGCCCAGATCTGATTGGTCCGCCAAATTTTGAATCCTTTTCGTAATTAGTTAATTACTCAGAAATTTGCCAGAAATTGTCTCAAGTTGTAAAATGCATAATAAATCGTATACACCTCAGAAAAATGCAAATCCAATTTCGTTGGACTCCATGTAACATCCTCTGTCCAGCAAAAATACCAAAACACACTTTTGCAGATTGTTTATTTTCTGGAAAATACATCTGTCCAGATCTTGTTTAATTCCTTATAAATTCTCTATTGCCCAATAAATCCTGAACTCTTGCACTCCTGTTAAGAATCTGATAACACACCTACAGAGCATTTTTCCACTGTCACATGTTGTCTAATTATTTTCTTATGATTTAAATCATGTTCTGTACTGTATAAATTATTATAAATAATCTACTTTGCAATAAATCATGAAACTTCACCATAAATTACTTCCAGTGGCACTCTTCACCAGAAAAATGCCACTGGACATAAATTCACTTTCGAAATCACATTATTCATTTAACTTGCCCAAGTTAATTAATGGTGAACTTAATTAAAAGTTAATGAAGGAAATACTCCAGACGAAATTAATTAACAAAGTTAATCATTTGCACTTACAGTGTAAATGACTGTCCTATCAAGAAATCAATTCCTTAATTGCATCATATTATCATTGCATCTAACATGCATTATTTATCCTTGTCATAACGTGTAGTGACAGAGACGACTCCGGAGCCATTGGACTTCCAGCTGCCGGAGGAGCAGACCCAGGAGGTGCAGGAGGAGCAGCCGCAGCAGGACACTGACCCCACTGACCCTGTCAGCTACACTCCTGAGCCAGGCAAGCCCCGGTGCATGCCTCCCTAATTAGGATTTTATTTTCGCACTTGATTGGGGCTAGTAATTGATTGTGCATTAGGTCTATTAGGAGTGATGTGAAAAACTTAGAACTGCATTAGGACTACCCTTCCATATCCTACCTTGTGTCCCATTTTTGTAGATGTGGTCTAGGTTACGTTAGAACTTGCTAGGCTTAGTGGCTAGCGGACGGTAGAAGTCGAGTGGTAGGTCCCACTCGCATGATAGGGACCCTGGATTGTACTAGCTGGATTTAGGATTGTTGAGACCGGACGGGGAATTGCTTGTATAGGATGGTTGGAGAAGGCTGGGCCTTCACGGTGGTGTAGCCCCGTCTGTGTCGATTAAGGACCGTCCGTTGTTGGCCCTGTTGAGCAAGTTTGAACGTACTGACTCACATGCTAGTGTTTTTATGGGCCTAGTAAACCTAGTAGCCTGCGTCGCCCTGGATGTCTGGTAGATACTTTACTCTTTCTATCATGGTATTTGGGAGAGGTAGGGTGGTGTCCCGCGCAGTCAGCCGTCCGGGACGGGGGCTGCGGTGGGAGAGCCCTTCCTCGGGAGGAGTAGAATCTGGTACAGCTCTGGTGGCACGTAGCGTAAACGGTTGCCGTATGTGGCCTTTGCCGCGTATGGCGTGTGGTCAGGTTTTCTCCTGCAGGATGTACATCGATGCCGCCGCTCTCGGTCAAGAGCAACCTTGCTCACTGCGTCACATCGTAGTGTGATATGATTGATGATATGATGCTAGTCTATTTACATTACTGTTATTTACATTGCTATATATATACTATCACTGTTGATGTATTGTTACTTTATACATGTTTTAGGGATATGCATACTGTTTTACTGGATAAGTACTTATCTTGAAAAATAAAACTTGAAAGTAAGGATCAAGTAATTAGTGCGAGTTATGCTATTGAGTCAGCCACCCTTTTGTAGCCTTGCATATTAGGAGTCGGCTGTAGCTAGCCTTTTGACGGGTAAGTCTTGCTGAGTATTAGTTGCTCAGGGTTTGGCTCTTTATGATTTTATTGCAGGTAGCACCTTTATCCCCGACTCTACGGGTGGAGGTGGACAGTGGGATGGCCAGCTTCCCTTTGGTTGGACAGCCCACTGGGAGACTGAGGAGTGATCTCCTCAGTCCGCATCTTCATGGCTTTGGATGCGGGTTCTTGTGTATCGTGAGCGCGTGCGCTTGTACCTTTATTTCTAGACTTGTATCGTTTATTTCCGCTGTGCGACTCTGTGTTTTAATTGGATTAATGTAACCACTTAAAGACTTAATTCGTGCTTTTTATATGCTGTACTGTTGCGTCTGTTCATCAGCGCTATACCGACTCGATCCTGCGAAAAGCGGAGACGCTTCAGATGTATCATAGGTGTCCATGTGATCTTCCCGGATGCAAGCAACCAGGTTGAAGGACATGTCTCCCTCCGATGCTAGTAGCTCCTGCACGCCTCCCCGGAGAAAAGTATCAGCAGAATTGCGCAAACCGAAGGGAAACATACCATAGCGTTGAGCCGGATAATAAATCAAGCTCGGTGGGTCAGATCTGAAGCGGATGTTCTCCAGAGCCGATCTTATCTCGGCTACCGAACAGTCCGAGTAAGACTCGATCTGAAGCCTGGAGAAGCCGGACTCTAACTCGGAGAGAGAAGAGTCTGACTTGGTTTCGACCCCAGTAGTCGGCGAGTTGACGGGGACGAGGTTGCCGATGTTGTCGGCGACGAACTCCAAGCTCCCGAAGCTAAGCCGAGCGCCTGGAGCGAAGTTATTGATGGAGTAGTCCATCGTAGTCGACGGAGAGGATCCCGACGCACCCCCTACCTGGCGCGCCACTGTCGAGGTTATAAGACCTCGATAGATTTGTTATGGGGGCGAAGGGACCAAGAATACGATGGTGAACACGAGACAAGGAGTTTAGACAGGTTCGGGCCTCCCGGAGGATAAAAACCCTACGTCCTGTATGTCGTGGTATTGATTGTGTGTGTTTGAGAGGAGATCCCTGCCCGCCTTATATAGTCGGGGGTACAGGGTTACATGGAAAGAGTCTTAGTCGGTTACATCATGGAAATACTTAGAGTACAAGGCAAGAAGCCTTTTCTATATCCATCCGAGTAGTAGAACCTTCCATCTTGTATCGTGGACTACTCGGTTTCTTCTGGGCTGGTCCGACTACCCTTGTCAGGTTACTCGGCCCTTTGGTCTTGAGGGTACCCGGAGGTCATGGTAACGACAAAGAGTTCCAGGAACAACAAGAACAGACTATACAGCGACCTGTTTGGCATACTTCTGGTTGGTTGCAGCATGCTGGTACATAAAAGGCTGTTCAGATTTCAGGATCCATGGAGGCAGGGTTCATGTCTGCCCTGTCTTTAGCAGAGCACAGAAAACGCCTGCCTGAAAAATCTTGTTGCAAATGTTGTTTCCTTTTTCAAGAGCAATGTTTCTTTGGTATATTAGTATTAAGGAAAAAGGGGACGCGAAACGGACGGTCCCTTTCCATGGCTGAAGGCATCTTGGTGGTATCCTGAATAAAGTGAGAGGGAGAGCTGTGTCCATGGCAACCGTTGGTTTTCAGGGTGCAGGCTGCATAACTGATTGGTCTCTTAGTCATCATTGTACACTATGATGGTGACCACAGATGTCCAGAACACCGACTCGTAATCAAACAATTTCTACTGCAAAACACACTCTCCGATGAATACTCACTTTCAGATTGGACAGAATTGTTTCCCTTCACTGAAACCATCAAATGTTTGCTCATGTAAAAGAAGAAAATTCTTCATGGTAGTACACCATGAAGACGACCGTTGGTGTCAACAGCATCAACTGTTGATGCTATGTTCGTCTTCTCGTTCGTTTTAGCTATGTTTAGTCAAGCCCATGGCCATGCCTCCCTATCACGCGCATTGGGCTGGATTGGGTCGTATAGTTGCGCCATGCACGGGCTGTTCATTCATGGCGAAGTCTGGAAGGCCACACAAGCCACACATACAGTCCTTTAAATTCGATCAACAATGCAATCAGAAAAGCTACCACATTACAGCAAAACATGGTGGTGTTCTTCGTGTTCGTGTGAGTTCATGTATATTTGGCATCGCTCACAAGACTTATTCGTGATGTCGACGAGGCCGATCTTGGAGTGAAACTTGATCCGGCGTAGTGGCTTGGTGAAAATCTCACCGAGATGCTCAGCTGATCCGATGAACACCCCTCGTCGGTCTGTCCTTCTCTGAACACTCCCGGACCAAATGAAACTTCGTATCGATGTGCTTGCTCTGTCCGTGATGCACTGGCTTCTTGATCGATGGTATTGTGGACTTGTTCTCCACCTTCAGTGCTGGCACCCTTTGCTCTCAGCAGAGAATATCTACGAATGGCGCTAGCCAGACGCCCTGGCAAGCCACAGATGCCACGGTAATTACTAATTACAGGACGAATATCTCTAGTGTTATCTTCTTCCTCGAGGATGACGCCATGGCCTGTCAAAAGGTGGTTGGCATGTCCTCCTGCAAGGCAGAGTACATTGCTGCTACATCAGTGGCTTGCCAAGACGTCTTGCTGGTTGCTGCCGCGGCTTCTGGCAAGCATGAAACATATTCTGCTCAGAGCCCAGGGCGCCAGTTCTGAAGGTGGGCAACAATCCCACAATCTCATTGATCAAGAAGCCGCGACACAAGGTTTTATTTCATCCGGGAGCGTGTAGAGAAATTAAAGGCCGGATCGACGAAGTGTTTCAAGAATTTTGCTCCAAAGATCATCAACAAGCGCATAAAGCTTTACGGTTGAATAAGAGTCTTGTACGTGTTCGTTTTCTCTTTGGTTTAGCTATGTTTAGTCAAGGGCATGGGTTGTTCAGCTCAACGCACTCGTCATTCGTGCAAGAGTGGGTCGTAATTGAGCAATGCACGGCTGCTTTGTTCGTCGCACGAGTCCAGGAGGCCGTGTGGGCCACGTTCTGTACATATTGTCCTTTGAATTCGACCAATGCAATTAGAATAGCCAGTACTTACAAAGCAGGTAGCCTAGATATTCAGCTCAGGTAGCCTAGAATAGCCAGTGATCTGTAAAGTGGTGAAAGTGAAATCAGTTTTGACTAAACAACGTAGGCGATGACTATGAGAAGACAAGAACAGAGCGCATGTGCAAAATTTGTTTCTTTGATCTCAGCTAGGGAGCTGAAAGAATTGTAATAAGTCTGAACACTGTGTGTGGAATCGCAGAAACAAGAAACTTTTTTATTTTAAAAAGAAAACGTGTGTCAACCTTTTAGTAGTTATCTGCATGAACGTAAACATGATGTGTCACCCTAGCAAAAGAAAAAGTGGGAGTATTGCAGATATTTCTCTAAGGTTGTTTAAGGAAAATGTTTCACTGAAGGTTGTGTTATTAGAATGATCGTGGCTAAGTAGCTACAGACATATACAAAAAAGTAAAAGGAAAAAAAAGGAATTTTGTGATGCATAATATCATCAGTATATATTGGTGGTATTTAATTAGAATCCCACAGTTCAGATTAGTTCTCCCTCACAGTACCAACAATATTTTTTAATAGTACCAGTAATACTAGAGTATCCCATAAAAAATATTAAGTGCTAATATGAAATTGGTGGCGGGATAGGGAAATTAGTAGCGGCGTAGGGCGGCGAGGTTGTAGGTAGCAGCATGGCATGCGGAGAGTTGGCAGCAACACAGGTATCCGGTTATCCGCTTGACCATCATCCACACTCCGTTGATAGGACAGAAGGATAAGCCCCCAGATGCTCCAAAAAGTGCAAGGACAAGCTTGTCATATTCACAGAAGAACAGTTGTACACATCATGATACCTTATCACAGATAATATGCTTGCTGAATTCGTAGCGGCAAGTTACCTAGAAACTGACTAATCTTGCAATCATGTAGCTAGAGCAATGCTCCCTCGAATTCAGCAGCCTAATTTGAGCTCTAAATTCCCTGCATCTTGTTCAAAACCTGTATACAATCAGTTATCACACACAAATACAATTTTCTGAACATTTCTTTGGACGCTGTCACGTGATCTAAGCAGGAAATAACAGTGAAAAAAAGTGAGATTTCAGCCGTGGCCGCCACGCCGTGGGTTAAACGTATTGCGTCGCGCAGGCCCGGCCCTGAGCCAATGCCAACGGGGTGACCGCACCGGGCCTCCCCAATGTAACTTCAGTACTGTGAAATCCAAAGGCAAGCTGGTACGCAAATGCCCGTCACATTTTCCAATTTCACCCGATTTGTTTTTCTCCAATTTCTTACTGGGTGCTCCAAACAATTGACTGCATAAGGGTTACGTACTACATTGGCAGGAATTTCAAACCGGTGAATTGACACTTCTACTATAAACTCTTCTCAACTTGCTGTATTTATATAGGAGCAAAGCTGATGTCCGACATGTCACGGAACCGAACAGAGTGTACACGCATTCATTTCTTCTTTTCATGCATTTTCTGTTCATCAGTTTCACGAGTTTCCAGTCTGTGACAGACTACGTCTCTCCTTCAATTCATGCACTTCACGTTTCTGTTTTACTGGAGGCGTTTTCTATCACTCAAATTGTGTTCTCAACAGACACTCAAACACTAAGATCCATTCGAAAAGAAGGAAGAAAGGCGAAAACAGGTTTGAATTGGTCCATACAACTCTAACGAGAATGCATGTTCCTTCTACCGTCTATACACCATTTTCCATGGTTTCATTGCGTTCAAAGTCACAACTGATGATTACGCGACTATACTTACAACTGTGATTTGGAGAAGGTGTATAACTACTTCTTTTAGTAAAACTGGGTTTTGAATTTTGACTTATTTACATATTATTTTTCTTAATAGTTAAATAATGGTTATGTATTGTATCTAGCTGCTAATCCCTTCCTTACTGGATCAATGATACGAGATAACATAAGAGATCAATAATTTGACCTTCTAAAAATTAATTATGAGCCTGATATTTTTTCCAATATTATCACCAGTTTAACAACAAAATAATAGCTAGTATTTTTGGTGAACACAACAGATCTGAACCGTTGAATTATATACTAGCAAGTATTCAGTATTGTCTCTGTAATACTATCCAGTATTTTGGATTGTAAACGTCCTCATTTTTTTAAATGGTTTATACCATTATCTTCTCTGCCCGGATAAAGTTGTATTCTCAAACCATGGCGAGTAATATGATTAATGAAGTAGAGGAGAAGCCCTCGTAGTCATGAGAGACGAATGCTTCCCTATATTCAACTGATTGATCTGGGAACTCATTAGTTTTGACTATATATTCAGACTGCACAAAATCTGTTACTCTCTGAAAACTTAATGCAACATGCAGATTAGTCAAGATATGCAAAACTATGAGCCTTGACCTGGCAATCAAGAAAGGAACAAGCCACTACTGACTAGTGACTACTCACAATGCAGGTAGCCCAGAAATTTAGGTCATCTCCCAATTGGTCGTGACAGTGTGACACGATTACATACACCTTTCTCTGAACTAAGTCGGTTTTTCCAAGTCCTACAATCCCAGTGATCTGTAAAGTTTTGAAAGTGAAGCCAGTGTTGACTAAACAAGTTAGCGATGAGAAGAGAATGGCAATGACGCGTATGCGACAAACACTCGAGTAATGTGTGGGAAACGTTAACTGGTGGTCTGCATGAACATAAACCCGACGTGTCTTTGGCCAGATCGCACATCAAAGGAAGTGCATCTGAGGCTGCGCGAAAAGCCTTCTAAGTCCAACCAAAAAGTGACATGTTCCTGCAGAATTGGAGATACATCAAAGGGATATATAATCGACATGATTGTGGATATAGAGGAACAGGCATATCCATAAAGAAAAAAAAAAAGGGAAAACAAATCCGAGGCATATCTGCTAGGATTTGTACTTATCAAGCATCACACTATAGTGGAGGGAAAAAAAGACGGTGTCCTAAACAAGTTTATCAGCTTGACCATCCTCGTTTCATTGGAAGCACAGAAGTCATCCACAGATGCTCGCAAAAAAGTGCACCAACAACCTGTCATGTTCACATAAGAACAGTTGCACACATCACGATATCTTATTAGAGATTCTTCAGTTCTGAATTCGCAACAGCAGGTTACCTGGAAGCCGAAGATTACTCTTCAGGATAGGAAAAACGAAGGTATAGTACGTAGTTCAGCAGTTCAGACTAGTAGCCAACCATGCGCCGATCAGGCGATGAAGAGCAAAATTCTACCCTGAATTGAACAGCATGAACTCTGAATTTCTGTGTATCACAGACTGCAGCTTCTGTTTGTTGTTACAGATTTATAATCTGGTGATTCTGTGGACGCTGTCAGGTGATTTGAACCGCACATCAGGGAAAGGAAGAATAATCTTGGGTGTTCAGTGAAAAGAAATGTGATGGGTCGTTTGTAACGCGGGACTTCCAGGAAGCAGCACCATGGAGATGAAAATTAGCTTGGAGGCAAAGAAAAAAAAATGTCGGCTAAGATTTTCAAGCGTTTAGGAGGAACAACCCTAAAGTGATTTTTTTCCAACTACAAACACAAGATAACAAAAGAAAGACTTGAGGAGTGAGGATAGGTTGTCCAAGAGCATTGTCCTCATTTCCCTCAAAAAAAAAGTTCAAACTCACAAAAGAAAGAACAAAAAGGCAAAACGTTCGCCTTCAAAAGGCCTAGTATTCGCACTTCTTAAGCCCACGGGCCACACATGCCTGAATGGGCTAGGCCAGAAATGAGTTTCGAAGATCAGAACGGACCACAGGCTTCCGCCTTCAAAACACTCAGTCATGGAGGCGGAGGCGATGGTGCTCCAAAAAAAATAAACAAATTTTTTTACCGTGTTTAGTTTATTTTACTTATCTAAAAAAAATTTAAATTTACTTACACCTAAAAAAAATTATCTCAGTGCAAATATGGGTGAAATTTGGAGTCTGAGTATGGAACATGTTTAAAGAACAACTATTGGTTCTGATTTCTATTTATTGGCATCTACTTTAAATGGACACAGTTTTGCACACGTGCATTTTTATGGTCCCTAGGTAGAGAAATTACAACTTGGTGGTACATACCAATTTTTTGCGTATGAGATGACTTGGTTTATACCACTCAAGTTATAATTAGTAGTGCCACTTGGAATCATTCTAAGGATGGTAAAAAGGCTCAAAACAGCAGAACACCTAGACCTAGGCATCGAGCCAGCCATTGGGCTCCACGGAAACAAGGAAGCTTGGCATCATATGAATGTATAATAAACGGTACCTAAATGTGCTTCCAGAGCTCTCACGTCCAAAGACAGTCCTATACGTTAATTATTCTCACGCTTTACAATCTCACCGGTTTGTTTTCCTCCAACTTCTCATTGGTAATCTTTGGTATTGACACACACTGATCAACTTTTCATTGGTAATCATATATAGGTACATTTTTATCGCTAGGCAAATCGGCAGAACACTGACACCAAAGTACTTTCTTTATATAGGCGGCGAAGCTCATGAAACGGAGTGATGGGCATGCCATGCTTTTCCCCTTTCATGTGGTTTCAGTCGTTCATGACTTTCCAGTCTCCATAACAAATGTACACCGTACACACCTTCGCTTTTCATGCGCTTCTTGTTTTTATTTTGTTAGAGGCATTTGAATAAAAAGCCTCTACCAAAATATATCAAAAAGCCTCTAACCATGCAGCTTCCTTTTTGACAGGCATTGAAAAACAGGCCCATTTTGCCTTCAAGATGAACTTTAAGTTTCAGTACACAAACCTGTCAAGTGGGTGAGAATCTTAATTCCAAGGTCACTAGCTGTCACTAACACTCAGTAATGAATGAAGGGAAATAGTGGTTAAGCTCTGCCTTGAATCAACACATAACGGTATGTATTTTGGTCAGAACGCACCGATTCTGCTGTGAAAGCAAAGGCTTTCAAGCTCCACCAACACTGTATGTGCTGTTCTGTTCTGACATGAACACTGAATCCAAATCTGCAAAATCTCATCGCAGCATTTACCAAAAAAAAAACGCTGTTAGGATTGGTGAAGAACCGTTGATGCTAGTGAATCATTAGTCCTTTTCTAAGCCTGATTGTCGCTGCTCATTGCAGTTGCGCCGCACAGCGGCGCCGAGAGCTCAATTGCCACCACGGCGGCATCAATCCCCATCTCCTGCCTTCTTCTCCTCCTCTGGGTGCGGTGCGGGGACTCCGGGTTGAGCGGAGGAGGCCGACGCGACGTTGAGCGGAGGCGGTGCGGGATGAGATGCAGGAGGCCTCCTCCTCGTGTGTGAGTGACCGGAGCCGGCGAGCCGCGCCGCCACGGTGAGATAGCCACAGAACGCCGCCACGGCGACCACTTTACACGGAGCCCCTCGCGATCGCTCATTATATAAATGACCCCCTAATCTGGATCGCAACTATTAATCGCGACCCAGGTTATTTACATATACACCCCTGGATGGATCGCGACTATGAATCGCGATCCAGATTATTTACATAATAGTCCCTGTTTCGCTGGCTTCCTCTGTTCATCTCCCCTGTTTCCGCGGCTCCGGCGACGGCGGCCTCGTCGCGGCGAGGACGGACTTCCTCGTCTTCTCTCGACCTCTCCCTATCCGCCTCCGGACCTGCCATCCCCTGCCGCGCCCCTCCTATCACCACGTCGCCGGCTGTTATCATTCTATTTTCCAACAGATCCTATCGCTTGCTGTCCCAATTAAACCCGGCCTTCTCTTTCTTTCATCTATCTCCCTTACAACAACAGCTTGACGAGGCACTACTCTGTTCTCCAACCTTCAGAGTGCAGCAACAACAGCTCGCCAATCGCAGCAGAAGATCAGCCATAGAAGAGCTCTTGTCTCAGAGGGTCTAGGTGAGCAATGATGACTCCTCGGGACTGAAATGTAAACCTGAGGATCAATCTCACATGAAAGAATTACAATTGGCTCCTATTTCTTCAGAATTCCGAAGTCCAAACACAACCAGGCAGGATAATTATCTTCGCATTATGGATCCCCAGCTCACTTGTTTTCCTCCAGTTTCTCAAGATCTATAGTTACTCACAGGAAAGGTTCATTGATGATATCATAGCTTCTGCATTCCACTAAGACTTCTGCTTTAATTTGTGCAAAACTACTCTTGTTATATATGGGCGGCCAAGTTCACACTGTCACACATGAGGTGATGACATGCAGTTCTTTCCCCTTCTCATGCATTTTTTCTTCAACCAGTCATGACCTTTTGGCCTCTGACAGAGATGTACATCTCATTCCATGCTATTCTCGTTTTCTTTATGCCTAAGTTTATTTTCATTCACATCAATTGCCTTTTCAACATATGTAATTCACAAAAAAAAAAAGAAGCCCAAGAAGAAAACAATCTTGAGTTGGACCATAGGTGTCAAGGAAAAATACATGCTTACTTTTCTGCTACACACCTTCTTCTCTCTAATATAGAAGCTACAGTCTGAAGATTACAAGGATGATTTAGGAAAAATGTAACATCGCTTGGAATACTTCTTCATGTGAATACTTTGTTTTGAGCAATCAGGGTCCATCCTTGGGGCCGTGTTTTCGATGCATGAAACAAATTCAGGTGGGCAACTTGCCCCCCATAGTTCGGTAAAAAAAAAAAAAGTTGCCTGGACAAGCACTGTAAGAAACTGAACTTTACTTGCATAATATGTTTGTGTTTTATTTTAATTTTGCTTAGAATTATTGTGCCGGAGCATTCTTTGCTGTTTTTATTTGTACGGTGATGTATTGGCAGAATATTATGTGCTGATTAGAGAATACTAAAAAAATATGGCATATCTAACAGAAAAGAATATCTCAGTACAAAATGAATAACAAAAGGACAGCAAATGTTGATATCATTTTTTTCCCAAACAAACACATGAACTGCTTCTTGGATACACAGAGAAGAAAATATTGTATTGGATACTTCGACTATAAATTGCTCACCATTTCTGCAACTATAATTTTGTTTTAAAGAAGCACAAAACGGATAGGTCTGTAGGCTCCAAGTAGATGAATTCGCAGGTGGTAAAGAAGCAAAAGAAACATTTGAAGATTAAGAACAAATTACTGCAGGATATCAAATGCCTAAATGTTTGATATAGCACTATGAAGTCCAAAGGCAAGTTGACAATCAAACTAGTATCGCATTTTGCGATACAATTCAATTTTGTTTTCCTCCAATTTCTTACTAGATGGTGTACCCAATCAACTGCATAAGAGTTCAATACTATGTTGGCAGGAAATTTTGAGCAACCCACTGATTTGAGACTTCTTCTTTAATACCTGCAAAGTTAAAGTCTTTATATAGGCGGCAATCCCATGTCGAAATGATAGTCATGCCGTTGCTCCCCTTTTTCATGCATTCTCTGTTCAGCCATTTCACGAGTATGTCGCCCTTGAGGTGTTTTTTCTGTTCATCCAACTTGGAATCTTTTTTTGGAAAGACCATCCAACTTGGAATCTCAAGAGGCACTCAAACCCAAAATAAAACATACTTGAATTTGGACGCATTCAAAATCCGTACATGGGCACATTGAACTCTGAACAGAAAGCGTAATGTGTGTGAAACAAGAATGAAAATGTAGTGTCTGCAAATGTCCATGGCGCAGCGCCACAGAGTGCCTGACAACCATGGCACCAAAACGACTCAATGGAACAAGTCAAGCTTGCACTTTGCAGTATCATCTGTTTTGTTTTCCCTCCAGCTTCTCACTATGTAGTCCAGGTAAAAAAAAAAAAAAAAAAAGCTTCTCACTATGTAGTCTTTCGTAATACTGGTTGCATCTTTCTGGGATCTCTCCGGCCATGTGTGAGATGGATGGCTTTGATCTAGATTTTCATCGTCTTCTCTGCTCTGCGGGCCGCTGTCTGCCTCTCTGTTTCCAGAACATTAGCAACCTGAAAAATGTCATCGCAGATTCCTTCGCTTGCTGATAAAATGCTGTTATAAGCTTAGCGATCGAGATTCCCCTTGGCCTGTTTGCCACGGAATCCTACAGTTGTGCTGTACAGAGGCGCAGAGAGCTCCATGGCCACCGCCGTCGCGTGTTCCCCTGTTTCTTCTTCTCCCTTGCTGCGGGACTCTGAGACGGCGGTCGGCGGAACTAGCGCTCGGATCGGCTGACGGGTCGCGACTATTGATTGCGATCCAGATTATTTACAAAATAGTCCCTGTTTTGGCTGGTAGTTTTGTTCTTCTCCCCCGCGGCTGCGGCTCCGGCGACGGCGGCCTCGTCGCGGCGGGTGGACGGACTTCCGCCTCTCCTCTCGATCTCCCCCCTTCGCATCCAACTGGACCTTCCCTCCCCAGCCGCCGCCCCTTCCTACTCCGTCGTGGAGATCTTGGAGAGTCAGGAGGTCGACTCCGCCCTCGACCGGCGAGCCGGGAGCTGCCGGGAAGAGGTTCCCCGTTCACCGTCGAGGATGAGAGTGCATAGTATTGCTGTGCATTTGACCCAATTTGAAAGTTCGAATCCATGATGCCTGACATGTTGGAAATCTGCAGACGCTTGGAAACTTTGAGAGTGCGCACGCAGGCAGGCATGATGTGTGTTTCGACTAATTGCACATGGAAATCAAGTGGTTCTTTTCTTCCTAACAATGAAAATCAAGTGGTTCTGAAATGCAAGCAAATTTGGATTCGGGCTCGAGTAACAAAGCACGTGATATTCACTTACAGGTAAGTTTCCATGACAACTGGGTACACTTCAACAAAGGTTGTGAACATTCAGTATGATTTGTTCTTTGAATCCTTGCAACCAAAAATATGGAGTATGCACTAGGCAGCTGAACCTTGGACCATAAAGAAGACAACACTTGCATCGTATATGAATTCTCAGGTGGTAGAAGAGGGAGAATCTTTGAGAATTGCGAACAAATTACTGCATGATAACAAATGCTCAACTGGCCATCTTGTATTCTGAAGTCTAAAGGCAAGCTGATAGTCGAACCACCCTCACATTTTGTGATACAATCCGATTTGTTTTCCTCCAATTTCTTACTAGATGATCGACTGCACAGGGGTTCAATACTATGTTGGCAGAAAATTATGATCAAACAAGTGATTTGAGACTTCGACTTTAATACCAGCCATATTACTGTCTTTATATAGGAGCCAATCTCATGTCGGAAATGATAGGCATGCTGTTGTTCCCCCTTTTCATGCATTTTCTGTTCAGCCATTTGACAAGTCTGCCAACCTCGAGGTGCTTTTCTATTCATCCACCTTGGAATCTCAAGAACCACTCAAGCCCAAGATTAGACATTCTTGAATTGTGTTACGACTTACGAATGAACATGCTTATTTACTGTCTTCACACCAAGCTTACCTTCAAAGTTAAAACTGATGTTACATGAGCACAACTACAGAAGTGAGTTAGAAAGTGTAACGTCCCGCCTCCCCGAGACCGGGCCCGCTTACGCCTGGCAGCTCTCTAGGACCTCAAGACTGACCTTACAGACCAACACACGTCTTTTCTGCGCACTTTGTCCTCACTCGTGCGCACCCGCGCACCCGGGAATGACTTCCCGGTCGGTCACCCATCACTCCCGGCCAAGCACGCTTAACCTTAGAGTTCTTTCGAGATGAGATTCCGGAAAAGAAGTTGCAACTTATTGATATGAGTATTCTATCAATCCTATTAAGCCTTGGGCTGGGATGTCACATACTCACCCCCTTAGAAGATCGACGTCCTCGTCGATCAACCCCAATCCAGGAACGTCCTCTCTTGGCCACGTCCGTGCGTCCAGTGCCAGCGCATGTGCCATGCTGTGTGACCACTCTAGGCCCACACCAGCCATGCGCACCATGCCTGCGCAACTGCGCCCACACGCGCCCGTGAAACCGCGAGAGTCGGCTCTGATACCACTTGTAATGTCCCGCCTCCTCGAAGCCGGGCCCGCACGCCTGGCAGCTATCTAGGAATCAAGACTATCCTCACAGATCAACACATGTCTTTTCTGCGCACTTTGTCCTCACTCGTGCGCACCCGGGAACGACTTCCCGGTCGGTCACCCATCCCCAAATTTCTCCGGGCAAAGCACGCTTAACCCCGGAGTTCTTTCGAGATGAGCTTCCGGAAAAGAAGTTGCAACTTGTTGATATGAGTATTCTATCAATCCTATTAAGCCTTGGGCTGGGATGTCACATACTCACCCCCTTAGAAGATCGACGTCCTCGTCGATCAACCCCAATCCATGAACGTCCCCTCTTGGCCACGTCTGTGCGTCCAGTGCCAGCGCATGTGCCATACTGTGTGACCACTCTAGGCCCACACCAGCCATGCGCACCATGCCCGCGCAACTGCGCCTACACGCGCCCGTGAAACCGCGAGAGTCGGCTCTGATACCACTTGTAACGTCCCGCCTCCCCGAGGCCGGGCCCGCTTACACCTGGCAGCTCTCTAGGACCTCAAGACTGACCTCACAGACCAACACATATCTTTTCTGCGCACTTTGTCCTCACTCGTGCGCACCCGAGAATGACTTCCCGGTCGGTCACCCATCGCTCCCGGCCAAGCACGCTTAACCTTGGAGTTCTTTCGAGATGAGCTTCCGGAAAAGAAGTTGCAACTTGTTGATATGAGTATTCTATCAATCCTATTAAGCCTTGGGCTGGGATGTCACATACTCACCCCCTTAGAAGATCGACGTCCTCGTCGATCAACCCCAATCCAGGAACGTCCCCTCTTGGCCACGTCTGTGCGTCCAGTGCCAGCGCATGTGCCATGCTGTGTGACCACTCTGGGCCCACACCAGCCATGCGCACCATGCCTGCGCAACTGCGCCCACACGCGCCCGTGAAACCACGAGGGTCGGCTCTGATACCACTTGTAGCGTCCCGCCTCCTCGAGGCCGGGCCCGCACGCCTGGCAGCTCTCTAGGAATCAAGACTGACCTCACATACCAACACATGTCTTTTCTGCGCACTTTGTCCTCACTCGTGCGCACCCGGGATGGACTTCCCGGTCGGTCACCCATCGCTCCAAGCCAAGCACGCTTAACCTCGGAGTTCTTTCGAGATGAGCTTCCGGAAAAGAAGTTGCAACTTGTTGATATGAGTATTCTATCAATCCTATTAAGCCCTGGGCCAGGATGTTACAGAAAGGGTACGCCTATTTTCTTTTGGAAAAGCCAGTCTTTGGAATTTGTATGCCCAAAAGTCCGTACATGGACACATTTGACTCTGAACTTTATTTGAGAATCACTGTAACAGGGAGTTCCCAAAATGAGTAACTAATTTTTTTTTGGAAAAGCAGGGTGGTCAGTCACTTGGGCCCTTGGTCAGCTCAACAGTATTAATCAAACTCATACTACTGTTACAGTGATTCTCAAATAAGTTCAGTTGTCCATGTACGGAACTTTTGATGGCATACAAATTCCAAATGCTAGCTTTTCATCAGAAAAAGGCACCTTTTCCAATAGATATATCTTTCGAAAGATATATCTATTGGAAAAGGTGCCAAGAAAGATATATCTATTGGAAAAGGTGCCTTCTATTGGAAAAGGTGCCTTTTTCTGATGAAAAGCGAAAGATATATCTATTGGAAAATGTGCCTTTTTCTGATGAAAAGCTAGCATTTGGAATTTGTATGCCATCAAAAGTTCCGTACATGGACAACTGAACTTATTTGAGAATCACTGTAACAGTAGTATGAGTTTGATTAATACTGTTGAGCTGCCATCCTAATGTAGGATTCAGAAGAGTTTCATGCACGACATGAGAAAATAGTGCTCTGTCCGGTTCACCAATCTGATTGGTTATTGTAGTTTCCATGAAACGATGCCTACCTCAATGTACAAGCGTAGGCTGATCAAAGCAGCAACTGAAGGAACGAAAGAATGAAAGGTAAACTGAAGGAAGAATATCCCAGATACATCTGATATAGTTCAAATTGAACTAGACTTGTTATCCTAAACATCATATATAAAAGAACGGAGGGAGTACATTCTTTTGGAAAAGTAAGGGTATGTCACTTGGACATTGCATTTGACGATTAAATGAGCATAATTACAAGAGTGATTTGGAAAAGATATAATTGTTTTATTTTGAAAAATCTGACTTTTTTTACGAAGAAGAAAAGCTGGCATATGAAATTTGTATGCTGTAAAAAATACAGAACAGTTCAGAAGTGCTCTGTTCAGCTCATTTGTGATTGTGACAGGCTATTGCTATTACACTCAAAGTTCAGGTGGCCAAACGAATACAGGTTATTTTTCTCAATGAACAAATAGTTCGAAGCTGCAAAAGGAAAGAAGCCCAGATTAGGTTGTATATGGGATACTAGATTGAAATGTACTCTCTGCAGCAAGTCGATAGCATAACGCAAAGGAGTGGCTGGCAAACATGGCACTCAACGTTAGTATCTGTAACGGGAGAGCTTGGAGTGTCACAGTATCAGGGTCAACAATGGTAGATTTGGAGATACTGAAGTTGTTGATGTAAAACGAGTAAATGTAAAGGACCAAAATGTAAAATGATGAATATAATGGAGAGTGAGCTGTGTGGGGGAGCAAGATGCTTCAATTTCTTCAAAATCAACATGGTATACAGAGGTAGGGTTAGGGATTTGTACCTCGCCGGCGTTCGGGCACTTTGTGGAGCAACGGCGCGGCGGTGCGCGTGAACGCCGCGGACGCGGCGGCGCGGCGCGTGGGCGTGCGTGGCGCAGGCTGCGCTGCTGGACGCGAGCGCGCGTGGCGGCTTGCGCGGCGAGCGCGGCAAGCGCGGAGAGCGCAGGCGCGGCGCGCGCTGCCTCAGCCTCTCGTGCAGCTTGTGGCTGTGTGTGATGTTGTTGTGGGCGACTAGCAGGCTGTTGCTTGCTGATTGAAGAAGAAAGAGTGGTGCGGAGGTCCATGGAAGTGAAGGGTGCTGGTGCAGAGGCGGACCCTCCAATATGGCATGGTATGGCGGCCGCCATACCTAACCCTGGTGCTGAGTACCCCTTACCCCTTCTTCCCAGCTTCCCCCACCTGCAGATCGCCATGGATTTGTGGCCCTGGAGCTGTTCGGACAGGCAGCTAGAGGAAGAAGAAAGCAAAAAGAAGCTGCAAAAGGGTATGGGCCTCACTAGGCTTTATGTTTTGACAGCCCATTTTAGTTGTAGCTTGAGGAATGGATGAGAAACAAGAGGCCCAGCCCATTGGAAGGGAAATTGATCAGTCCAGCACAAAAAAAAAAAAAGAGATCGCTAGGGTCAAAAAAAAAAAATCGCTTCGACGTAGACGCCGCCGCCGGGCAAACTCTCCCCAAGTTTTTTTTTTCTCGAATCTCGATTCAGTTCTTCTCCAAAATCTCCAAATCGCTATAATCCTAGTCCGGGATTCCAGCAGTGCGAGCCCCAGGCCCTGGCGCCGGCCATTGGCACGTTCCTGATGGCGCAGGTCGGAATCGAAGCGCCAGGAGCCGCGTCGTGAAGGTTTTTTCTGTGAGTCATGAGGACGAGCACAACCCAGGTTGGGTTAGTAGTTTGGTAAGGAAAATGGAAAGTTTTTCCTTTGTTTTAAATACAAAATTGATGTCGAAAGTGCTTCGCAATACAAAAGAAAGCATCAAAGAAGGATGGGAGCCTTTATTTGAAGAAGTTAAATCATTTTTCGTTCGATCAACCTTCGCCATACCTAAAATTTTTCGCTGAGTCCACCACTGTGCTGGTGCGAGGTGAGGAAGAAGAGAAGAGTGAAGAAATTTGGGGATTGTGCTGCTGTAGTGGATTCGTGGTTGGTCTCGTGGAGAGAGAAAGGAAGAAGGCAGATTAGGCTGCTCTGCTGCTGGCTGGTTGCTGGTGGCGTTGTGATTTGGTGACGAGTGAGATTTGGAGATGGAAATTTGGAGTTGAGCTACTGATTGAGAAGGAAGTAGTGCTGGTGCGCTACTGAGGAAGAAGAGGGGAGAAGAAATTGGAGCCGTGTTGCTGTCGATTTGTGGAGAGCTGCAGGTGACGTGCTTTCGGTTGGCCGTCCTGTGGTGGAAGAAGCAGTATCGGAACGTCCGACAGTGCATCGGACATTCCGGTGGGGGGTTTCTGTTTGGGTCCGGATCATCCGGCAAGATTCCGGACCATCCGGTAAAAAGGTATTTTGTTTGGACCTCCAGACTATTTGATAAGGTTATAGATCATCTGCAAAGGGGACTGAGGGTGTGATTCGTCATGATGAGTCCAATTAAATTAGAAGCGAAGATGAAGGTGGATGAGGCGGCTGCAGTAAAGGCAGGAGCATGTTGTTGTGAGGGCGATTCACTTTTTACAAAAAATGTGATAAGTTTAGTGGAGGAATGTGTGATGAGTTCAGTAGAGGTGATGGCTGTGGCCAAATGGCTTGTTGATTTGGAGGCTTCGGATGTTGAAATTGATGAGAAGAGTAGAGAATTGAGTGTGAAAAAGGTTGAGTTAGTAAAGTGATTGGAGGCAAAAGTCGGCACTTTTGAGACATTGCTCTTAGCCGTCATGTCTATCAACGGAGAGTTGAGGTGCAAGGTGGATGAGATGCCCGTTGAGCTAGATCTTGTGAGGAGAATGAAAGCGAGATATGCAGCTACGGTTGAGGAGATAGGAGCACCCATGAGTTCACTTCGGTAACGTTGCCAACTACGTCCATCTGGACGGAGGTACTCAGGCAAAAGCACTTGCATCTGCATGTAGGCATCAAATAGAGTGGGTCATAGACTCAGGTGCATCCAAACATGTCACTGGTCTATCTAGTTCCTTCAAAACATATAGTTCACATGCACACTCTGAATCCGTTCAAACTGCTGATGGCACATCTCAACCAGTCCATGGTGTAGGGTCCATAGAGTGTACACCATCCCTTAGTCTTGCATCAGTGTTGCATGTTCCTTCATTTCCAGTCAATCTTCTATCTGTTAGTTCCCTAATTGATCAATTCAAGTGCATAGTTATTTTTGATGAAACCTCTTGTGTCTTTCAGGAGAGGGGATCTGGGAGAAGGATTGGGACTGGAATCAGACGCAATGGGTTGTGGTTTATCAATCATGAGGAGGTAGCAATGGTTGCAGATGCAGGTGAAGCTGAAAGGAAAATTATGTTACTCCATTGTCGGTTGGGACATCCGTCTTTTGACACCCTAAGTAAGTTGTACCCAGAATCATTTAAAGGGGTGGACAGGAGTAGACTTGTGTGTGATGCATGTGAGCTTGGGAAGCACACGAGATTGACCTATCCAAGTATTGGTCTTCGGAGTTGTGAACCCTTCATGTTAATACATTCTGATGTATGGGGTCCTTGTTCAGTTGCTTCTGTGAGTGGGGCCAAGTCATTTGTCACCTTTATTGATTGCTACACTCGTATGACCTGGATTTATATGCTGAAACACAAGAATGAGGTTCCTCGTTGCTTTCAAAACTTCCATAAATTGGTCGCTAATCAGTTTAATGCAAAGGTTACGATCATACGGAGTGATAATGGAACAGAGTATGTGAACAATGAGTTTGTGTCATACAACTCTGATCAAGGCATCATTCATCAAACCACTTGCCCGGGTACTCCTTCACAGAATGGTGTAGCAGAGAGAAAGAACCGACACTTGTTGGAAGTGGCAAGGTCAATGATGTTCCAGATGAATGTGCCTAAATATTTGTGGAGTGAGGCGGTGATGACAGCTGCATACCTTATCAACCGTATGCCATCTAGGATTCTTGGTATGAAGTCACCTGCTAATCTTCTATGGGGATCAGATCATCAGGAATTTGTGATTCCGCCTAGAGTGTTTGGTTGTGTTTGCTCTGTGAGAGACCATAGGCCTTTGGTGGGAAAATTGGATCCTCAAGCTGTCAAGTGTATATTTATTGGCTATGCACCCACTCAGAAAGGGTACAAGTGCTGGGATCCTATTGGAAGAAGATTGTTTGTGAGTATGGATGTGACATTTCGAGAGTTTGAGCCTTACTACACAGAGAAGGGTGATCTCAATCAGAATCAGTTTCTTGAGGAGTTCTCTCCTGTCAGTGAGAATGACAGTAGAGAGGGGGAGAATGAGAATGATCGTGTGGAAGATGTTCATGAGAAGGTGGTTGTCGGGACAATTCCTTGTCCTATAAACGATGTTGTTGGTCGGGAAAGTGCTGCTGACAATGAAGTGATGGTTGAAGATGCTCAGGAAGATAATGAGGTGGTTGATGATGGTGATGACAATGAAGTGGTGGTTGGTAATGCTGAGGAAGATACTGAGGTGGTAGTTGTTGGGACAATTCCTTGTCCCACTAGAAGTATGGAAGACAAGGGGGATGATAAGCAAGGGGAGAAACAAATCATAGTGTATGAGCGAAAGCGGTCTAAGAAGCAGGGGGAGCAGCCACGACCTAAACAAGTGTCTGACACTCTAGTCCCAAACATCTCTTTGGACCCCTCTCCTTCAAGCACAACACCTCCGACTGGTAATATCTCTCCTTCCCTTGATCATATAGACTTACCTATTGCACAACGTAGATATCCTAGAGTCAATGCTGGAAAATCACCTCCTCGTTATGGTTATGAGTCTGACATTGCCAATTACCTTTCATATTCTAGTGTTTCACCTGCATATAGGACATTTGTTGCATCATTACAAACAGTATCTATTCCGAAGGACTGGAAGTGTGCTAAACAAGATCCAAAGTGGAAGGATGCAATGAAGGAGGAGTTGAGTGCTCTTCAAAAGAACAAGACATGGGAGCTTGTTCGTCTTCCAGAAGGAAAGAAGGCGGTGGGATGCAAATGGGTCTTCACGGTGAAACAAACTCCGGAAGGAAAAGTGGAAAGGTACAAAGCAAGATTGGTGGCGAAAGGATATAGTCAGACGTATGGAATTGACTATGATGAAACATTTGCACCTGTGGCAAGAATGGGTACAGTTAGAACTTTGATATCATGTGCAGCCAACTTTGGTTGGCTCCTTCATCAACTGGATGTGAAGAATGCATTTCTTCATGGTGACTTGCAAGAAGAGGTTTATATGGAGATTCCACCTGGTTTTGCAAATGAACAAACCTTGGGCAAAGTGTGCAAACTAAAGAAATCACTTTATGGTCTAAAGCAGTCACCACGTGCATGGTTTGATAGATTCAGGCGAGCAGTGTGTGACATGGGTTACTCTCAGTGCAATGGAGATCATACAGTATTTTACAAGCATAAGGGCCCTTGTATCACTATTCTGGCTGTGTATGTTGATGACATAGTGATCACTAGAGATGATGTGGAGGAGATCAAAGACTTGAAGCTAAGGCTGGGAAGAGCCTTTGAGGTAAAAGATCTTGAACATCTTCGATATTTTCTTGGGATTGAGATTGCAAGGTCGCCTAAGGGAATTATTCTATCCCAGAGGAAATATGTCCTTGATCTATTGACGGAGACAGGAATGTCGGGGTGTCGTCCTAGCGGTTCACCCATTGATAGAAATCACCAAATATGTGCTGAGTCAGGTGATCCAGTTGATAAGGAAAGATATCAAAGGCTAGTTGGTCGGTTGATTTACCTTTGCCATACAAGACTTGATATTTCATATGCAGTGAGTGTGGTGAGTAGGTACATGCATGATCCTAGAAGTGGACACATGGATGTGGTTTATCAAATACTGAGGTATTTGAAGGGGACTCCTGGAAAGGGGCTTTGGTTTAGAGAAAACCAACACTTGAATGTGGAAGGTTATTGTGATGCAGATTGGGCGAGTAGTAGAGATGACAGGAGATCCACATCTGGATATTGTGTGTTTGTGGGAGGTAATCTTGTTTCATGGCGAAGCAAGAAGCAAGCTGTGGTGTCTAGGTCTACGGCGGAGGCGGAGTATAGAACCATAGCATTGGATCTATGTGAAATGATGTGGGTAAAAGGTCTTTTGAAGGAGCTTCGGGTGTTGAGGAGTGAGACTATAGGACTACATTGTGATAATGTAGCTGCAATCAACATTGCAAATAATCCAGTTCAGTTCGACCGAATGAAGCATGTGGAGATCGATAGATTCTTCATCAAGGAGAAGATGGATAGCGAGGCTTTAAAGCTAGAGTATGTCAAGTCTCGTAATCAACTAGCTGATTGTCTCACAAAAGGTTTAGGTCCTAAGGATAATGAGTTGGCATGTAACAAGATAGGCATGTTGAATATATTTAGCCCATCTTGAGAGGAAGTGTTGATGTAAAACGAGTAAATGTAAAGGACCAAAATATAAAATGGTGAATATAATGGAGAGTGAGCTGTGTGGAGGAGCAAGAAGCTCCAATTTCCTCAAAATCAAGAGAAGTGAAACTCAAAGACTGCGTCTCCAAATAATCTCATCTGATTTGTTTTACTCCAGTATCTCACCGCCTAGTCTATTAGTCTATAGTTCGTAGTGCTGCTATCCGTAAAAGAACTGGAGTCATAGCCAACGATAGCTTCTGGTTCTTCACTGAAGCTGCTACTTTGATGGAATTACCCATATTATATTATATAGGAGGCCGAGTTCATGCATGAAACGATGGGCACGGTATTCTTTCCCCTCTTCATGAGTTGTCCAGTCAGTGTCAGGTACAATATCACCTTTCATGCACTTCTCGTTTTTATTTTGCCGAAGGTGTTTTCCCATTAATTTTAATTTCATTTGCAAAAGACATGAGCACCAATACATGGGTGACTTAGAACAAGGGTGTTTCTACCTTATTCAAGTAAATCAGCAGGTCAGCAATTGGTATGCCTCATCCTTGTATGGACACAAGGGCTCAAATGCAACCCAAAATGTGCTGAAAATGAAGCCCGTTGTTGCACACCAAGAATGTACTACAATTCTGCTTTCTGTTGATAAGAAGACAAGCAACAGTTAGTGGCGGTGGTATGAACTACTATGATTATCCTGAGTCAAAAGGAAAAAAAGAAACTATGATTATCTGTTAGTATTGCGCAACTACTATCCTCATCTACTGATCAGAGTTGCAGGCAAAGTATGAACACCATATCCAGTGACTTGTTTGGCACAACACAATATAAATTTCGTAAGCGTTAATAAATGGGAATAAGTGCTGATTTTTCAAAACAAAATACTTCTGAAGTGCCATCAAACGCTTTCAATCACCATTACTTAATAACTTTTCATTCATGTAGTAAGACAACCATTTCTATTACAACAATTGTCAGAGTGCCCCTTTTAGTGATACTACAACAATTTCGCCCACAATGTTAGTGAAGTACTAATTACCATTGTCCTTGAACTTATTTGTGAGTGAAGACAAAAAGGGGGACAGATAATCCTGGACGTATCAAAGTTTCAGTGTGCCTCTTGCAGTGTGCAGAACAGCATTTCATTTCACTGCACGAAACAATCCTTGTCAGTTTTCTCCTGGTCATGTTCTGCATGTTTCTGAAAGCTATCCGGCCATCTCCGTAACAAGAGACAGATGGCCGTGATGTTCTTCGTTGTCTTCGCTGCTGGCCGCTGTCTGCCTGTCTGTTTCCAGGACATCACCTTTCTGAAAAATGTCATCGCAGCTTAGCATGCTGATAAAATGCTGTCAGAATTGGTAAAAGAAAAGTTGCTATTCACAAATCGCAATCTTCTCCTAAGCCTGGTTTCCACTGCCTTCTACTGTTATGTTGTACAGCGCCGAGTGATCCATGGCCGCCGCCGCCGCGTCGGCCCCGACCTCGTGTTTCTTCTTCTCCGTCGAGGGCGGGGGCCGCGGGATGGCGGAACTAGCTCTCTGGCGGGACGGTGATCTGTGGATCGGATACGACCCGTTATGAGATGTCGGCGGCCTCCTCGAGGTGGGTGAGCAGAGCCGGCGAGCCGCCGGACGCGTCCGATGACCACTTTACACTAAACCCCCCTACCACGATCCACATCTTTTCAAAAAGAACCCTGATTTGGATCGCGATTATTGGTCGCGATCCAACATATTTACACAAAACCCCTTTATTTGGATCGTGATCATCCAAATTATTTACAGAGTAGTCCCTATTGCTCCGGCCATCTTTGTTCTGCTCTCCATTGCTGCGGCTCCGGTGGCCTCGTCGCTGCGACTCGACGGACTTCCGCCTCTCCGCGCGACTTCTCCCCTGCCGCGTCGCCCCTCCGCCATTGTCAAGACTTCACCGTGGTTGCAGGTCAAGAAGGGAAGGTACTGCGCCTGCACAAGGCGCTGTATGGCCTCCGCCAGGCGCCACGCGCGTGGAATGCGCGCCTCGACGGCACACTCAAGGCTCTGGGGTTCGAAGAGAGTCCCCATGAAGCCGGGATGTATGGGCGGCGAGGTCACAATGGCTCCCGGCTCATCGTCGGGGTGTACGTTGATGATCTCGTCATCACCGGCTCGTCGGAGGAGGAGTTGAAGGCGTAATTCCGCATGAGCGACCTTGGCCTGCTCACCTTCTATCCGGGAATTGAGGTGCAGCAGGACAAGGGTGGGATCGCGGCAAGCCAAGGGAGCTATGCCAAAAAGATCTTGGAGGTCGTCGGGATGAGCGGGTGCAATCCGGCGCACACCCCAATGGAGGAACGGCTCAAATTGAGCCGCGACAGCACGGCGCCGGAGGTCGACGCTACTCTGTTCCGGCGCATCATCGGGAGTTTGCGTTACCTTGTTCACACCCGGCCGGACATCGCCTTTGCGGTCGGGTTTGTGAGCAGGTTTTTGCAGTGGCCAACCGAGGAATACATGGCCGCAGTGAAGAGGATCCTCAGCTACATCGCCGGCACCATCCACTATGGCTGCTACTTCAAGCGCGGATCGGCGGACTCAAAGTTGATCGGGTACAACGACTCCGACCACGATGGTGACGTTGACACTCGCAAGAGCACCTCCGGGGCAATCTTCTTCCTCGGCGGGCCGGTGAGTTGGCAATCACTCAAGCAGCGCGTGGTAGCTCTGTCTTCCTGCGAGGCAGAGTATGTGGCGGCCACCACGGCAGCCACTCAAGCAATTTGGTTAGCTCGTCTGCTCGGCGACTTCAGAGGAAAGGAACCGGAGGCAGTCGAGCTGAACATGGACAGCCTGTCCGCCATGGCACTGAGCAAGAATCCGGTCTTCCACGAGCGGAGCAAACACATCGAGGTGCGTTATCACTTCATCCGCGAGTGTGTTGAACATGGGACTGTCAGCGTCAGTTTTGTCAGTATGAAGGACCAGCTCGCAGACATCTTAACAAAGGCATTAGGGCGAGGTTTCCAGGAGCTTCGGGCTAGGATTGGAGTGGTCCAAATCAAGCAAACGTGCAAGGTTTAGGGGGAGAATGTTAGCTAAATCCTTTGCAGATCGATAGGAAGGACACAAGAACGAAATGTACACTCTGCAACTTGTAGATGGTGCAGCGTCAAGGAGTGCCTGGCAACCATGGCACCAGAAGTATGTATCAGTAACGGGAGAGCTTGGCCTGTCACAGAATCCAGGTCAACAATGGTGGATTTGTTGATGCTGGAGTAAAGTTCAAATACTCCACCTCCCAACAACCTCGTACTGCACAACCTCATCTGATTTGTTTTCCTCCAGCATCTCACTATCTAGTCTATAGTTCGTACTACTGATTGCATAAGGATCCAGTAGCCAACCAGAGCTTCAGGTTCTTGATTGAGGCTACTACTTTAGTGGAATTACCGTTATTTTATAGGAGGCCAAGTTCACGCATGAAGTATTCGGCATGCCATTCTTTCTCCTCTTCATGACTTGTCCATTTAATGCCAGTGGTACCCCATCTCGATTCATGCACTTCTCATATATATTTTACTTTGCTGGAGCCGTTTTCCCATTAACTTCAATTTCATTTGCAAAAGACATGAGCACTAATACATGGGCGACTTAGAAAAGGGTGCTCCCTTATTCTGGTAAAGCAGAGTGTCTGCAATCCCTAAAAAAAAAGAAGAAGAAAAACAGCGGGTCTGCAATTGGTATGCCTCGATCAGTGTATGGACACAACACAAGGGCTCCCATGCAACTGGAAATGTGCTGCAGATGAAGCCCATTGTTCATCGCTAAGAATCTACTACAATTCTACTTTCTTTTGACAAGAAGACAAGCTATAATCAGTAGCAGTAGTATGAAACTATGATCATCCTGAGTCAAAAAGAAAACTATAATTATCTGTTAGTACCACACAACTGTTATCCTCATCAGAAGAGTTCCAGGCAAAGCATGAACACCATAATGAATGAGAATGAGTTCTGATCTATTGAAAAAAAATACATATGAATTGCAAGATAAGGCTTCCAAACTGCATTACTGAATTACTTTTTTTTTTGGAAGGTCATGTAGTTAACCTTCAGTCACAAATAAGTTCGAGTACTACTTGTCTATTTCACTAACATTTTTGTAATAGAAATGGTTGTCTTTTGTGGATAAGTAGCTACTAGCTACAAACATTCCCCAAATGACAAGAAGGGGACAAATAATCCTGGACGAATCGAAGTTTTAGAGTGCCTCTTGAAGTGTACAGAACATCATTTCACTGCACGAAGCAATCCTTTGTCAGTTTTCTCGTGATCATGTTGTGCATCTTTCTGAAATCTCTCCGGCCATGTCTGTAATAAGAGACAGATGCTGTGAATGCCTGTGATGTTCTTCTTCATCGTCTTCTCTGCTGGCCCTTGTCTAACTGCCTGATTCCAGAACATTACCAATCTGAAAAATATCATCTCAGATTAGCATACATATTGATTAAATGCTGTTAGAATTGCTGAAAGAATTGTTGTTATTCACGAATCGAGATCTTATCCGAGGCCTGGTTGCCACTGCCTTCTGTGTATAGAGGCGCCGAGAGCCCTACGGCCGCCGCCGCCGCCGCCGCGAAGGGCCGACGGCCCCATCTCCTGCCCTCTTCTTCTTCTGTGGAGCGACTGGCCTCGCTGAGTGCAGGGACCACGGGATCGCGGGACTATCGATCTGAACGGGCGGCGATCCGTGGATCGGACGCGGTGCGAGCAGAGATTCCGGCGGCCTCCTTGGGTACCGGACTCCGGAGCCGCGAGCAGCCACGGGGAGGAAGCCGCCGGACGCGTCAGACACTGAGACACCCATATTACATTAAGCCTCCTACCGCGATCCGACAATTTTCAAAAAGCACCCTGTTTTGGATCGCGACTATTGATCGCGATCCAAATTATTTACAGAATAGTCCCTGTTGCGCCGGCCATATCTGTTCTTCCTCCCGTGGCTGCGGCTCCGACGACGGCGGCCTCGTCGCCGTGACTGGATGGACTTCTGCCTCTCCCCCTTCGCCTCCGGACCTTCCCTCCCCGCCACTCCCCTCCTATTCCGGCGAGCAAGGAGCTGCCATGGAGAGGATCTCCGTTCCTGATGCGGAGCTCGTGGAGCTCGACGATGAATGATGCGTTCTTCTAATTCGCGGCGGCTACTTCATTAGTGTACAGCCTTCCAGTGAATTTAGCCCACCACCGAATCCGTGGCGCCTGAGACAAGGTTGGAAATGTGAGGATGCGTTTTGGTTGATTGCGCATGAAAATCTAGTAGTTCGATCTGAAATGCAACGAAATGCTTTTTTGCTCCAAAACAACGAAATGCTTTTGTGCTCCAATGCAACGAAATGCTTTTGTGCTCCAATGCAACGAAATGCTTTTGTGCTCCAATGCAACAACTAGTTACATGATTTTCACTATGATTTGTTCTTGGAAGCCGTGAAACCAAATAATATTGAGTATACACCACACCAGGCAGTGGCGTTGAACTTTGGATCATAAAGGCATCAATGGTGGTTCATTTTTCTCTGAGATAGTCAACGAGGGAACAATCGCGTCTCCACAACCCTTTGTTTAGAAAAAGGAAATGAAATTTAGGTTTTGGGTGTACATGGGGAAGTGTAAGTCTCTCTAAACACCAAGAAACCAATTGTGCCAATAGTAAAGATCCTCAATGGAAGAGTTCAGCGTGTCTCACAAGGCCTTGGTGAACAATGACGATTCCTCGAGATTGAAGCGCAAATCGAAGGAACTACCTCAAATGAAAGTATTATACACAATAGCTAAAGGGATCATTCATATGTCCGAAATCCAAACACAGTCAAACAAGATTGTGATCTGTGCATTATGCATTCCTATATGATTTGTTTTCCTCCAATTTCTCAAGATCTATGCTAACTCAGCACTACAGTTAGAGGAAAGCTCCATAGCTTCTGGCTTCCACTAATGCTTCTACTTCTATTTGTGCAAAATTGTTCTCATTATATGGGAGGCCAGGTCCATGCTTGGGGTGATGGCATGCCACTCTTTTCCCCTTCTCATGCATTTTATTCAATTCGTCATGACTATCCCGCCTCTGCTTTGATTGATACTTGCAAGCTTTGATCGTTTTGGACACAGCTTGCGCAACTGTATTCGCAAAAACCTTCGCAAAAAAAACTGTATTCGCAAAAAAAAAGCTTGTGCAACTGTACATTGATCTCCGAGTAAAATGGAATCCACAGGTCCGTAACCACCAAGTAGCCGAATTTCAGAAGTCAAATGAGACGAGAAATGCGGTACATAAGGGCAGGAAAGTCTGATGATCGAGATCAAATGAATATGTAGATAATAACAAATACCCAAATATACCTGCAGCAGTCTGAAGTCCAAAAGCAAGCAGATAATGCCATAATCAAGCATTTTGTGATATCACACGATTTGTTTTCCTCCAACATCTTACTGGGTGGTGTACCAATTGATGTTTAAGGGTTAAGTACTATGTTGGCTGGAAATTATGATCACACCGCCAGTTATTTATGACTTTTGCTGTAATTCTTCTCTAGTTAGTTATTGTTGTCTTTTAATAGGAGCCAAGATCATGTAAAAATGGAGGGCATGCAAGGTCCGATGCGTTTTCAACCGTTTCATGAGTTTCCGGTTTGTGACAGAGTTTTGACAGAGGTGCACACCTCGTTGTCTGATTTTCGGGGGAATTGGATGTTGGGTCAAATTTTGTGAGGTTTCAGTGGCCCAGCAAGGAGCAGGCCCTGCATTCATGTACTTCACGTTTTCATTTTGCTCAAGTCGATCCTCCACCGTTTCAAAAAAAAAAAAAGTCGATCCTCCACTCACCCAACTTTTATTTGACGGGACACTCACTCAACTTGCATTCTCAACGGACACTACAGACCAAAATAAGAGACTAGAATTGCTTTAGGAATGAACACGATCCTTTTATTCACTTCGCACCATTTTCTAAAGCTTGGAGTCAAAGTTACAACTGATGATTACATGAGCACAATTACAAGAATGATTGTGGGAAAGGTACAACTATTTCCTTTTTGGAAAAGCTGGTCTTTGGAATTCGGATGCCTCCAAAATCTGCTCATGAGCTTGAATTCTGAACTTTATTTGAGAATTGCTGTGACAGTAGTACGAGTTTGCCTAGTACTGTACAACTGCCATCCTGATTCACAAGAGTTCAATGCTGCACAATATAAGCAAATTATGAAAGTGCCCTGTTTTGGCTCACTTGCTACGTGGTGCTACTGCTGTTACATATTCAAACTTCAGGTGCCAAAAGGCATTACAGAGTTTGCCTATTTTCAGTGTAGATACATAGGCTGATCAAAGCAGCAAGAAAATGAAAGGAATATAAACATAGGAGCAGTATATGGGATAACAAAACGATTTGTGGTCTCAGCAACCATCATACCACAGCCTAAGGAGCGACCGGCAAACGGTGGCACCAACATCAGTTTCAATAACCGGAGAGCTTGGAGTTTCACAGGATGTGTGTCAGTAAAGGTGCTATGCATATAATACATTGGCATTCGAAATTTCACCTCGCTACATCTTTGAACTTTGCAATACGATCTGATTTGTTTTCCTCCAGATTCTCACTGTCTAAAGTTCTTAATACCGATTGCATAACGATTCAATACATTTTCTGTCAAAAGAGCTAAGGATTCAATACTATATGCAATGACTGAAAACTAGAGCAAATTATCGTGATAATTAATCGCGATTCAAATTATTTACAAACAATTCCCTGTCGCGCCGGGTAACTCTGTTCTGTTGAATAAACCACGACCATGGGGTCTGTCCATGGCGTGTGCGTCGTTGTGTTTGTTGTGTTCAAGTTCGAGTCAGTCGTGTACGCCGTCGTCATGTCGAGGCGTGCGCGTGTCCGTGTGCAGGCTAGCTGCAGCGCAAGGTCAAGTCTGGGATTGCGTCGTGTCTCGTCCAGGCTCATCTAGATTAAGTCGGTTGAGGTTAGTCCGTGTGATAGTGCAGGAGTGCTGCGTGAAATCAGGATGGGTTTAGTTAGGAGTCCATGGCGAGATCCTCGCGTAGATGGCCTGGTCTTGCGGATGAGGAGAGCTCTTGTGCAGGTGGCCCGAGTCGCATGGATCGTGGTGGACTGGCCGGGAGTGGAGGTTGTGCTCCAGAACGTGTGTTCCGGGTCCTATATGTTGTAAAACGTTTATTGGGCCAGGCCCATCTTCTAGAAGAAGATGTCCTGATCCATGTGGACATCTTTATCGAAACTGGACCCAACACGAAGTTAGGGTTCCACCCCTATAAATAGTTGAGGAGACCCCCCTGTGTACCCTGACATCAGAATTTCGAAATAAAAAATTTCGTCTCCTCTATTCCAGTTTTACCTTTTGTTATCTGTCGTGATCTACGTGCCGTCGTTCCGCCGATAACCTAACACGTTATCAGCACGCTCTAATCGAGGTCATCCAGCAGATCAGCGAGCAACGGTACGTTCTGGTTTTCGTATGATTTTTGTTAATCTTGACTCGTTGCAGCCAAGATCTGTCCATGAAGGCCAGCTAAAAATAAGGCGAAAACAGAGTAAAATAGGATGGGCGCAACGTCGCCAGGACGTGTGCTTCCGGTGCAACGCTCCTTAGATCTAACTCTAGATCTACATCTTAGATCGAGATCTATGATGCAACAGAGAAAAAGATGGGCGACGGGTTAAATAACCCTAACCCTAGATCGAGGCGTGATCCACGGTGAAGTCGCCGAGATCTAATCTACATCCAGATCCGAATACAGAGAAGCAACACAGGGAACCGGGTTTTCAAACCCTAACCCTAGTTCGTGAATCCACGGCAAAGGCGGCGAGATCTAATCCAAGATCTGCAAACCAGAAAAAAACGACGGCGCCGCCGCGGGCCAACGCGCCCGGGCCGACGCGCGAACCAGGCCAACGCGCCCGGACCGCCGTAGGCCGCGCCGCCGCCGCGCCACCGCGCGCTCGTCGCGCCAAGCTCGGCCCACCTCACCGCGCCGGCCCGGCCTCCGCGAACCGCCGTGCAGCAGCCCGGCCCGGCCACCATGCAGCGCCGCGCCCGGCCCGGACTCCGCACGAGCCGGCCTGGCCTCCGAGCCACGCCGCTTCTGCGCACCCAGGGCCCGGACACCTCGCCGCGGCTCCGGTCCCCAGCCACCGCGCCTCCATGCGAGGCGTGTCGGACCAGCCAGGGGCGAGCCGCGCCGCCTTGACTCGGAGCAGACGCCGCGCCGCCAGGAGCGGGAGCGCCTCCAAGCTCCGGGCTCCGGCCACCGAGCCGCCATGCGCTAGACACCGCCCCGGCCATGGCTCCGGCCTCCGCGCCATGCGCGCGTGCCGCGTAGCCTTGGCCTACTGTCCCGCCAGATCCAGATCTGAGGAAGAAGGGGAAGGAAGAAAGAAAGAAGAGTGCGGCGGCTGGTGGAGAGAAGTGAAGAGAAACTAGGGTTTCGGCCCTGTGTTTATACTCCCGCGCGATTTTACAAAAAAGTCCTCGTGTTTTTTCAAAATCACGAAGATGTCCTCCCGCAGCACTGAATTTTATGAAGAAGTCCTCAGAATTTCAGAAAATACGAGATTATACTCGAAAAATCTGAAAATTACAAAGAAGCCCTGGAAATTACCAGAATAGTCCTCGGAGTATCAGAAAATTATGAAAATATCCTCGGAACATCTGGAAATTACCAGAATATCCCCGGAATATATGAAAATTACGGAAAAATCCTGTTAATTACGAAAATTGACATGGATACTCCGAAAATTGCCAGAAAAATAGAAAATTACTGGATTGTGTTATTTTTGCATATAACACCCCAGTTTTTGGTGATTTTATATAAAAACACCAATATTATAACTTAAACACGCAGTTTTTGTTATACTTATGCTTTCTATTACTTGGATACATGAATTAATCCTTGCACATTGACATCATGCAGATGTCTGACCTCGTGAAGAGAGACTTTGAAGTCTTGACTCCTCATGGAAGCAACTACCTGTCATGGGCACTTGATGCGGAGATCCTCCTAAGCAGTAAAGATCTTTTGAAGACCGTTTTGCCTAAGGCGGGAGACACTGCCACAACAAATGTGGAGAAGGCGCAGGCATTGCATTTCTTGCGCCACCACTTAAGTGCTACTCTGAAGAGTGAATACATGACAGAACGTGATCCAAAAGTCTTGTGGGACTCATTGAAGAAACGCTTTGAGCAGATTGAAAATGTCTTACTCCCCAAGGTTGAGCGTGAATGGCAAAACCTATGCTACCAAGACTACAAGACTGTGGAGGATTACAACACCAAGCTTTATGGGATTGTCACACGCATGAAGCTTTGTGGCAAAGAGCTCACGCAAAAGTATCTTATTAACAAGACCCTCTCCACCTTTCACCCTAAGTTCACTCACGTGAGCCGCCAGTACAAAAAGGAGAATTATGAAACCTATGTCGCCCTGAGTAATGCATTGCAGCAAGATCAGGGGGAGGACGAATTGATCATGGAGAATCATAAGAATTGTCCTACTGGCTCCTTGGCACCGCATGAAGCGAATGCCGTCTCCTTCAATAAGAAGAAGAAGAACAAGAATAATAAGGGTAAAGGTGCTCCCAAAGCTTCACCAAATGCACCCCCGAAGGTTCAAAACAAACCCAATGCTTTCAAGAAGAACGCAAAAGGGAAGTCAAAGAAGACACCTTCAGGGGGAGCGTACGGTGAACAGGATCAAGATTGCTATAGGTGTGGTATGCATGGCCATTGGTCTAAAATATGTGAAACACCACAGAAGTATGTTGACATGTACAAAGACCTCAAAAAGAAGCTCGCGCAGCATGAGGCTAACTTTGTTGAAGGCACGCAGCCAACAACAAAGACACCAATGGGCCATGCATCACCAAGCAAATCCCCTGACCTGGAGTTGGACAATGATCTCGTGGATGAGGACATTGATGATGAAGAAGATGTGCATGGAGATTCTGCGTAGTCACGAAGACTATTAAGAATTACTTAGTTATCTATTTGTAATAGGAGTGAAATAAGTTTAAATTCCTCGAAGGAATTAGTTCGTTTATGTAATCTCTCGAAAAGAAGACATTTGCTTTGAATAAATCAGTTTGTGGAGTTTGTCATTTATTACTCTCTTTGTTTATACATTTCTTATGTATGAATTACAACATTGTGGAGGAAAATGACTATGGATGAGGAGCTCTGTCTAGTAGACAGTTGCACCACTGCTACTATTCTAAGGGACACTTGCTATTTCCAGACACTTCGAAAGTATACTGGAAATATTCCTACTGTTATTGGCAATAACAATAAGATTGTTGGCACAGGAAGGGCCACATTTGTCCTACCAAATGGTACGCAATTAACAATCCAAGAAGCATTACTTTATTCGGATTCAACCCGGACATTGTTAAGCTTTAAGGATATCTGAAGAAATGGGTTTCACGTAGAAACCAATGACGATGGAGGTGAAGAACGTCTTATCATAACCAAGAAAGAAGGCAATAAGAAGACCACTATTGAAAGTTGTCCGTCAGTCAAAGAAGGCTTGTACTACACGTACATTAAGCCAAACAAAGAATTTGCTACGTTCAAGACTATCTTTACCAATCAAGAAGCATATAGATTATGGCATGACCGTCTTGGTCATCCTGGCCTTAATATGATGCAGAGAATTATGAAGAATGCAACGGGGCATAATTTGAAGACAAAAGATTTCCTAAATCAAGCAGATTTCTTGTGCATTGCATGCGCAAAAGAGAAGCTTATTACTCGCCCCTCGCAGCTTAAGATTCAAGCAGAATCTATGTCATTTCTTGAACGAATTCATGGTGATATATGCGGACCAATTAATCCCTTATCAGGGCCTTTCCGCTACTTCATGGTGTTAATAGACGCTTCCTCGAAGTGGAGCCATGTATGTCTATTATCTACTAGAAACCATGCATTTGCACGATTGACTGCCCAGATCATACAATTGAAGACACATTTTCCAGATCATAGAATCAAATCCATTCGAATGGACAATGCTGGAGAATTTAAATCGAAGGTATTTGATGATTATTGTATGAGTATGGGCATCAAAGTGGAACACTCCGTACCACACGTGCATACACAAAATGGTCTTGCAGAATCATTAATCAAGAGGATCAAATTGATCGCTCGACCATTGTTACAGAATTGCTTATTGCCTACCTCTTGTTGGGGGCATGCGGTGTTGCATGCAGCAGCACTTATCCAATTACGACCATCTGCTACACATGAAGAATCACCATTAGCATTGGTGCGTGGTAGAATACCAAATGTTTCCCATTTACGGAGATTTGGATGTGCTGTATACATTCCAATCCCTCCACCTCAGCGAACTGCTATGGGCGCACAACGGAAACTCGCAGTTTACGTTGGCTATGAAAGTCCGTCCATAATCAAGTACTTAGAACCCTCCACAGGAGATTTGCATACTGCAAGGTTTGCTGATTGTATATTTAATGAAGATCATTTCCCAGCATTAGGGGGAGGAAAGTATCTCTCTAGAGAAGAATGCCGGCAAATAGATTGGGATGCTAAAGGAATCCTAGGAATGGATCCTCGCACTAAAGAAGCTGAACTCGAAGTTCAGAATATACTCCACTTGCAGAGAGTTGCTAATGAATTGCCTGAAGCTTTCACCAATACAAGAGACATTGTGAAGTCTCATATACCAGCTGTAAATGCTCCAGAAAGAATAGAAATCCCATTTGAAGAGGATGAATATATGGAATTCCAACCTTCTTTCATAAAAGCAACGAATGCTAGGAAGAGGGGGAGTGAACCGGTTACAAGGGCACCCAAGAAGCCTAGAGTACAAGCTCAAGCTAAAGCTCCTAGGAGACGTCCTGCGGAGAAGAAGCCTAAGCAAACTGCTCAAAAGAAAACCAAAGAAGGTGAAAGTGATCCACATGAAGTGGTGAGACTTGAAGAATTAAACCCAAGTGAGAATATGCATGAATCTCATGAAGGGATACCGGAAATTCCTGACCTCAATGTATCTATCGATAATGAGGATCAAGGAAATGAAAATTCAATGAATTATGTTGAGACGCGAGTGGTATATAATAGAAAGACACTTGAAGTCAATACATACTTTGCCGAAACGATTGCAACACAAATTGATTTGGAATCTGAACCGAAATCAATAAAGGAATGCAAGAAGCGTCCTGATTGGCCAAAGTGGAAAGATGCAATCTGTGCAGAGTTAAACTCGCTGAAGAAAAGAGAAGTGTTTGGTAGTGTAAACCTTACACCAACTGGCATTAAACCAGTGGGTCACAAATGGGTATTTGTCCGGAAGAGAAATGCTCAAAATGAAGTGACTAGATATAAAGCGAGACTCGTAGCTCAAGGTTTCTCGCAGAGACCTGGCATTGACTACGAAGAAACCTACTCTTCCGTAATGGATGGAATCACATTCCGGTATTTAATCTCAATGGCGGTGAATATGAATTTGCAGATGCGACTTATGGATGTGGTCACAGCATATCTATATGGAACATTAGATACATAAATCTATATGAAAGTTCTAGAAGGTATAAAAGTCCCAAATGAAGATGACCGCAAATTATATAGTGTCAAATTACAGAAGTCACTATATGGTTTGAAACAATCAGGAAGAATGTGGTATAACAAGCTCAGTACATTTCTCTTGGAAAAGGGATTTGTGAAGAATGAAGATTGTCCTTGTGTATTCATAAAGAAATCAGAGATAGGCTTTTGCATAATCTCTGTTTATGTTGATGACTTGAACATTATTGGTACTACCAATGAAATTGAAGAGACTTGCTCATACTTGAAGACTGAATTTGAAATGAAGGACCTGGGCAAGACTACGTATTGTTTAGGTTTGCAACTTGAACATACTCCTGAAGGGGTACTCTTGCACCAATCAAACTATACCAAGAAGGTATTAGAGAGATTTAATATGCACGAAGCATATCCACTCCGAACACCTATGGTGGTGAGATCCCTTGATATAGATCAAGATCCTTTTAGACCGAAGCAGGAAGATGAGGAATTATTGGGACCTCAATATCCATACCTCAGTGCCATTGGAGCCTTGATGTACCTTGCGAATGGTACAAGGCCCGACATAGCTTTTGCTGTTAATCTACTGCAAGATATAGCTCAGCACCGACTCGAAGGCATTGGAATGGCATCAAGCAAATCCTCAGATATTTGAGAGGAACTGAAGACCTTGGATTATTTTTCAAGAAGAATGGAGAATTAACCCTTGTGGGTTATGTTGATGCTGGATATTTATCTGATCCACATAAATCAATATCTCAGACGGGATATGTGTTTTTATTTGGAGGAACTGCAATTTCTTGGAAGTCACCGAAGCAAACATTGGTTGCTACATCGATAAATTACTCGGAGATCATCGCATTCTTTGAAGCTGCAAAGGAGTGCGCCTGGCTCAGGAGGATGACAAGCCATATAATGAATACTTGTGGAGTGGCGTATACTCCATCCCCTACAATTATCTATGAAGATAATAAAGCTTGTATTGCACAAGTACAATCGGCATACGTAAAGTCGAACAGGACAAAGCATATGTTACCTAAATTCTTCCACACGCATGAAATGCAAGAGTAGGGAGAGATTTTAGTAACACATGTCCGATCTTGTGACAATCTTGCAGATATGTTCACAAAGGCCTTACCTTCCCGCACTCTCGAAGAGTGTCGGCGTGGTATTGGCATGAGAAGACTTAGAGAAGTGCTTGGAATAGGGGGAGAACTTCCCTAAGTACATCACATTCCCGAACTAAATGAGTTATCTCGAAGATAATTCATATCAGTCATGAAGATTGATAAACATTAATCATGAAGATTAAAAACATTGCACTCTTTTTCCCTTATGAGTTTTTCACATGAAGTTTTCTCAATAAGGTTTTTAACGAGACAATGTGTGCATACAAGTGGTGGTAATATGTGCTCTTTTCTCCAATTTTTCCCACTGGGTTTTTAGGAGTTTTTATGAGGCATACTTATCACGATAAAGAGCCCAAGGGGGAGTGTTGTAAAACGCTTATTGGGCCAGGCCCATCTTCTAGAAGAAGATGTCCTGGTCCATGTGGGCACCTTTATCGAAACTGGACCCAACACGAAGTTAGGGTTCCACCCCTATAAATAGTTGAGGAGACCCCCCTGTGTACCCTGACATCAGAATTTCGAAATAAAGAATTTCGTCTCCTCTATTCCAGTTTTACCTTTTGTTATCTGTCGTGATCTACGTGCCGTCGTTCTGCCGATAACCTAGCACTATAAATCCCATTGCACCCACCGTTGTTCAGTTGAGTCGAGCAATACAAAAGAAAACCAACGACGTTGTGTCGCTATTGCCGGTGTTTGAGCTCGTGTCCCTCGCGTGTGTTTTCCTAGGAGTCCCAACATGTTCTTCTCCCCCACAGACTTCCGCCTCTCCTCTCGACCTCTACCTCTTCGCTGGAGAGCCCATCCTACACCGTCGTTGAGGGATTGGATTGGAGAGCCGGGCGGCCTTCACTGCCCTGGAATGGATCGCCGAGAGGGGAGCTGCCGGGACGATGTTCTCCGTCCCTGTGGAAGACCGCGTTCAGTATCGACTTTGACGTGGAACGCTGTGTTCTTTCCAGTTGATGCAGCAGTATAATCACTGAATTATAATTCTCTGTATTCAATCCACTATTCTACTTCGATTTGGAGCTTAATTGGTCGGCTGCAGACGATTGGAAACTTTGAGAGTGCACACAGGTTCAAATTTCTTTCAGTCAAACACGATTTATGTTTCGGCCCATTGCAACTGAAAGTAGAGTTGCTTTGAGATGCAAGCAAAAACAATGTACCTCCGATCCAACCAACAAAGTTTTTTTTTTTTTTGAATGGATCCAACTATACATGACATTCAGTTACAGGTTTTTCTCGAGGAAATCTACGTTGGGAGTTACCCACCTAAACTTTCCTGGAGCTGAAAAATTGTTTTACAAGGGACGAGCGGAAGAGATCGAAGCAGAGTTCATTATATCATGTTGCAGATATCGACAAGATTTGTAAGCTGCATATGCGATCATGGCCTCTTAATATAAAGAGACATCGCTTCCCCTGCACATTAAGAGACCCATCAAGATGACGAACTGGATTGGTTTTGTGTTGAATTGTCCCTTTCATATAACTTACTTATGCTATCCATTTTGGACGTTTATGTAGGCGGCATTGACTTTTATGTGCTATCACTGCGTCTTATAGTGTGCTTGTACCAGGTACAATGGGATGGCATCAACCCTCCGAGATATATTGCACAGAAGATTTTGAGAAAGAAGAATGATGTCTAGTAATTACTAGATGACTTATATGTTGTCTAATAGACGGCTCGGTAACCGTCTAACTATTGTAGATGAGGTTTTTGTTGCCTGTAAGTTTGCACATGGTCCTTCTAGTAGACAATATCTTTCAGATGATGCATTGTTTTTAAGCCGTCTAGAAATGATTTGGATGTGTCTTCTAAACAACTACCGTATGGACCACTGTACATGGTGCAGGCATTCCACCACTAGCGATTTTATTCCAAGCACTTTGGTCTGTTTGGAGCGCACTCTCTGAAATCATATATAGCAATAGCTAATATAAGAAGAAGAAAAAAGATTTGAAATGCTCCACAATTGAAACACTGAAGTTCAGAACAGAATATATATTATGCTACACAGAAAAACTAGCTGAGGAACGCAAGAAAACAAGAGGTTGGAGTTTTGCTAACCTCAAAATATTGTTGAAAGAGCCTATTCCACAGAATTATACAGTGGCTTCTCTAATTGATTTATTTGTTGGAGTGTGATAAGGATGCGCTCACGGGTGGGTAGTGTGGAGAATGCATGGTGACGCACGCATACCCCTGTGATAGTAGTAGTACTAGTAAATAAGCAATCAATGTTTTCTGTTCGCATTAGGAAACTGTCTTAACTTGGCAGAAAAGGGTTGCTTGGTTATGCAAATGATATCGTGTTTTTCTTTTCTAAACCAACTCTTAAAGTTTCAGTTTTGGAAGTAGTTACCTAAGAGCATCTCTATAACAATGATATTTGTCTATTCATGTCACTACCAGAATCCAGTTTTTTCTTGAGAGTGACATATTTTCGTGAGGGTCAGTAATTAAAAAACCGCCATGAAAAATGCAATTTTAGTGATGGCTGCTCTGAACCCTCATGAAAATTCGGTTCATGTGTTGTTGTCTGTTAGACTGTTACAAGAACATAGGAATTCAAAAGGCAATAATAAAATGCTTCACATGAAAACAAAGGAGTCCAAGGGAATATGCTTCACACGAAATAAAGGAATCGAAGTGGTTAGACTTATGCTTATTTTAATGCAACATTTTGACAAAAGACTAGATTCGAATCCCTCAAAGATGTGAGTGCTTCTAGTTGTAGTAATTTTATTTATTTGCATGTTATAGGGGCACCCACGGGGTGATGACTGAGCATGTATTCGTCATCCATGCGATGGTAAATAAGACAATGATTGCTTGTTTCTGTGCGCAAGGAGGCTCATCAACTTGACAGAGGTTTTGTGTGCTATAGGCCGAGGTCTGATCGTATTGCGTTGCCGTTATAAAATCAACTTTTGTTGAATACTTATAAGGATAAACGAAAATATCTATTTGCAGAGAAGGCAGATTGTATAGAGCATTGGAAAATTACATGTCTCGGTCTTGTGGGGCCACTTGCTCAGAGGAACAGGAAGGGCTATATATACCGAACCATTGGGTCGAGAGCTAAAAACCACCCAACTAGATCGAATAAGGTTCTTTCGTTTCTTCTTGCTCTCTCCCGCTCCAATATTGAAAGCATAGCTACTATATCTAAGCATGCATCCATCCACAGTTCTTCTGATCCTGGTGGCCGCCAGTGCTGCCATGGTGCACGGCCACCCTGCCGCTAACACTCCAGCAGCACAATTGTCAGACCCCATTTCTGGAATCTGTTGTGCATCCTGTATCAGTCCCTAGATCAGTAGCTGATACGCACAAGAACACAGATATGATAATCAAAAGCTTACTTCGTATAAATATGATACCTGTTAACGGACCTTCAGTGGCGAATGACTAGGATTCGAAGTCTATCCCAGTGCATCCGACCGACAAAAGGTGAAGCAGACAGCGGAAGACTTTGGCCCAAAGCCACAAGCAAACTTGAGAAGCAGAACCGAAAACCCAATCGTCGTCGTCTTCTACGAAGTCTTCTCCTACTAAACCAACATTCGCAAACGCGTGAGTACATAAAGTACTCAGCAGGCCCTACACTACACAAGGGTATAAACATGCATATTTGGTTCTAGCAAGGATTTAGGCTTATTGGTTCATTTGCAGAAAGCAACTTTTATGTAGGGTTCAGAAAGATATACCAAGGATTAGAGAAGAAAAACCATAGTTTGACAATATTTTAGTTGGTTGGCCCTGGGGGAGGATGAAACATTCCCGCCAGTTCCCAAATTTTAGTTGGGCCTTCTGACCTCAATGGTCATACCGATCCGGCATACTTGCCATCACTTCCAAAACACGAGCAGGCTACTGCTCACGCACACATCAAGGAATCATCATAAAAGTGGCTAATCATTCTAAACTCAACATAGATGCGTCATATGCCGTGGCTGCCGTCCATCCGGATGAATTTTACACTCTGTAGAGGTTGTACATCTTTACCCACCGACTACATTGCTCTTTGCAAGGGAGCAACATAGCGAAACCCACCTTTCCCGAGTATCCCCACAATGCCACCCACAAGCCATACCCAGGGGCTCATTCATGAGACTACAAGTAGTCATCATGCAGACCCGTCTGCACATCAAGGTGGGGATCACAAGCCAGACCTCCTAAGCAATACACACTCCGGAGTCTTCTCCTGGGCGCTCGTTTGCGCTACTGCCTCCTGGATGGATCAAAGTGGAAGGTACCAGAAAGTTAGGGTCAAGTCCTGCCCATAACAGGATCCGTGGTAGTACGGGAGACATCTAGTTAAAGGTTGAATGAACCGGTCCTTATGTGGCCGGGCAAGCACCATGTTCCCACACTAGGGGATCATCACACTTATCCATCTCATCATCAATCACTTAATAATGGTCTTGCCCGCAATCCAGCCCATCCCATCATCACCGTCACCATCATCACCATCACCTAACACAGTTGTGCTACTCCCAACCCCAAATATCACACGCACACCACCAAACTCATTAACACATTTGCAAAAGGTATATATGTGAATAAGGTGTGGCAATGTAGAACATTGCGAGGGTTCCTAAGCAATCTAGTAACAAGGCGAACGTACCATCATAGAAATGATGGAACAATCCTAGGGTTAACAAGGTGACAGGTAAACAAGGGTAAACAAGGATCAGAATATTAACGCCTAAGTAAATGGCATCAATATCGATAGCAAGTAGGACCATAGCTACACAAGTAGTAAAATATCATTAGCGATCACTATATGCGCGTGCATGTGAACATATATACATAGTTATACGAAAGAGCATGTGTTACTCATGAACATGTATAAGTTGCTGATATGGTAGTGGCACGTGCATATGGTCATGCATGTTATGAATGCACAATTGCAATTAAAAGGGAAATAAACAACAATAGAATTCAATAAGATCCAATGAAAAGACCGCATTTAAACAAGATCGACAAATCAAATAGGTTGGTGGCGGTCGATGGCAACACGGGATTAAGTTCAACTAAGCGATAGCTGAACTAGGTTATGGTTGAATCTAGGTCACGATGCAAAGAGGTTACTATGCTTTGGTATGGAAGGACACGGAGATATTGGCTAGGTTCAACACTAACAAGGTGAAGGAACATTGGCGTTGAATGATTTATCGAAATAGGATTTATCAAGCGAGAGAGGAACTTAGGGTATGGATGGTTTATATATCTAGTGTGCAGCTCTAAAAGCAGTAACAAAAGATTCTACGCATTTCTATGAACGCGTGAGCGCAAGAATCGCTCAAAACGGAGCTATGGTTGCAAAGTTACGGAGATTTAAAGATTCAAAGGGCTTATTTGTAATTACAGAGGACTTACATGTAATTACAAAAGGATCTGGGGACTAGTATATAATTATGGAAAAGTTTAGGAGCCCTGATGTAAAATGACAGGGCTAAAATGTAATTACAGGAAAGTATATGGGCTTTTCTGTAAAAAGATGGGACCTAAACAGAATTAAGATAAACTAGAGGGGCTTATCTGTAAACTGTTCAGGAGCCGGGATTTTCTAGGATTTATGGAATTATTTTTGTATTGGAAAAACCATGGACCAAGTCCACGAGAGTCGTGGACCGGGCAAGGGCCGTGGTCTACCGGTCCACGGTGGACCGGTTACATACCCTGAAGGGGTACCTAATCTGGGCCGTGGGATCTAGATCGGACGGCTGAGAGAGATGGGGAGAAGACGCGGTGGCCGGCGGCGGCCGAGCGGCGCGGGAGGCGGCGGCGACTCGCCGGAGTTGGCCGGAACGGCGCTCCGGTGACCAAAAGCTCGCCGCGGAAGCTCGAGGAGAGAGAGGAGGAGACGGCGAACTCACCTGGAGGGTCGCGCGAGGTCGGGAAGCGGCGGAGGGAGCCTGCGACGGCGAGGCACTGCGCGGCTAGGGTTTGGAGCTTGGGAGCGGCGACGGCTTCGGAAATGAGGGAAAAGACAGCGCCGGGGGCTCGGTTTTATAGGGCGAGGTGACGTGCGTGGCAAGGCGGAGCAGAGGGGGCTTCGAGGCGAAGGATTGCCGGAGTTAAGGTTGCGGCGGTGACCTTATCCTCTGCGGTCAACAATTGCGGCGACGTCCTTATCTGATAGGGTCAGTGCGGAGTCAAGGCGGCGACGTGTGAACGCGGAGCTCGTCATGACTTGAAGTTGCGGCGGTCCACGTGCGCAGGCGTGGCGCCGAGCTGGAGGACGAGGCGGCGACGTCGGACGGCTTGGCCGAGCTGGAGGAAGGAGAAAGGGGGAGATGGGCCAGGCTGGGCCAAGGTGGGCCGTGGCTGGGGGAAGGAAGAGAAAGAGCAGGGGAAAGCGGGCTGGGCCGGCAGGAATAGGAAAGAAGGACGAGGCCCAGGGAAAAGAAAATTGGTTTATTCTTTTCTAGCACTTGAGGGACTTCAAATTTGAAAAGGAAGTTAACATCAAGAAACACTCAATTAAAACCAGTAAATTCAAAATGCATATGGTGAGATTTGTGCATGTTTAAATCCAAGATTTTTAAAATAAAGTGTATTTTACAAAGGGTTTGACACATAATTATTTTATTTTGTTGTAAACTCAAAAGTTCAAATTTTTAGTAAATATTAAATGTAAATAAACACTTGTGCGTAGGTTTTATATTTTGAAAATTTTAGATTCCACTAAGTTTGAATTACTTTAGTTAATTTTATTTTGAAAATCTTGTGAGAAGGAAAGAAATAAACAAAAATTCAAAGTCGGAGTGATTTTTATTCCATTTAATTACTGGTTTGAAATTTGGGGCGATACAGATCTACCCCACTTAAAAGGAATCTCGTCCTCGAGATTCGAACAATCTTCCGGATGGTGTTGAACTTTTCTTGCGTCTTCTTGCTTGACGGTGGTAACGTCCAAACTTTTGTCAAAGGTTTCTTGATGTCGCAACCATTGATAGCAGATTTTCTCTACCTTTGTGATCTTCCATATTGTAGATCGATGTAGCGATGATTGTTCCTTCAAGGTTGTAACGGGGTCCTACCCCACTTAAAAGGATTCTACTTGAGGTACCCAGATAAGTTCCATTGTTGCTATGCTTATCTTATCCAAGGAATTAAGGCTTTTTCTCAATATCCCATGAATTGCTTTCTCCAAACACCTCTATTTCCAAAGTATCCTTACGGTGGGTTTACTAAGACTTTTACCCAATTTTGGAGGTAAAATCATCTCCATTGATTTGGTTTGAAGTCTTTTCTTAACAAGTCCGGATTTCCTATAGAAAACATAATGATGTACAAAATCAGTTATGTCATGACATTCAATCATCCAACCTTGTCGTATTCTCAGTGGTAAACCTTGGCGGCATATCCAGTCCATCAAGTAAGACATTCCATGATAGTGGGTGGACTACCCCACTTAAAAGAATTATCTTGGGGAAAACATATGTTAACATATTTGTATTTCACCCCAAACAGAAAGGTCATTGAATGTGTCCTTTGTAAACCTTATATTGACGCATATCACAATTGCTGAATGGATATTAAACATCATCTCAACATACCTTATTTCATAATCCAGTTTACATGGTGGTTCACCACTGACATTCAGTGTTTTCCAAGTACAGAAGCGACGAGCACAATTTTACTACTAGTCCAATGGCTTACTCCTTCCGGATAGAAGCTTGTGGTATCTCGTGATCATCTCCAAATATCACTGATGTCGGGGTTTTGATTGAACTGGCACGAATGTCATCATTGTTATAGTCGGCTTGGGGACAGTCTGCTATGTAGTGTCCCTTCTGCTTGCATAGGTAGCATTTTCGATGTCCTCGTGGGGCCTTAACAATATTCCCTATTTGTTGGTTCCTCTCATTCTGATGACGAATAACTGGGTTTGTACAATGCAGAGAGGATCCGATGAGCTTCTTCTGTCTTGCTTTCTGATATCTTCGTCTCCTGCGATGATTTCTATTCATTTTCTGAGATTCTTCTCTCTGTTTAAGCCTATGCACATTGATATTTTGCTCTTGATGCACAATGATATTTTGTTCTTTGTCCACAATGATATTTTGCTCCTCATCCACAATGATATCTTGGTCTTTGTCATTTTCCCACTTTGACCAAGCATCTTCAAGTAAGATGGTACGATTCATCAGGGTATTGAAGTCTGGATAGACATGAGTGACTAGCTAAACATTCAGTCTATTGTTAAGTCCTTTACGAAAGCGATCTTGCTTTTTCTTATCGGTTGATATTTCTTCTGGAGCATAGCGAGAAAGTTTCATGAACTTGCGTATGTACTCTTGTACTGTCATAGGTTCTTGCTTCAGTGAACGAAATTCATCAGCTTTCATTTCCATAATTCCTTTAGGGATATGATGGTCACGGAATGCGTGTTGAAATTCTTCCCAGCTGATGGTGTCTGATTTTGTTGTTGCTTCGCTAAAATTTTCCCACCATTCAGCGGTTGCTCCAATTAATTGATGTGTTGCTAACATCACCTTTTCTTGATCATTAGCGTTGACAACATTGAGTTTCTTATCGATGTTCCTGATCCAATCATCAGCTGCCAATGGGTCATCATCTATGCTGTCGTAGATAGGTGGCTTGAGTTTCATAAATTCTGCCATCCTCGGACTGATTTCATGATTACTCTGTTGCTCTTACAAAAGATCTTGCATCAGTTGGGTTTGCATGGCTATTACTTCAGTGAAGTTGACCAGTGTCGTTTCAGGAATCTCATTACTGCCTTGGTTGTCGTTACCTTCGATCTCTTGGTTGTTTTCTTCTTCATTGTTGTGACTTGCCTCAGTTTCCTGACTATGGGTTGTGGGGGGTCTTCTTTTGTTCGCTTTAAGCCGTTGTTGTGTGATTGGCTTCTTCCTTTTGTTGGTTGCACCTCTTGCGGTTCGTCCTGTAGGGTCATGTTCTTCAGCTGCTTTTACATTGTGCTTTTGGCGAGTTTGAATTCGGGCGGACCTTTTTGGCAGCATCCTGGTTTCACCAGCAGAGATTTAGGCAGTGGGTAGGGAAGGGTATTGGCCTTAAGCTTTTATTAAGCTGCTATTCTAGTTATTAGATGTTGTTATTGTTATTATGCTATTTAGTTTGATTAAAGCACACAATCATAGAAAATAAGGAGCCAAAATCAACGAAATCATCGAATCACACAAACAACACGATTTATTTGTTGAGATCTTAGGTGTATGCGTGCTACAAACGAGGTTTAAGGCTAAAAGGGGAATGACTATCGATTTTTGATTGTCCTCAGAACTCGACCAATAGTCAATTGACCAAAAAGAATCGAAGGGGTCATATGACTTGGTCGGATAAAAGAAAACATCTTCTCACATTACTGCATCGGGTGCTTCATTGCCTTGATGCTTTAGTGTTATCCAAGTACGTGTAACCTTGCTCATCACATTCCGCTAGGGTTGAGATTCCAAATTTACATTCTTTCCTTGCTCGAAGGTAACTCGAGGTATTGTTTCATGGCAACATTTATTGCTCTTTAAACGGAAATACATCAAATTGTTTATACTACAACACTCTTACATGGATCTTGTATACATTGATGTTTAGCTTCCTACGGTGCCAGATTGGGGCTTTGATCCGAATTGCTACTCATTGTCTCCTTGATGTCCAAACTCAAGGTACGACCGATTTGTTCTTCAAATGGGGTTGTCACTTGTTGTCTCCATACGTGTTCGTGCTAGGGCAATCTGCTGCGAGGTGCCCACGATACCGGCACAGGTAGCATTTCCGTTTTGCCCATGATGCCTTCTTTTCTCGTGGTTTGCCTTTACTGCTTTGTCCTTGAGTACTCTGCCTTTTAAAACCAGAAGGCCTCATGCCTAGCTTGTTCTTCTTTTTCTTCTTCTTCTTATTCTTCTTCTTTTTGTTCTCTTCTCAATTTTCTTGCTTTTGGGGAGATTCCGTCTTATGCACTTTGCACTCTTCTTTGAGCTCACCTGACTGGATCTGATGGCTTTTGTCCTTTTGTTGGTCCATCAGTGCTCTTTCCATGTTACCCAACCTTTCAAGTATACTTGCGATGATAGGAGGTGACATCAGAGAGGTGCCATCCATGTTAGTCCAAACTTCTTGCCCTTGAGGCTTATCCTGTACCTCAGGTTGAATTTCTGTAGATAGTGCAAGGTTCCGAGATTTCTCATTCGTCTTGTTGGTCTCTGCATCTATTGCTGCATTGTTTGGTTCGTAAAAGGGGCAAGCATTGATCTTATGTCCAGGGCTGTGACAACTGGAGCATGTCCTCTTAATGCCTTTAGCGCCATTGACATTTCTCTTTTGTCTAGGAACAAAATCCGGTTCGCGGTAGACCTGATATAATCTTCCTTCCACTTTTACGGTCATGTAGTCGGAGTTCTCCATTAGGTTAAAATTTCCTGTACAGACATGGCGAGTTGAGAAGTGACTTCCGCAGTTGATCGAGAGGAGAGCATGTGATTTTTAAAAGAAGGGGAAAAGGTACTACGGAAGATTTTGGAACTAGTTTTGAAAATAATCATTTTCGAACGTGACAAATCCTAGGTTTTCGTTCTACGGTCAAGTATTGCTCTGATACCACTCTGTCAGACCCCATTTCTGGAATTGTTGTGCATCCTGTATCAGTCCCTGGATCAGTAGCTGATACGCACAAGAACACAGATATGATAATCAAAAGCTTACTTCGTATAAATATGATACCTGTTAACGGACCTTCAGTGGCGAACGACTAGGATTCGAAGACTATCCCAGTGCATCCGACCGACAAAAGGTGAAGCAGACAGCGGAAGACTTTGGCCCAAAGCCACAAGCAAACTTGAGAAGCAGAACCGAAAACCCAATCGTCGTCGTCTTCTACGAAGTCTTCTCCTACTAAACCAACATATGGTCTTCACGTTCTTCTGTCAATGTCATTGTCTTCGAGTCCGTCTTCTCAGCTCGTATCTTCCGACTCGTCCTTGAAGCTTGGATTCTTCTGTATCTTCTTGAAGCTTGGATTCCTCTGGCTCGTCCTCGAATCTCACGTAAGCTAGCGCATAGAAACATACCGTATAAACAAACTACCGCAAAATAAATAAAGATTGAAGAGAGCCAATAAAATCCAATTAACTCCAATAGGAAGAACCGATAGAACTCCAATGAAGAACAAGGGGCATGACTCATGCATGATGCAGCACATTCTATTTATGAAAGATTACGTTACAGGTTATGTTCTTGGCCTTGTAAAAGCCATATTCACCTTGACAAATTATCGATTATCTAGTTTATCTCATGAGAGAACATGGATGCAGGGTTGCTCATAAAACCTTTATTTGTGAAACACTTTAGGGTGAAAGTGATGAGATGCACAGGTTTGATTAATGGTGATTACGTGCATATCTAATATGTAAACTTCTATATTATTCCTATTAAAGAACACGCGGGCAATTGTTTAATTATATGAACTATGCAGGGCGAGGATATGTATGCATGCATCTACATGCAGGGTTAGGTATACAAGTGTTTAAAGAATTTACATGCATAAGTTATTAAGATTAGTTACTTTCTGATTTACGTTCTCTACATGCCATCTATTAAAAGAAGGTTACTAAGTTATTTTGTATGTATGGGTGCACGAACAAAACATGAATAAATGCATGATATGCATTAGCGATCACTATATGCGCGTGCATGTGAACATATATACATAGTTATACGAAAGAGCATGTGTTACTCATGAACATGTATAAGTTGCTGATATGGCAGTGGCACGTGCATATGGTCATGCATGTTATGAATGCACAATTGCAATTAAAAGGGAAATAAACAACAATAGAATTCAATAAGATCCAATGAAAAGACCGCATTTAAACAAGATCGACAAATCAAATAGGTTGGTGGTGGTCGATGGCAACACGGGATTAAGTTCAACTAAGCGATAGCTGAACTAGGTTATGGTTGAATCTAGGTCACGATGAAAAGAGGTTACCATGCTTTGGTATGGAAAGACACGGCGATATTGGCCAGGTTCAACACTAACAAGGTGAAGGAACATTGGCGCTTTGTGGGATAGACGTTGAATGATTTATCGAAATAGGATTTATCAAGCGAGAGAGGAACTTAGGGTATGGATGGTTTATATATCTAGTGTGTAGCTCTAAAAGCAGTAACAAAAGATTCTACGCATTTCTGTGAACGCGTGAGCGCAAGAATCGCGCAAAACGGAGCTATGGTTGCAAAGTTACGGAGATTTAAAGATTCAAAGGGCTTATTTGTAATTATAGAGGACTTACATGTAATTACAAAAGGTTCTGAGGCCTGGTATATAATTATGGAAAAGTTTAGGAGCTCTGATGTAAACTGACAGAGGCTAAAATGTAATTACAGGAAAGTATATGGGCTTTTCTGTAAAAAGATGGGACCTAAACAGAATTAAGATAAACTAGAGGGGCTTATCTGTAAAATGTTCAGGAGCCGGGATTTTCTAGGATTTATGGAATTATTTTTGTATTGGAAAAACCATGGACCAAGTCCACGAGAGTCGTGGACCGGGCAAGGGCCGTGGTCTACCGGTCCACGGTGGACCGGTTACATTCCCTGAAGGGGTACCTAATCTGGGCCGTGGGATCTAGATGGGGAGAAGATGCGGTGGCCGGCGGCGGCCGAGCGGCACGGGAGGCGGCGGCGACTTGCCGGAGTTGGCCGGAACGGCGCTCCGGCGACCAAAAGCTCGCCGCGGAAGCTCGAGGAGAGAGAGGAGACGGCGAACTCACCTAGAGGGTCGCGCGAGGTCGGGAAGCGGCGGAGGGAGCCTGCGACGGCGAGGCACTGCGCGGCTAGGGTTTGGAGCTTGGGAGCGGCGACGGCTTCGGAAATGAGGGAAAAGACAACGCCGGGGGCTCGATTTTGTAGGGCGAGGTGACGTGTGCAGCAAGGCGGAGCAGAGGGGGCTTCGAGGCGAAGGATTGCCGGAGTTAAGGTTGCGGCGGCGACCTTATCCTCTGCGGTCAACAATTGCGGCGACGTCCTTATCTGATAGGGTCAGCGCGGAGTCAAGGCGGCGACGTGTGAACGCGGAGCTCGTCGTGACTTGAAGTTGCGGCGGTCCACGTGCGCAGGCGCGGCGCCGAGCTGGAGGACGAGGCGGCGACGTCGGACGGCTTGGCCGAGCTGGAGGAAGGAGAAAGGGGGAGATGGGCCAGGCTGGGCCAAGGTGGGCCGTGGCTGGGGGAAGGAAGAGAAAGAGAAGGGGAAAGCGGGCTGGGCCGGCAGGAATAGGAAAGATGGACGAGGTCCAGGGAAAAGAAAATTGGTTTATTCTCTTCTAGCACTTGGGGGACTTCAAATTTGAATAGAATTCAAATTTGAAAAGGAAGTTAACATCAAGAAACACTCAATTAAAACCAGTAAATTCAAAATGCATATGGTGAGATTTGTGCATGTTTAAATCCAAGATTTTTAAAATAAAGTGAATTTTACAAAGGGTTTGACACATAATTATTTTATTTTGTTGTAAACTCAAAAGTTCAAATTTTTAGTAAATATTAAATGTAAATAAACACTTGAGCGTAGGTTTTATATTTTGAAAATTTTAGATTCCACTAAGTTTGAATTACTTTAGTTAAATTTTTTTTTGAAAATCTTGTGAGAAGGAAAGAAATAAACAAAAATTCAAAGTCGGAGTGATTTTTATTCCATTTAATTACTGGTTTGAAATTTGGGGTGCTACAACAGTTCTGGGAGCAAGCCCTCCCAGGCTCGCCGATGCCAGATGCCATTGCTGATGGTGTTCAGAGAGGTAATTTGATATCACTACAAAGTTATGTAAAAAACGCATCTATTTCCAGAGATATCACTACAAAGTTATGTAAAAAAAGCCGTCTATTTCCAGAGTTGTCACTACAAAGTTATTCAAAAAATATATAATTACGGGATGACGAAGCACGGCAACACTGAGATGAGTTGATTGATACAGAAGTTGGATGGATAGACTGGACAGCTTCGGACTATACAGAATGAAAAAATAATGACTACTCTACAACTTCCCCTAATTACGGATTTATGTCCTGTAGGAATTGATCACTCACCGCTTGTGGAACACTACACTGCATCGCCCAGTATCAGTGCCTGCACGCTCTTTGACTCTACGTGCACTACGGGAAACCCGTTATTTGCCGAGTGCAAGGAGCACTCGGCAAAACCCTGTTCCCTCTCGGCAAAGGGTTTGCCGAGTGTAACTCTCGGCAAACCTCTCTTGGCAAATTCCAGTCGGCAAAGAGGGGTTTGCCGAGAGCCAAATGACGGGCACTCAGCAAACCCTTTGCCGAGAGCCTAGTTGACCCTCGGCAAACCTAGAGTGGGGTTAACGGCCCAAACGGCCGTCAGCCTGCTTTGCCGAGTGCAAGCTCTAGGCAAAACCTGGCCACTTTGCCGAGAGCCAGCACTCAGCTCTCGGCAAATTTTGGTCATTTTGCCGAGAGCCCTGTCCTGGCTCTCGGCAAAGATTATTACACTCGGCAAATTTTTTGTTCCAGGTTGCAATAAAATATTTATTTTTGCTACAACCTGGACCACAATCACAAATAAATAACACATATATTATCAGCATCATCAGATACACATATTGATCATCACCATCACCATCACAAGCGTATAAAATGACCACAAACACTAAACCACATCACATTCACCTCAAGTCCACATAGATAGTGCCACATAATTCAAATACAAAGTGTCCACGTAGTTCAAATACAAAGTGCTCGACAACGACAACTAAAAGTCCATGAAATGCAAGCTAAGGATTGTAGGTTCATGAAATAGTAATACAACTACAAGTTCATTGAGGTGGCCACCTCGCCCAAGGGCTTGTAGGTGAGATCGGAAAGTTGGATGCCTCGGATTGGTTCTGCAAAATCAAAAGATTGCATGTGACACAAGATTCATAGAAGCTAAGACATTGGATATCCTATTGCGAGGAAAAAAATGAAAGTCCAAGTATCTCAAGTGACTCACCGGAGTGCCGGACGGAGAAGCGCCGACGGGAGGAGGACCGCCGACGGGAGGAAGAACGCCGGCTAGTACCGGGAACAGGTCTGGTGGTGGCAGCGGTGCCCCGGTACGTTGAAAGTACGCAAACATCGTCTCCATTTGTGACCTCATCAGCGCCTCATACCTCTCCCGCTCTTCCCGCAACTTCTCCTCCATTTTCGCCTCCATCATCGCCTACAATATGACATCCCAATGTTACAATGCAAAGCAAACATATGTCAAAATCAATGAACAACGAATGAAACAGAAATAACCTGGACTTGCTCGATCTGAATCTGTGTCGCGGTTGGCCATGGGCGTATCGGCGGGGCTGAGTCCGTGCTCCTTGCTCGGACCTACGAGAGGGTCGGAGTAGAGGCCGTGTCGAGTGTGCTGTCGCCAATTCAGTACCGGCCATGCTTCTTGCCTCCACCCACCCTCATCACGAGCTCTCCATCAAGGTCGTGGGTGCTCGGGTCCCAATCTTGCCCATGGATCTGCCTTGCCGCTGATGTGTATTGACTGATGCGACTGTGGATGGTGGCATTGCTGTACGCCGAGGGGGGTCCTCCGGGTTGAAGTAGACGTCATAGTCCGCCTTGCCCTTGTGGGCCAAAGCAAACGCCTTGAACTGGCCGCAAGGCTGGCCACCATGTGCCGCCGACTACAAAGAAAACAGAGAGATGATTAGAAATTATGTTGACTTGAAGAGTGTTATAATGAAGAAATGAAGTCACGTATCCATCTAGCCGCGTATTTGCTAAGGCTTTGGCTGCCTTGATGGTGTGCTGGCCCAGGCATCTTCAAACGCCACTCCCGGTCAGCCTTGTGCATCTGTTCCCACCACTCGGGGTCGCACCACCTCCTCACCAGAAAGTCCCATGTCTCGAAATGGGTGGCCAACCACAACGGAGGTACCTACACATCATCAAGTATATAAATATGAGATGTTCAAATTAAGCGTATTTAAGAAGAATTGAGTATTCATGTTTACCAGAAGGTATTGTGGTCGGGTCAGCTGCATGGTTCGTTCCTGACTTTTGTTCACCGTCGTCTTGAGAACCTGACCGTGGTAGGTTATGACGGCCTGGATCCGCGCCTCGTAGAACATGTCAGGAACGAGTTTCTTACATACTTTGTTCGTCACACGAGCCGCCATGTCCTCCATGCCTGGCTCGCATCTGAAGAAATCCTCCATAAAGACACGATGTATATTTTCATTACTTCAATATTATCCAATAAAAGCGATGTATTGACAATGCAGTGCAACGAAGACTTACCCACAGCTCCATCATCACCCGCTCCGCCTTGTGGCTAAAACACCTGCCACCCAAATCTGGCAAATCGTGAGCGACTTTGTAGTGCTCCCACGTCAAGGCCGGCTCCTGCTTGCCTTTGTATTGCACCACGCCAGGGTAGTGTTGCCTGCACAAAATACCGAGGATGCCATTGGGAGGGCGATCGTGATCACCTGGAGTGATCACATCCCAATTCCTGCCAAGTGAAAAGGACAAATTGTTAGTTTCTATTGTGATTTTGAACATATAATAAAATGAGAAATTATCGACAACATTTAAAGTTACGTACCTAGGCAGTACGGGTTGAATCACAGGCCGTCTATCCACAGGAATCGATCGACTCGGGAGTTGTGCGGGACCACGAGAAAAGACACCAGAAGGCTCCTCTGAAGCCTCCCCCTCCTCGTCCTCAGAAGCCTCAGAGCCGTTCACGGAAGGTAGCTCCTCCCCCACCTCCCGCTCCTCCTCCTCCCCCACAGCCTGCTCCTCCTCCTCCTCACCAGAGTCATGCATGGAAGGAGAAGGAGAAGACGATGGAGCCCTCGCAGCCTTCCCTCGACGCCTGCCGCCACCTCTGCTGCCTTGACTCTTCGATCGACCCGTCCCGCCCCTGGACCCCTCAGCTTCATCGGTCCCCTTCCCAGTGGCTCTTGCGTAAATCGACTTCACTGACCTCACCACACCCTTGCCCACCATCTTTAATCAATCACCTGCAATTAAAAAGATTAAATTCATCAGTACTTAATTAGAAAGTAATATACAATTGCAAATAGTAAATAGATGCAAAATAAATAAAACAGATGTAAAACATTGTACTGCAAATATTAAATAGATGCACCATACATGTATTAGAAATAATCATCATCATCTGGATTATCTTGTTCATATTCCTTATCGTCACTATCACATATGTCGATATCACCTTGCTCGTGCATCGAAGGGGGAATGTGGTCATCGTCGTTGATGCCTAATTGTAATTGCTCAAGTAATTTCAAGTCATTGACGTTGAAAACCTCATCTCCAGCTTCATCGTCGTCAACAACCGTTTCGTTGTTGACTTCCATTCCGATCTCTTCGGTTAAATCTATCACAAAACCCCCTTCTAGCCCATCTTCTTGAAAGAACTCTCAACATCTTTGTTTGGCTCTTTATTGTAATCCTCACTTTTTGGTAAAGGTAGTTTACCGTGTGGCGATACCTTGTACACAACATCCCAACCCTTTAGACGGTCGTCGGTTTGGCACGGGTATGGGAGATAGTAAACTTGTTTTGCATGTTGACCCGCAATATAGACATCGTCTCCTGGGTAGACGGAGGACTGTCGAATTTCGACTAGCCCAATATTAGGAGTCCGTCTCACAACTTGAGGATCGAACCAATGGCATTTTAATGTTACAAGAGTAAGAGGTTTGTAACCAAGAAAGAAGAGTTCATATATTTCTTCAACTCTTCCGTAATACTCCACCCCATCACCCCCGAGCGTAAAAACTCCGGTATTAGTGGTTTTTCGGTTGGGCCGATTTTGCTCATAGGTTGTTATGTGAAAGCGGTACCGTTAACGTCATAGCTTAAAAATGAGTTGACCTTATAGCGACAACCATCAGCAACCTGTCTCAGCTTGGGATTCATAGCCGCATTGGTATGGGCCTGGAAGCAAGCAGGACAGTTAGTTATATTATTCGCACGTACGAGCAACTTCTAATGTAATAATACCTTTTTCTTGAACCAAGAAATGAAATCGGGCTTTCTAGCTCTCGCACCCTTTTTAAGAAGGGTATCATATGCATATGGGGTAGGTTCCCTTGATGCAGTCCAGAATTGCAAGTGAAACTCTTTGATGTAGTCCTCCACTTCTTGAAGGTTGGTCAACACATATAGCAGGACAGTGCGCCACTCTTCATGTGTCAATTGCTTGTGGATCGCTTCACTTCCAGTTCCATGTTGCCTTTGGAAAAGGCTGAGGGTCAATTCATTTTCGACAATATTGTAATGAGAGGGTGGATAATGCACGCATGGAAGGTTACCAGAATAGTACTTCGATGTGAAGTTTGACACCTCTTCCAAAACGGATGCCTCTGCAATGGAAGCTTCGATTTTGCATTTATTTTTACATTTCGTTCGAAGAACCTTCTGACACCTCTCAATTGGGTAGCACCAACAATTCTACACAGCCCCCCCCCCCCCCCCCAATCGTGCCTCAGATGGGAGGTGCAAAATCATATGCACCATCGGAGTGAACAAGCCAGGTGGAAAGATCTTCTCCAACTTACAGAGAAGCACGGGCGCCATTTTTTCCATATCCTTAATAATGGTCTCAGATATCTCCTTAGCACAAAGTTGGCGGAAGAAATAGCTCAACTCTGCCAACACTAGCCACACATGATCAGGGAGATAGCCTCGAACCATCACCGGAAGAAGCCGCTCAAGCCACAAGTGGTAGTCATGAGTGTTGGCCTCGTTAATTCGTATAGTAGTCAAGTTCACTCCCCTACTCAGATTCGCTGCAAACCCATCAGGGAACATTAACGTTTTGAACCATTCTAGTACTTCCCTCCTTTGTGGCCTCGTCAGGACGAAGTCGGCCTTGGGCTTTTTTCATGCCTTGCCTTTGATAGGAGGCATCATGTTTAGCTTAGGTCTATCACATAACTCTGCTTGATCAAGTCTTGCCTTAACGTTATCCCTTGTCTTATCAGCAATGTCCATGATTGTTCCGAAGAGTGGAATGCCAATGCCAAGTTCAGTGTGCATTAGATCGATGTTATGTGGAAGAAGAATGTCACCTATATAGGAAAGCCTAAACAAGCCCATGATCTGAGTGAAGGCATGCTTCTCACCATATCCCACAAAACAACCATTTGTTTCATCGACCTGGAGAGCATCTAACATAGCACGCACCTGTGGACCTTTCAAGAACTGCGGTGGAGGGTCGTGAACTACGACACCTTTCGTAAAGTTCTTTTTGTCTCTTCTGAATGGATGGTCAAGAGGGAGGAATTGTTGGTGTTGGTCGAACAAAGAAAACTTGCCACCCTTCATAAACCAAATGAACCTCACAAGATGCTTGCATACTGGGCATGGAAACTTCGAGTGAACGCCCCATCCACAGAAACAACCATACGCCGGCATGTCATGCAGAGAGTATTGGTACCAAACATACATTCTGAAGTTTGTCTTTGTAGCTCGATCGTATGTCACTACCCCTTCCTCCCAAGCATGTTCCAAACGATCAATCAGAGGCTCTATGTAAACAGACATATTATTCCCCAGGTTCTCAGGAATTATCAGCGACAAGAAAATATTCTGTCGTTGAAAAAGGACACCGGGGGGGGGGGGGGGGGGAGAGATTGAGGGGTATGACAAAAACGGGCCAACAACTGTACGGGGCAGACCCCATACCATAAGAATTGAACCCATCTGTTGCCAGTGCCACACGTACATTACGAGCCTCTTGAGCTTTCATGTCATAAATCTCATCAAACCGTTTCCAGGACCGAGCATCGGATGGATGTACAAGCTTATCAGGAGAGTATCGAACACCATCTTTGTGCCATGTCATCTGTTTCGCGGTCTCCTTGGTCATGTAAAGACGTTGGATCCTCGGTAAGAACGGGAGGTACCGTAGGATTTTCATCGGGACCGCGAGCTGCCTCTTTTGACCATCACCACAGTCTACCTCCTGGTACCTAGAGGATGAACACTTTGGACAGTATTTTGCTTCCGCATGTTCTTTCCTGAATAGCACGCATGCGTTTGGGCACACATGTATCTGCTCATATGGCATCTTAAGTGCACGAAGGAGTTTCTGTGCCTCATACATGCCCTTTGGCAGAATATGACATTCCGAAAGGAGGGTGCCAACAACTATCAACATAACATTGAGGGCGTTCCGACTCAAGCTGAACTGTGACTTTACGGCCATTAGGCGTGCAATAGCATCCAGTTTAGAAACCTTAGTTTTCCCATGAAGAGGTTGTTGTGCAGCAGACAACATGTCATAAAAGGCCTTTGTGGTCTCCTCTGGCTCCTCCGCCCTACGTTCTTCATCAACACCGGCCTGTGCTTCATGACAGTCATCTAACATGTCTCCTACCCTGGCATCAGAATCAAGATCACCGACGCGTTGTCTCATGACCTCGTCTCTCCTCCGTGCGGCTTCACCATGGTAAGTCCAATGGGTATAGTTTGGCGTAAAGCCATTCTTAACAAGATGTTGACCCATGATCCTCTTTGTATGTTGCCGCGTGTTGTTACAATGGTTGCAGGGACACCAAGTGACATTCTTATTCTTAACCTTGGAAAATGCTAGTTCCAAGAAAGCTTCGGTCTTGTCAATCCATTCACGTGACAACACACCCTGACTTGAGCGGCCCGTATGCATCCATTGACGGTCCGCCATCCTCTAACATATATGCGAGCAGTATAAAAATCATTTGCATCTACACGATGTTCCAACTGTCTACTAGGTGAAGATAGGTTCTAATCCCACCCGAGGATGCGTAGATGAGGTTCGTTTCCAAGGTTTACTCTGGTCCGAGACAAAATTTTGGCAGCACCTCCCCACTGTTCTCCAAAAACACGTCCTGGGATGGAGAGTGTGTATCCGGAGAACAACAAGGAGATGGTGCCAAAACTCCATCTCAAACCGGAGTAAACCATGAAAACGAACCCATCTACGCATCCTCGAGCTGTCCAAATACGTGGACAATTCGAAATAGATACGGTCATAGATATGCAACCATCAGGCATATCTCCAACTGTATCTATTTCGAACGGGAGACGCCTAACTAGGTTACGCTTTACCTGCAAACATGAATGGAAAAGGGGGGGGGGGGGGGGGGGCTTTTGTGTCTCACCTTGCTGTCTGCAAAGTGTCGAGTGGAAGACGGTAGAAAAGCCTCTCCTCTCCTGCAAAGAACGGAACATAAAAGCGTCAATTCAAAATTTTGACATAACCTCCCCTACACAGTGAGGTTCCCAAAACCTGCAAGAAATCAATGGCACGATGGCCGGCAACCACATCTACTAAAATAGCATCGGTAGCTCATCAATTCTTCAACTACGCTAACACATTTCAGTCCAACAATCTACACATTTGAGTCCAACAAACTAACACATGGTCCTTAATCCATTTCATTTCCAAGCAATTTCACAATTTCCATATTTCCAACCATTTCACAATTTGCAACCATTTCACATTGCAACCATTTCACAATTTGCAAGCAATTCATAGTTCCATATTTCCAACCATTTTTATTTCCATATTTCGCAATTTGCAGCTTCATTTGACAACAACAGAAATAACAGAAAAAAAAGAAGCAAGCCGGGCTCACCTGCAGCACAGCTTGTCGAGGTAGCTAGCCGAGCAGGGGAAGGGCCGGGGCAGCAGATCGTCGACGGGGAGGGGCCAGGGAAGCAGCTCATCGCCGGGGAGGGGTTCGGCAGCAGCTCGTCGCCGGGGAGGGGTCCGGCAGAAGCTCGTCGACAGTGGGCCGGCGCAGCAGCAGGGCGCGGTGGAGACGGGGAGGGGCCGGGTGAAGGAGGGCGTCGGCACGAGGTGGGCGCGGTGGAGGAGGGCCGAGGGGCGAGGCGGCGCGGAGGGTGGCGGCGCAGGGTGGGTGCGGTGGAGGAGGCCCGGGCCGCGGTGGCCGGCGATTGGGACGAACGCCGGGGCCGGGCCGCGGTGGTTGGCGCCCAGATCCGGTGGCGTGGTGGCGGAGGGAGCCGGGGCGCAGTGGAGGAGGGCCGGGGCGGGGTGGGGGTGGACGAGGGCCGGGGCGGGGTGGCCGGCGTCCGGGCCGGGGCGCGGTGGCGGGCGCGGCGGGCGATGGCGGCGTGGTGGAGGAGGGCCGGGATGGACGACGGCCGGGGCGCGTGCGGGGCTAGGGCGGGTGGCGGAGAAAGCCGGGGCGCGACGGCAGAGTGGCGGAGGCCGGCGCGGCGGGCGACGGCGGGTGCGGAGGGATGAATCGAGGAGGAAGAAAGGAGGAGGAAGAAGGGGGGAAGAGGGGCCACGCGGCTAAGTCCTGGTGCCAAGGTTTGCTGAGAGCCCGCGATCTGGCTCTCGGCAAACAATTTTTTTCTTTTTTTTAAATCAATTATTGTTTGCCGAGAACTTGCATACAATGGCGATCGGCAAAAAAAAATTCTTTTTTTTTAACTTTCATTTCAAACGTACTTTTTGTTCACATTTTGATTTCAAATTTAAAAATATTTCAACTACAAATGTTCAATTACAAAGTTTCACCACTTTTATTTTATCAAATTCACCTCCCGATAGTGTTTTCAAAATTCAAATTTTCAAATTTGAGCAATTTTTACGTATTTTTCATTGACAATTTGATTTAAAATAAAAAGGTTGTCGACTACAAAGTCTTGTAACTGGTCGAGAGCTCCAACTTTTATTTGTAAAATTTCTCTACCTGAGGTCGTTTGAAAAATTCAAAATTTCAAATTTGAGAAATACAAACGAACTTTTTATTGACATAAATTATTCAAATTTAAAAGTGTTCAACAGCAAAGTTGTGTAACTTATGAAGCTCTAATACTTTTATTTTGGTCTTTTTTTTATCCGAAAAAATCGAACTAACATTGTTCACAAATTTCAAATGCACCTCTTCTTGTTTCTATGAACTCCACGGGACCTTTATGGTTTGTGAACAACTTTACTATCGCTTTGTCGAATGAACAAATGACCAAAATAGAAAGTGTAGATCTCTACATTTTAGACAATTTGTCGTTGATGAATTTTTGATTTGAAGAAATCTAACACACGAAATAATTAAATGAAAATTAGTTTGCCGAGAGCAGCTCTCGGCAAAATTATTATTGCCGAGAGTGGCTCTCGGCAAAGCCAAATTTTTTTTGCCTAGTGCCGGCTTTGCCGAGAGCCCCCGCCACAACTCTCGGTAAATAGTTTTTTTTTGCCGAGCACCCCCAAATTGCTCTCGGCAAACGGCGGCCCAGGGCCCACATTCCTGACGCCGTCCTGAATTTCGAACGGCCGTCAAATTTTACCCAAGGCACAGTCTTTGCTGAGAGCGGTTCAAAGATTTGCCGAGAGGTTTTTTGCTGGCTCTTGGTAAAATATTTTTTTTTTGCCAAGTGCTTTTTTTTTTGCCGAAGGCTGACTCACGGTAGAAATTTTGTCGCCGTGCGCCGCTTCTTTGCCGAGAGCTGCTCTCGGCAAACACTTTGTTTGCCGAGAGCAAGAGAAACAGCTCTCGGCAAAGACCATTCTACTCGGCAAAAACCGGGTTTGCCGTAGTGGTGCAGTCCGAAGGCTGTAGCCGAGACGGGCATCTTCTTCCACCAGCTGCAGCTGCGTCCAGGAAGCACCGTGACGCTCTCCTTCCCCGCCGAGGCGGCGCCGGCCATCCTCCCGCACGACGTCGCCGAGAAGGTCCCGTTCACGAACGCGGCGCCGACGACGTCATCGCCGCCTTCAACATCGTTCCAGGCTCCACCGAGGCGAAGCAGGTGAGGCACACCCTAAGCCGGTGCCAGGCGCCGCCCATCGCCGGCGAGGTCAAGTCCTGCACGGCGTCCCTCGAGGCCACCGTGGAGAGCGCCATGCGCATGCTCGGCGCCGGCGGCGGCGACGTGTGGGCGGCGGCGTCAGAGCTCCCCCGCGCCGGCCTGCCGCAGCAGACGTACGCGGTGGTGGCGGCCACCCAGGTCCAAGGCGACGAGTACTTGTCGTGCCACACGCTGCCGTTCCCGTACGCTGTGTACCAGTGCCACGTGGCTCCCATGGCGTACTGGGCGTACAAGGTCTCGCTCGCCGGCCTCCGCGACGGCTCGGCCGTCGCCTTGTTAGCGATCTGCCACCTCGACACCTCCGGCTGGAACCCGGCTCAACCGGCGTTCGAGGTGCTGCAGACCAAACCCGGTGGCTGGCCGGTGTGCCACTTCATGCCGTACGGCAATCTGGCCTTCGTGAAGACGATGGCGACCACAGCCTAGCTTGGTACATCCAAATAATCCACCACATGCCAAAGCTAGTAAGGTTAATGACGCGGTAATTAATCGGTTCTTTACAGCTCTGTGGATATCAACAAGCATATGGTGTTTGTGCAACAATAAGCTTGTCCGTGTCCGTGTGTACTCTAGGTCAATGGTCTGTCTATTTATACTTGAACGGTGCTAGTACTAGCTTTGGCAGAAATAAGCTTGTAGGGATGGTGTATGGTTTATAATGAGACCATCGGTTTGGTTGCATAATTGGTGTTGGTGTGTGGGCTGCTGGTTTATGCTACCAGTAGAACAAAGCAAAAGTATATGTGAGTCACGTCACTACTGTGTCAGGTGATACGGGATAACGGGAACATAAAAAACTTTCAGCGACCAGTTCTCAGTCCATGATGTTGTCATAACACTTAATTCACACAACAGTTCATACTCCAACGATATCCTTCATCACAATAAAATTAGTGTGTTTTTTTAGAAGAACCAACCGAATGTTGTAGCTGTGAACCTTTGTTTGCTGCAAATAAATAAAATGCGTGTTTGATAAATCAAAGCTAGTTAATAGTGACAATAGCTGCTAGCTAGGCAACATACCAACTAAGCTTGCGCTGGGAGCACAATAAGACCAGTCTCAATGAAGTTTCATAGTTAGTTTCATGAGCGTTAAAAAGTGGGATTTCCTTGTATGCCACCTAAAAAAACTAATAATACCTCACATGTCATCGTTGTCTCAATGACAGGGGGCTGTATGTGTCAATGACATGTGGGCCAGGATGGCATACAAGAGGTTTTAGTTTAAGTCAGTGGCATACAAGGGTATTTTTCCCCATTAGAATCTATGCCACATCAGCAATTTTATGAGGAGAGAGAAGATAGAGTTTTACAAAAATAAAGAGAAGTTTGATCCCAATGAAACCCGATTGGATCGTTTACCAAAATTTTAGTCTTGGTAACAGTGCAACAAAACTTTGCATTGAGAATGGCCTAAAGATGCAAAAGTGCAATATATTGCTACCCGGGCAGCAAGTCCGTAACAAGGCACTTAAATCCACTGGTACGATTTTAGCCATTATTGCCAGCGACCATGTTCCACAAATAATTGAATAGCTTTTGAAGAAAAATTACAGAAATACTAAAGATACAAAATACCTATAGTACATGCCCAACACCATCGTACCATTCAAAATTAGGCTCTGATTCAAGATGCATCGGTGAATCAATGTCCAAGTTTGTATTCTCATTAATGCCTAACAAAGAAGAGTTTTTATTGTGAATATTTATGAAGTCAGCAAGAGTAAAACAAAATGCAGTCTCAGCTAACATACCTGCAAAACACGCTGGATTCCAACACGACAGGCTGGATTGGACTCCAACAGGTGAGGCATCAGATTCTTCCACCACTCTCGACCAGATGCACCACTTGCGGCACCGCTAGCATGAGATTCTTCTCTTCCACTCCCGGCCACCTGGTAATTAATTAGCAATAGCGAGAGAGAACTTTTGGCAAATATTGCATATCTTGTAGTGTGGGGCCACTTGCCTAGATTAACAACAAGGGCTATATATACCCGGCCATAGCTGAGAGTTAAAAACCACCCAACAACTAGATCGAACACGGTTCCTTCCTTTCTTCCACTCTCCCCCGCTTGAATATCGAAAGCATAGAAATACCCAAGAATGCATCCTTCAACAATCCTTCTGATCCTGGTGGCTGGTGCCGCCATGGTGGACGGCCACACTGCCGATGATACTCCGGCAGCACAGTTCTGGGAGCAAGCCCTCCCAGGCACGCCGATGCCAGATGCCATTGCTGATGGTGTTCAGAAAGGTACTTTGATTCGTACTTAGCCACTGCGGGTAAACGTTCCAGAGTTGTTACTACAAAGTTGTTTAAAAAATACTAGTAAAATATAAGTCACGACTTGACCAAACACGGAGACACTGACATAACTGATACAGCAGTTGAGTGGACAGAGGCTGGACAGCTTCTGATGATCAATCAGAATTATGAAAATATTAAACCTACACCAAATGAGAAAAAGGACGACTAATTATGAAAATATCAAACATAGATCAGCAACTTCTCCCCAGATTACTGATTTGTATCACGCAGGAATTTATCACTCACCGCTTGTGGAGCACTACACTGCATCGCTCAGTATCAGTGCCTGCACGCTCTTCGACTCTACTTGCAGTCCGAAGGCAGTGGCCGAGACAGGCATCTTCTTCCACGAGACCCAGCTGCGCCCGGGCAGCGCCATGACACTCTCCTTCCCGGCAGAGGCGGCGCCGGCCATCCTCCCGCGCGACCTCGCCGAGAAGGTCCCGTTCACCGACGCCGACGACGTCATCGCCACCTTCAACATCGTTCCAGGCTCCGCCGAGGCGGCACAGGTGAGGGACACGCTGGGCCGGTGCCAGGCGCCGCCGATCGCCGGCGAGATCAAGTCCTGCACCACGTCGCTCGAGGCCACCGTACAGAGCGCGATGAGCATGCTCGGCGCCGGCGCCGGCGCCGGCGGCAACGTGTGGGCGGCGGCGTCGGAGCTCCCACGCACCGGCCTGCCGCGGCAGCCGTACGCGGTCACGGCAGCGGCTCCGGTCGACGGCGGCCTCTACGTGTCCTGCCACACGTTGCCGTTCCCCTACGCCGTGTACCAGTGTCACATAGCGAAAAATGGGTACAGGGCCTACAAGGTATCGCTCACCGGCGTCCACGACGGCTCAGCCGTCGCCATGCTAGCCTTCTGCCACCTTGACACCGCCGGCTGGAACGTGGCTCACCCGGCGTTCGAGGTGCTGCACACCAAACCCGGCTGCTCGCCGGTGTGCCACTTCATGTCGTACGGCAATCTGGCGTTCATAAAGACGAAAGGGACCGCAGCCTAGCTTGCTACACTCGACATGCCAAAGCTAGTACAGTTAAGGCCAGTCCATCTAGTACCCAATAATTTGATCTCGGTACGTATCGACACGGTCTCTACTCAAAACCATATAAATATGACCGTGTGCTAGTGTGCACTCGACGAGGTCAATTGCCTGTTTAATATTAGGACCGTGCTCGTAGTACTAGCTTTGGCAGAGTTGTGTGCGGTTCATATGATGGGTCTCTGTGTTTTGTTGGAACTTAGTGTGGTGTGCAGGCTCTTGTCTGTTGCAAGTGTCGGCACCTGTCGGTCTGTCAGTGTTGTGGCCTAGCGCCAAATATGTTGTATAGACCGTTCTATGTTTATGAATATGTTTGAATAAAATAAATATTGTACAATGAACACAATATTTACTTCCATGGTGGCGATGAAGGATATGATGAAAATTAAATTGGACGCCGCCAAGTCGCCAACCTGGGTGGTAATGAAGGATATGATGAAAACGGCCACAGGGAGGCCCAAATTCTCAAATCTGGGCATAACACTGGAAAGGGTTGAACACAAGTATCAAAGATTGTTCGGATACAGGAGAATCAACTTCAATGCATGTGTAGAAGAGGAAATTAGTTATTTTCCACTCCATTCAACCCCTAATATATACATGTGGATTAATTGGATTTATCCAAACAGGTCCTTAATGGGATGGGGTGTAAACTAAAGAGTACATGCCTCATGGAGGCTGTTTCTCAAGCTTATGAAGCAGAATGAAGTTTTGATGAGTCGTTTACATTCATAGTACTTGGAACAGCTAACACTAATAACTCAAACTAACCATTAATAAAAGTACAGTAGGGGATGCACCCTTCCTGTTTTCCGTCAAAAAAAAAAAGGTTTGACTTAGGAGAAATCCTTAAATGCTTATATTTTTGGACAAAGGGAAAACTAAATTCTTTTCCTGATTTCAAAAAAGAAATACATACTTGATTACTTGTTTTCATACTAATCAAGTTGAGGTTAACATAGATACACAAAATGTTAAATGAGGTAGAGACCAATAGGGTCAAGGAGCCGATGTATATCCCAAAGATACCTCATCTTGGCATCGGTCAGATTTCTATGCAGTACAACAGTTAAAAACAACAAAATATAGGACAACTCTGTCGTTATGGATAGTGGCAAATATAAAGAGCATCAACCATCACGCCATATAGTTAGATCGAGATCCGAGATGTAGATTCAATATTTTTATTCTATATGCTAAAGAGGAAGTGTATGATGTACAATACTATCTTACATCAGATAGTAACAATTGTTTTGATGATATATATGTGACAGTAGCTAAACGTAGTGGTTAGTGATAATCTGCCAGTAGTGGTCAACACGTAGAGTATTTGGGAGTGGTTACTGATAAGATCGATATTTTCATTATTTAAAGGGTCCCCAACCAGGATGCTTATACCTACCTTAAGCATGGCATCTCATCATTTGTCCTATATTTGTGCGAGAAATAAAATAAAGAGAGAGAGGACCCAACTACTCCTATTGAAGAGTTATGCGACCGTACCTTTACTATGCACATTAGCAAAGTTTTATTTCTCTATCCAAAAATGTTGGCCATTGTAAAGAATCTGGACAATGAGGGGAGTGAATTATTGACAATCACTAGATTGCTACTTTTAATTTCAAAATTACTCAAACTTTGTGCTTAGACCTTGACATGGACTATAACAAACCAGACTTTTCTCTTGGAAAAAGTCAATTCTACACCCCCAAACAATTCACTTTGTCTGTTTCACCCCCTAAACGAAATGATGGCTCACTTTACTACCTCAAACAATTTCATTTGGTGCAATATATGTACACCTTATTGAAGTTTGTTTATTTTGTTTTTCATTATAAAAGTATAATTTCAAGCTCAAATTTTGTATGATGTTAGTTGCCACAATAATCTATGTTAAAATATTTTTAATTTTTTTCTGATATCGTACTTATGCATATAGCGTTAATTTTTATTAAACTATGTAAATAATATCAAAATAATATGTCAGAATTTATTTAATATAGGTTTTTGTGTGAGTTATTATCATGCAAAGTTTGAGCTTCAAATTCAGCTTGTAGGCTGAGATACAAAACAGACAAACTTCAAAAAGGTGTACATTGCACCAAATAGAATTGTTTGGGGGGTAATGTGAGACATCATTTTGTTTAGGGGGTAAAATAGGCAAAGTGGATTGTTCAGGGGAGTAAAATGAACTTTTTCCTTTCTCTATATGCTCACACTAGTCCTAGACATCAATGGATGTACAAGTTACTCTCTGAAGCACTAAAGATTTCTCTCCAAATCTTGCTCAAGTGCTTCTCTTGCTTCCTCTTAGCTCTCACCAAGTTCCTTCCTATTTTCCACTGGCCAATAGAGCCCTCAAGGGTCTGGAATACGGCTATATGTAGTCTACCAAGCACAAACTAGCATTTCCAAAATGCTTAAACTGAGTCACCATAGGTATAACCGTAACCTATGATGAATAGAGTATTCAAACTCCAAACTAGCCCATTAAACTGAAATCATGGAAATAGTAAGAAGATGAAGAAAAGCAAGAATTGAAGTGCTGCAAAAATTTGAATACTGAAGTTTAGAACGTAGCAAAGTAAGCATTACAACATAACGCTACACATGAAAGCCACAGGAATCCTAGAAAACATGAAGATTTATGCTAATTTTCATGATAAATTAAGATGAAAGCGCCCATTTGAACGAATATTGGTTCCAAATCCTGATTTAAGCTAGTATTTAAATTTGTTGGAGTGTGATAGGGAGGGGTTTACAACATATACGTGGTTCCTATAGCAGCCCGTTCCAAAGAATATTGGTTCCAAATAAAGCCTAACATATATACAATGGATACGGAAGGGCTTCACTCTACTTGTTCTGTTTGTGGTAGTGTGACAGGGAGGGTGATTGTGGCGAGTGTCCCTGGTGACGTTTGCACAAGAACGTCATCCATGTTATGAGAGATTATTGTTTCCATCTTGTATCTCAGAGAGTGTTAGCCGTTACTTATATACAATGGTTGAGAATAATATGCTATTCAAGGTAGTTCTAGTAAAATATCATATTACAATACGAACAGTAGCATTTTGATCGTATGCATGAGATTGTCTTTCCTTTTTCTTTTGATATACGCATATGAATGTACTCATAGACTATTGTTAATGCAGCCATATTCCTGTTTTCCTGTTTATCCTTTGACTTGCACATGCCTGATGAATACATTTCAATAGTTTGTTCTATCCCATTGTTAGAATGTATATGTACATTAGGCCTTTATTTCCTTTGTACCCAGCCCGACCTTCGTCGGTCTCTGTTGTAACCCTAGCCCGGCCCATGCCAGTGGCTTATATAAACGGCGCCCCTGGCTACGTGCCGTGTGTGGCCTTTGCCCCCAATCTCCCTCGATCTCTCTCGCTCTACATGGTATCAGACAAACCCTAATCCTAGGCTTTCCTTCCGCTGCACGTCGCCGCCGCCGCACAACCCGAGTGCCGCCGCCGCTGCTCCAACCACACCATTATGTCCACTACTCCCTCCTCCGAGTCCAGCACGACGGGTGCCATGGGCTCCGCTGGCGCCGTCGCCGTGGTGAACGCCGCACCGCTGGTCTTCATCAACCCCTTCTCCACCGTCACTGTGTGCTCCCACGTCCCGGTCGTCCTCGAGCTCAAGCTGTCGAACTACACCAAGTGGTCGACTTTCTTCCTCACAGTGGTGGGCAAGTTTGGGCTTACCCGCCATGTCGATGGCGCCGATCCTCTCCCCGACGATCCCGCTTAGCTGCAAGACGACTTTGCCGTCAAGAATTGGATCCAATGCTCCGTCGCGGATGATGTCCTCGACCTTGCCATGGACACCGATCAAAACGCCCATGATCTCTGGGTGGCTGTCCGCGACCTCTTCCAGGACAACCAAAAAGCACGCGCCATCTTCCTCTACAACCAGTTCCACATGCTGGTGCAAGGCGATCAGCCCGTCTCCGACTACTGCCAGCGCATCAAGCAACTTGCAGACTCGCTTTGCGACGTCGGCCACCCCGTCAAGGAGTCCCAGATCGTCCTCAACCCTCGCTTCTCCAGCACCGCCGACACCATCGCCAACACCATCCCATTCCCGAAGTTCCACACGGCGCGCTCCATGCTCAGCATCAAGGAGTCCCGTCTCGAGAACGAGAACCTCATCGCCGGCCAAACCGCCCTCGTCGCCAGCGGCGGTTGTGGTCCGGGCGGGTGCCGCAACTCCGCCGCCGCCGCTGCCCCCAGCGGCACCGGCGGCTCCACTCCTGGTGCCGGTGGTCGCTCTGCTCACCGCGATCGCCGTGGCGGACAGAACCATCATCGCAACGCCGGCAACTCCCGCTCCAACGCCAAATTGAGCATGCCGCCGGGTCCATGGATCTGCCTCAGTCCCCAGATGCTCCAACAGGCCGGCATCCCTCTCCGCAACAACAACAGCGCCGGTGTTCTTGGCCGCGCCCCGCAAGCTCAGGCGTACAACACCACGTTCGCGCCCCTGCAGCTGCCGGCGCCCAGCACCTCCACCTCGTCGACCACCACCAGCACCCCATCACCGCAATGGGATCAGGCGGGTCTGATCGCGGCACTCAACAGCCTCTCCACCTCAGGCTGGGTCGTCGACACCGGTGCCTCCTCCCACATGGCGTCTGAGGAAGGTATATTCCTCCGTCTTGTCCCTCTCGCCCATGCCTCCTCCGTCACGGTTGGTAATGGCTCTCGCATTCCCGTCACACTTCACGGTGATGCCCATCTACACACACCTTCATCTACCTTTGCTTTACACAATGTTCTTTACGTTCCCTCTCTTATAAAGAATCTTCTCTCTGTTCGACAATTTACTCGCGATAACCCATGTTCCATTGAGTTTGATTATGCTGGTTTTTCTATTAAGGACCTCAGGACCCGGCGCGTGATCTTTCGCTGCTATAGTGATGGGGATCTCTACACCATTCCCCCGTCGGTTCCTGCCGCCGCTCCTCAAGCCTACACCACCGTTGCTGCGTCATCTTCGCTTTGGCATCAGCGTCTTGGCCATCCCGGCCCGGCCGTCCTCAATAAGCTCCAGCGTCTCTCATCAATTGTGTTCAATAAAGAGGCCCCCCATACGTGTCATGCTTGTCAATTGGGCAAACACACTCGCCTCCCGTTTGTCGCGTCGTCGTCTAAAACCATGTCGTGTTTTGAGTTAATTCATTGTGATGTGTGGTCATCTCCAATTATAAGTATTTCTGGTTTTAAATATTATCTAGTAATACTTGATGACTTCTCTCATTATTGCTGGACATTCCCTCTCAAGCATAAATCAGACGTGCATGATACACTCGTTCGCTTTCACGCTTATGTTCTAACTCAATTTGGTGTCTCCTTGAAGGCGTTGCAAGCCGATAACGGAACTGAGTTCATCAACTCAGCGACCACCTCCTTCCTCTCTCAACGCGGCGCCCTCCTACGGCTCTCATGCCCCTACACTTCTCCCCAGAACGGAAAGGCCGAGCGCACGCTACGCACGCTCAACAACGCCGTGTGCACACTCCTGTTCCACACACGCATGCCCGCTGCCTACTGGGCCGAAGCTCTCAGCGTCGCCACGACACTGATCAATCGCCTCCCATGCACTGCCACACCAAACACGACACCCTACCACCTACTTTTCAACAAACAACCATCCTATGACCACCTCCACGTGTTTGGCTGTTTATGCTATCCCAACACATCAGCAACCTCCCAACACAAGCTCTCCCCTCGCTCCTCCACTTGTGTATTCATCTGCTACCCTTCATCCCATAAAGGATATCGTTGCCTCGATCTGGTCACTAACAAGATCATAATCTCACATCACGTCATCTTCGACGAGACCTTTTTCCCTTTTTCTTTCAGGAAATCCGACGACACGAACCTGGACTTCCTCCTTCCTCCGGATGTGCTGCCCGCTGGTCACGCTGGCTCCAGTCCAGCGCCACGTGTGCCTGCACCCGAGGAACCCCAGGACAACGCCGGTGCTTGGCCTTACTCCGGCTCGCCCGGTCCAGGTGCTGTGCCTCCGACGCGCACACCATCACCTCCTGCGCCTGGAGGTGATCACGCACCCGACCCGGTGGCCGCTCTGTCGACGCCCGCGCATGACAGCGCCCCGACTCCTGCACCGGCCCCTGCCGCGGTGCTCGGTGCTCCTTCACCACCCGCGCCCTCCACGGTTGCTGCCCCACCTGCTCCCGCGCGACAACACCCAGCGGCACCAGCTCGCACCATGGAGACTCGACTCTCCCGTGGCATCACCATCAAGCCGCACGAGCATCTCAACCTGGCTGCCATCCAGGACACCGCCTCCCCGCTGCCAACCAACTATCGCAGTGCGCTGGCCGACTCCAACTGGCGCGACGCGATGACCATGGAGTACCGCGCCCTCATGGACAACGTGACGTGGACCCTTGTTCCTCGACCGCCGGGCGCGAACGTCGTCACCGGAAAGTGGATCTTCAAGCACAAACATAACTCCGACGGCTCCCTTGCCCGCCACAAGGCTCGGTGGGTTGTCCGCGGCTACTCACAACGTCCCGGGGTCGACTACAACGAGACTTTCAGCCCCATCGTCAAGCCAGCAACCATACGAGTCGTCCTCAGCATCGCCCTCTCCCATTCTTGGCCTGTCCATCAGTTGGACGTCAAGAACGCGTTCCTCAACGGCAACCTCGACGAGACGGTCTACTGCCAGCAGCCACCGGGTTTCGTCGACCCGGCCAAGCCTGACCATGTGTGTCTCCTGCAGAAGTCGCTCTATGGACTGAAACAAGCTCCCCGCACTTGGTACCAACGCTTCGCCTCCTACATCACCAAGCTGGGGTTCACGTCATCCGCCTCCGACTCCTCCTTGTTCGTCTACAAGGACGGCTCCGACTCGGCGTTCCTGCTGTTGTACGTCGACGACATTGTCCTCACAGCTTCCTCGACCCAGCTGCTGCACTCCCTCATTGGTCGTCTCCATTCGGAGTTCGCCATGACTGATTTGGGAGCGCTCTCGTTCTTCCTCGGCATCTCCGTCACGCGCTCACCGTCGGGCATGTTCCTCTTGCAACGCCAGTACGCCATCGAGCTGCTCCAGCGCGCCGGGATGGCCGAGTGTCATGCTACCTCGACGCCGGTCGACACTCGTGCCAAGCTGTCCGCCACCGACGGACCTGCTGTCTCCGACTCCTCCGACTACCGGAGCCTCGCCGGTGCTCTTCAGTACCTCACACTGACGCGTCCCGACCTCTCCTACGCCATCCAGCAAGCGTGCCTGTACATGCACAATCCGCGCGAGCCGCATCTTGCATTGATCAAGCGAATTCTTCGCTATGTCAAGGGTACCCTCGACTACGGCCTACAGCTTGGGGTCTCCTCTCCATCGACATTGACCGCTTACTCCGACGCCGACTGGGCCGGCTGCCCTGACACCAGACGCTCCACCTCCGGTTATTGCGTCTACCTCGGCGACAACATCATCTCTTGGTCTTCCAAGCGTCTATAAACGGCGCCCCTGGCTACGTGCCGTGTGTGGCCTTTGCCCCCAATCTCCCTCTATCTCTCTCTCTCTACACCCATTACTTATGTAGAAATATAATTTTTTCTATCCCTGTAATAATTTTCAAAATTAGTTTGTCTCCCAACAACCCATACTTAACACTAAACATAGTGATCAGTAAAAAATGAAATAACTAATCTTAAGGATAAACGACAGATCTATTTGCAAGGAATACAGATGGTATAGAGCAGAGGAAAATTAAATATCTCGATGGAACAGGCAAGGCCGCAAGGGCTGCCTATATACATATATACTGGACCATTGGCCGGGAGCCAACAACCACCCATCATTTCCTTCCTTTCTTCTCACTCTTCTTCAGCTATATTCAAGCATGCATCGTCCATTCACATTCCTAGTAATCGTGGTGGCCGCCGGTGCCGCCACGGTGTACGGCGGCCACTCTGCCGCTAACACACCCGCGGCACAGTTCTGGGAGCAGGCCCTCCCGGGTCATTCGGCGGGTACTCTACAGCCAGGTCTTTCGGCAGTCCTTTCCCAAGCTGCTCATATAGCAACCGCTCAACGGGAAAGCCAACTTTTTCAAAACACAACAAAACAAACATGTTTTCAATGTTTTGGTACTCGAACCACTTTCTGGTTCGCCTAACATATGCATACAACCATCTACTCTTATTTAGCATTGTAGGTCATTCGCTTTGCACTTTTCAGGAGCGGTGTTGGCGCGCCAGTGCGGGACGGCGCCAAGCTGTGAAACCCTTCGGTCTAGGCGGCGGGCACCGCGGCAGCTATGCGGTCGCATCTAGACTGATAAACTCCTTCACCAAATGGCATGGCCTCTTCGCCACGAGTTGAAGATGAAACACAAGGATATTATGTTGGCTAATGCCGTTGCAACTACACGGCCCCAACTGTCCTTATGGCATGGACATTCACCTCAATACCTTGGGAATGCGGAATAATTACCAAGGTTCTGTTTATTTTTATTTTGTTTTATTTTTCTCTCTTTTCCCTACCTCTTATTTTCTGCAGGGATGAACCAATACGAAGTGGCCTCGCAATACATGATGGCCATACGTACAAGCAAGGTGATAGTTGCTACACACATCACATGGCGACTCTCCGGCAGCTTTGGCATGCGCCATGGTGGAGGTCCGCGCACCTCGACGACATACGACGTGAGAATACTATGTCAAATCAGTACCTCTACATCAACACGGCGACGTTCGCTTGGCAACCTCGGCATGTGCCCCACTACGGTGACCAGCGGGGGCGCAGCAACGTCCGCTCGGCAACTTCAGCGAGCGTCCAACTACGGCAGCCCGACCTCCTCGTCGCTGCGCTCTGGAAACTCACCAGTGTTGCCATCTCGTAGGCCGCCGTCCGCTACTCCGACGATCGCCGACAGCTCGCGTAAGAACAACTGCGGCAGCGTGGGAGTCCTCATCGTCAAGACGGATATACCGCTGCTCCAACTGGGGCGAACGTCGTGGCAACGATCAAGATTTCAAGATGGCCAGACGTGCATGGCGACGGCGGCCTGCCAACCTCGACAAGCGCTGCCGCGGCTTCTCTACCTCGGCATGAAGCGCTGTATTATTCGTTCAATAATGCGGTATTCATCAGGCTGCTGGTATGCCGTGGTGATCATGGCGCACACTGCTGCCGCAAAGCGAGGAGATATGTACACGTACGTGCATGGAGAAAAGCTAAGGAAGGCTAGAAGTACGAGACCATGTGTGCATTGCGCAGTTCACTCAAGCAAAGTATTTATTAATGAAAGGGTGCAAGTATATGCCCCATACTGACTCGAAAGTTCCAGGAGTTGTTTTATTCGACCCTAAGGGACCCAAACAAATGAGTCCACTTTGCTAAAAAAAAATGCAGAGAAACTACTCTACGGGGCCATAGTCCGACTAGCCTAACTGCTGATCAAACTCCAAGACTTCAAGCACTGTCCTGATAGGACAGTAGTATCACGGTGATGTCGGGAGGCACTTCAGCGTCCTGGCTCTTCTTCCGAGATGTACGCTCCAGCTCTGCCTGCACGGCGTCTCGGCGCTCTCTCAGCCTCTCCATTCTTTCTCGGTGAGAAGAAAGGTCTGGTCATACACATGGAGATGAAAGGTGGCGTCCTCCTCCAAGTTCGAGAAGTCGCCCTCTCCCTTTTCCACGCTGCTTCGAGCTTCCCCTCAAGCTCGGCCACTTGCGCTGCCCAACGACTCCGCTGGGAGGCCATGCTCTGAAGGCGGTGTTCAACCTCGCCACGATGGTCTTCGACGTTCTTCAGGTCAGCAGCCACCTTGGCGCAGGCAGCGTCCACTTGCTGAAGATGTGAGTGCAGGGCCCCTTAGGCGGAGCTGTGGTTCTTGAGGCGCGCAGCCTTCATCGTCAAGACAGAGAGATGGCCACTTCGGCTGTGGCAAGCGCTGTGACAACAATCAAGATCCCACGTTGGCCAGGTGTGCATGGCGATGTCCACCTGAGGACCTCGATGAGAGCCACTGCAGCAGCCCGGCTACTTCGATGGTTCGATGTACACGGTGTTGGGGATCCGCGGAGCAGGATTCGATCCCGGACAGCCCTCTCTTTGAAACCGAAGGGTTTGGCCAGGCTAACCAAATTATCCTTCGTGTGTCGTTTCTCTTTCCTTCCGCAGGGCTTGATACTGGGCGCGAAGGGCGGACCAAGCGCCCGAAGGGTCTCCGTCACGCGAAGGCTCAGGGCTTCGGGCCAAGCTCAGAGGGGCGCCTCGCGCATGTCCGAAGATCCGCGGGACCTGATGCGGGGCGCGAAGGCCAATCCATCGTCCGAAGGGTTGCTGCCACGCGAAGGCTGCGGACTTCGGGCGAGGCTCGGCTGGGTGTCTCGTGTAGAGCCGAAGACCCGCAGGTGGGCCCGGAGCGGCACGGAGGACGAGTACGTCAGCGGCTAGGGTTTCTGGTGTACCTTCGACGGGAAGATGGCAAAAGTCTATTGTGCCCTCCGGACATTTTTGTACCGAATATCCTGTACATTATTCTCCGTGATCAGGGGTAGTTTAGGCATTGATTTGTAATCCCTGATCACGGTATAAATACCCCCTCCCGTGCACTGAAGAGGGGGTCGACTCCTTGCTATGTAACATAATTGTGAATGCAATGGCTTAGGCTTCGTGTTGCGCAGATTCTCTCTAAAGTACGCGAAGCCGTTTCCTTTTCTCTCACGCTTTCTCTCCGTACTTCACCCGGTGCTGGGCTTTCTTTCCGAGGACATCCCAAGGAGAAACCCCGCTCCGCATTGGGGAAACCCAAGCCAACACCAACACCAATGCCCCTTGCGGCGAAGACAACCGCACAAGAGAGGCAGCCAACAAGCAAATCATCCCTGCGGAAGAACCAACCTTCGCACAAGACACTGACACCGATACGGACGAAGATTGGGAGCAGTTCGACAATACAAGGGTCAATTTTGATAACCCGGAGACCAGCAATGCCCAACAAGAGCGAGCAAGATGTGAAGACCAAGAGCAAGAGTACAGAGCCCTCCTTATGTTGCAGAAACAGTTGAAGAGGCTCCGAGAAATACGAAGCGCTCGTCTCGAACAGGTTAACCAACATTCAAAAACAAGACTCCAAAGCAGAATTGAAGAAGCGAAGGCCTCAATCGTTCAGTTGGAAGAAGAATTGCGGGAAATGCAAGAGCAAAATACCGAATAGCAAGACCAAGTGTTTAGAAGGGTAGCAAGACCAAACTATAACACCACAAGACCCGAAGGGATAATCAGCAAATTTGACAAAAGCTCACCATTGTCCGAATGCATTCAACTCACGCGATGGCCCACGTCGTACAAGCCAATACCTCTCCCGAGATATAATGGCCGTTTCGACCCAAGGCAATTTTTCATGAGCTACGAAGCCGCAATCTCCTCCGCCGACGGAAATGACATCGTTCTAGCCAAAAAGCTAATCACTGCACTCGAGGGCCCAGCGTTGGACTGGTACTCAACCCTTCGCCCAGGCACAATATACTCTTGGGAAAATTTAAGAGACAAGTTGACTCAAAACTTTCAAGGTTTCCTGCGCAAAACCATCTCAGCTCAAGAGCTGCGGGCTTGCGTACAAGGATAGCGGGAGCCCCTTCAAGATTATTTCCGAAGATTCGTAGAACTAAGATCTCACGCCCCAGAAGTGGAAGATAGCTCAGCAATTGATGCAGCAATCGCGGGGCTTCGGGCCGGACCTTGTTCAACGCATTTGACAATGAACACTCCAGCAACTATCGAAGACTTATACACAGAGCTAGCGAAGTACAGCAAAGCTGATTCTGACTATCGAAGACGAAAGGCAACTGAAAACAGCCAAAAGCAAGCGGCGAAGTCGAACAACCAACGAAGCCAACCAGACTGGAACACCTCGAGAAGGCGAAACAAAGACGAACAACAAGCACAATACATCAACCAGATTGACAGCCCGAAGACGAAAACACCTCCGGAGTCTAACAGTTACAGAGGAGGAAGAAACGGAAGAGGAAGAGGACGAGGCAAAGGGAGAAACCAAGAACCTCGCAAACCATATTGCATTTTCCATGGACCTGACCAAGGACACACCTCAAAAGAATGCCCTGAAACCAAAACAGTCCTGGAAAGAATGAAAACAAAGGAACAACCCGCACCTCCACCGCGAGTTGTCAACAATACTTCCGGAAACCACAACTGGCAACCATCTCCGTAATATAATCCTGCATACCCGCAGCTCTCTCCAGTTTACCATGAACACTATCAAGGCACAATGCCTCAGCCTTCGAGTTTCTACCCAAACAACTTCTCGCCAATACCTCAAGTAAACCACATCCCGAAGATGCTACCACCATCTTCACACAGTTATACAACACGAGAAGAGCTACCACCACCACCATCCACATCGAGAATTCCACCGAAGACCGAGTCAATTCATCAAACTCCTGCAGATCCACTGCCATCCTTCGGCACCATATTACCAATCACTGGAGGATCTTCGACGGACTTCGAGTCAAAGAGACAACGAAGAGAATATTTCAGAGCAGTAAACACAATCTTTAACGCAGCTCCAGTCAGAAAGACGAAATGGTCTCACGTGCCAATCACTTTTACCGAAGAAGACCTATCACGTTGCGAACTCAAGAAGCACCCGCACAATGACGCCATGGTCATCAAAACAAACATCTACGGATGGGACGTCACCAAGATATTGGTTGACAATGGGGCTTCTTCGGACATCCTTTTCGCTAGTACCTTCGACCGTCTAAAACTAGACAGGAAACTCCTTGAACCTATGGACACACCTTTATATGGCTTCGGGGGAAAAAGAATCAACCCGCTGGGAAAAATCTCTCTGCCCGTGTCCTTCGGAGACACGTCAAACCCAAGAACCGAACATATAACTTTTGATGTGGTGGAAATGAACTACCCATACAACGCCATCTTCGGCAGAGGCGTCATTAACACCTTCGATATTATCATCAGGAATTCATTCTTAGTCATGAAAATGCCCTCGCCGAAGGGAGTCATTACAGTCTTCGGGGACCAGCAAGAAGCAAGGAACATCGAGAAGGGAATAACCCCAGGGCAAAATAATGTGTACGTCGTAAGCGAAGATCCAGAAAAAGAAGAAAAGCACAAGCATTTAGTACCAGAAAAGTTGCTCGACAAAGAAGAGCCTCGTATCACCCACAAAGACGGAACAAGAAGAGTACTGCTCGACAACCTCATCCTAGACCAAGCAGTGATAATAAGCGATCTCCTCCCGAAGAACGAAGAAGAAGAACTCATAGAGCTACTCCGCAAAAACAAAGACGTCTTCGCATGGTCATCAAAGGACCTCCAAGGTGTAAGCAGACAAACAATTGAGCATAAGCTGGACATTGATCCAAAGATCAAACCGAAGAAGCAAAAGCTAAGGAAAATGTCAGACGACAGAGTCGAAGCTGTAAAAGCCGAAGTCCAAAGGCTCCTCGACGCTGGGGTCATCAGAGAGGTCAAGTACCCCACCTGGCTAGCAAATACAGTCCGAGTGAAGAAGAAGAACGGAAAATGGAGAATGTGCGTAGATTTCACCGACTTAAACAAGGCATGCCCAAAAGATGATTTCCCTCTGCCTCGCATCGACAAGATAGTAGACGCCGCAGCCGAAGCCGAGTTGCTGTCCCTGCTGGATTGTTTCTCCGGCTATCATCAAATCTTCATGAGAAAAGAAGACGAAGAGAAAACAAGTTTCATCACCCCCTTCGGAACTTTTTGTTTCGTGAGAATGCCCGAAGGGTTAAAAAACGCAGGACCAACATTCTGCAGAATGACCACCGAAGTACTGCAAGAAATGGAAGGAACAATAGTACTCGTATATGTCGACGACATCGTCGTAAAAAGCGATAAGCGAAGCGATCATATATCTCACCTGGCTCAGACCTTCGCCAAGTTCAGACAAGCAAACCTCAAGCTAAACCCAGAAAAATGTGTCTTCGGAGTTTCCAAGGGCAAAGTACTCGGCTGCCTAGTATCCATCAAGGGTATAGAGGCCAACCCCGACAAGATAGAAGCCATCCTCAGCATGAAAGAGCCTACTTCCATCAAAGATGTACAAAAGCTTACCGGAAGAATTGCAGCGCTCAACAGGTTCATTTCAAGATCAACCGAAAGAAGCCTCCCTTTCTCTCAAGTGTTAAAAGGCTCCGGAAGATTTGAATGGGGAGAATCTTAAAGAAAAGCCTTCGCTGACCTGAAGAAGTACCTGAAAGAAATGACAGCTTTCGCCAGTCCGAAAGCAAAAGAGACCATGTACTTATATGTCGCCGCATCTCACAGAGCAGTGAGCGCGGCCCTGGTCCAATCCCAAGCGAAGACAAACAAGAAGGGAATCGAAGTAAAGATTCAAGTCCCAGTTTATTATGTCTCCGAAGCCCTTTCCGGCTCAAAATTGTTCTATTCAGAGCTAGAAAAGATCGCCTATGCAGTAGTAATGGCTTCAAGAAAGCTGAGGCACTATTTCGAAGCTCATACAATAAAAGTGCTGACAAATCAGCCTCTGTCAGAAATGTTTGGCAACAGAGAGGCATCGGGAAGAATCTCCAAATGGGCAGCGGAACTATCTGAACATGTTGTCGACTTCGAAAGCAGAAGCGCCATCAACGGGCAAGTCCTCGCCGATTTCGTCGCAGACTGGACTGAGCCTAGCTCCTACACCAAGGGCCCAATCTTCGAACAACCCTGGCAAATCAGATATGACGGAGCATGGGGTCATTTAGGGGCTGGGGCTTCGGCAATCCTCACCTCCCCTTCGGGCATCAAATTGAGATATGCAGTCAGACTTGAATTCAGCAAAGAAACTGACAAGTGCACAAACAACATCGCAGAATACGAAGCAGTATTGCTAGCACTGAGAAAGCTAAGAGCTTTGGGCATTCTCAACTTCGTCATCCACACCGACTCCAAAGTCATCCAGAGCCACATTGACAAAACCTTGACGACCCGAGACCCAGAGCTGGTCAAGTACCTAGACTTAATTCGAAGCACCGAGAAGCATTTCAGAGGCTACTCTTGCGTCCATCTTGAACGAAGCGATAATCATGAAGCAGATGCCTTAGCAAGAGCAGCTTCAAGAAAAGAACCCCGGCCGCCAGACGTTTTCTTCGAGACATTAACGTCACCATCGATAAAAACGCCTGAGAAGGAAATCAAGCTCGTAAACATCATACAAAGCGAAGACTGGAGATCACCTATAATGGCTTACCTTCGGGATTACTACGAACCTCTTGATGAAACCGAAGAAAAGAGAATGAAAGCAAGAGCAAGAAACTATGTTATACTCAATGACCAGCTATACAGATCCAGCATCAGTAAACCCCTGCTAAAGTGCATCAGCCGCGAAGAAGGGATTCAAGTGCTCCGCGATATTCATGAAGGAATCTGTGGAGCCCACGCCGGAACAAAATCAATCTGCGCCAAAGCCCTTCGCCAAGGATTCTTTTGGCCCACTGCCTTCACAGATGCCCAGGACCTAGTCAGAAAATGCGAAGCCTGTCAAAAGTTTGCAAACAAACTCTCCGGCATTTCCCGGCCAACACAAGTAATCCAACCATCATGGCCCCTCCAGAGATGGGGTATCGACATCGTCGGGCCGCTACCCGCTGCACAAGGGAACTACACCTTCGCGGTAGTCGCTCTGGAATATTTCACAAAATGGATCAAAGCAAAACCAATCGTCAACATCACAGCGCCAACCATACGCAAATTCTTTTGGCAAAACATAGTGTGCCGCTTTGGGGTACCTCAAGAGATAACAGTTGACAATGGCAAGCAATTCGACAACTACGAGTTCAAAGAATATTGCCGAAGCATCAGAACAGCCGCACACTTCGCCTCTGTGTATCACCCGGAGTCAAACGGAGCTGTCGAGAATGCGAATAAGCAAATCTTCACAGGAGTCAAAAAATGCCTTCTCAATCAGAAAAAAGGCAAATGGGCAGATGAGCTGCTGAAGATAATCTGGTCCCATAACACCTCAGAATCAAGGGCAACAAAATTTTCCCCTTTCAAGCTACTCTTCGGAGACGAAGCCATGACACCTGAAGAGATCAAATACAAAGGCCCAAGAGCCGAAGCCCATGAGATAAACCCCGAAGATATAGCAATATCGAAAGACATGATGGAAATGGACAGAGTCAGTGCCATCCAAAACTTAGAAAGATATCAAACTGAAACAAAAAAATGGAGAGACCGCAAGGCGGTTAACAAATCCTTCTCACCAGGAGATCTAGTACTCCTCCGGAGCCCAAAAACAGAGGGCAAGGGAAAACTAGAGCCAAAATGGCAAGGACCTTACATTATGACCAAGAGCAACAGGCCCGGAGCCTATCATCTCAGTGACGAGGATGGAAACGAACTCCCGCATCCATGGAATGCGGACAACCTCAAGAGATATTTTACATAGCAAATGTACCAGGGCTTCGCGGCAATATAAGCGAAGTCCTTCTTCTACTTTTCGCCGTAGCCTAGATTTAAATTCTGCAACTAAGGGCTCATACTCTTTTCCTCACAGGGGAACCCCATCCAGGGGGTGAGGTTTTTAATGAGGTGAGACCCAATGTAATCCCTTCAAATTAACGCAGCTACTTTCCCTTATCTGTCTCTCAAGCATAAAAACATCGATGCAAACTCCATCGAGAGTTTGCCACATCTCAAGGGCAAAAACGCCCGAAGCGTAAACCTACGCTACTACGCAGAAACGCGTATCTCTCCGGCTTATCAGGGTAAAGAAATCCTGAGTCATTCCTCAAGCAGGAAAAATTATAATCGCCCAGTAAAGCGACAACATTCTTCGAGAAGAATGAAATGCCCAAGCGGCAAAAAATCTCCAACACGCAGTAGTGCGCCCATCATATACGAAGAATCTAGCCCATCACAAACAGCAGCCTACGACTAAAGCTAGCACAGTTCCACCACTACCGACTGTACCCACAGTAAGAGCCACTTGACTCTTCGGCTCAACGAAGAGCAACAACAACCCCTATATAAACCACAACTCAAGCAAATTAACAAAGCACACCGGCAACATCACAAAATGAGCGACGAAGGCGCAACCAGAAAGAACATAGAAAAATACCTGCAAGCAATGAAGAACCTGAGGGTTTCTGAGAGCTCTTCGCAGCGAAACCAAAGCCAAAACCAGCACCCGCAAAACCAAAACTTAGAGCAAAGGCTAGAGATTCAACAATACCAACAAGACCCGGAGCCGCTGGAGGTCGCGCCGCCAAACGAAGAAGCATTACCAGAATTCATCAACATCTCTTCAGGCGAAGAAGAACAAGGCCGCCCAAGAAAGAGGTACCTACCCAACAATCGGCAGCCATGGGAACCAGTAAACGCCGGAGTCGCAAGCAGGACCAGGAGCCGCACACGCAGAGATGAAGCGTAACAAAGCCGAACCACGGTTGTAACAACCCACGTCCCAGATTAATAAAGGAGGGAAGTTTTTCCGAAGCGAAAAGCTTCGCGTTAGCAACCTCGCCCTCGTTTGCTAGGGAGGAGGGAAGTTTTTCCGAAGCGAAAAGCTTCGCGTTAGCAACCTCGCCCTCGTTTGCTAGGGAGGAGGGAAGTTTTTCCGAAGCGAAAAGCTTCACGTTAGCAACCTCGCCCTCGTTTGCTAGGGAGGAGGGAAGTTTTTCCGAAGCGAAAAGCTTCGCGTTAGCAACATCGCCCTCGTTTGCTAGGGAGGAGGGAAGTTTTTCCGAAGCGAAAAGCTTCGCGTTAGCAACCTCGCCCTCGTTTGCTAGGGAGGAGGGAAGTTTTACCCGAAGCGAAAAGCTTCGCGTTAGCAACCTCGCCCTCGTTTGCCAGGAAGGAGGGAAGTTTTACCCGAAGCGAAAAGCTTCGCGATTAGCAACCTCGCCCTCGTTTGCTACGGGGGGGGAAGTTTTTCCCGAAGGCTCACAGCAAATACAGGAATTGCATCATCGTTAACAATAAAGAAACAAAACAACCAATACTTAGTCAAGCCTAAAATTCGAAAACGACAACAGAAATTCAGAGTTCAAGAAACATCCCAGGTAGCCCATCACCACGGCTATCGTCGAACACCCACGGAACGTCATAAATCTCTTCAGACTCCGTTGCCTCGGCCTTCGGGACGACCGGCGGAGGCCCGCGAAGCATCCGGCGCCTACCACTCTGAAACAACTGAGTCACTTTGGCCCGAGCGCCAAAGCACTCATTGAAAACGAAACCCCAGAAGCGACCAAGATCGTCATTGCCAACAATCTTCGTAACCAAACGATAGGCAGCGCGCGTAGCACAAATCCTACCGTTTTGATAGCATAAAGGTTCAACAACAGCCCCCTCTTCGGAGACCTGCACACAGTATTACGTCTCTGAATTACAGACCATTAAAGTTACAAAACAAAAGCAAAATCCAGTAGCCCCGAGGATCTAAGCATCTTCGCTTGCAGCAACCTTCGTGGCAGGCTCCGACGGGGTAGCAGAGCGAGGAGCAGCGGAGGAAGCTTCGGCAACGACAGCGCTCTTGGCCTTCTTCGCTTTCCCCTGCTCGTCGGCCGAAGAAGGATTCGAAGACGAAGCAGGACCTCCATCCTCTTTCCTCTTCTTCTCCTTAGCCGGTAAAAGGTCAATGGTTCCTCAACTCGAAAAAAAAAAAAAAAATCGTCTGAAGCCCTTACCTCATGCGCGCGAGAAACGGCGCTAGCACAGGCGGCCGCGGAGCCGTGCTTGCTCCAGTAAAACCTCCAAAAGCGCTTCGCAACAACGCTAACGCCCTTGTCCGAGGTGTTAGGATCAGCACCCTCTATGGCTTCGAAAGGGAAGGTGGAGTAACCAAGTTCATGGAAGTCGCCAACCTTCTTCTTTGCCAGGATGTCCAGAAGCGCATAAAGACAGGTCTTCGCCCCATGATCACACATGTTGTTCACCAAGCTGGGCACTGACTGGAGCTCTTTCTCAACCCAAGTCAAAAAAGAGTCGAGGTTCAGCTCATCTCCGGCGGGAAGTGGGCGAGGCTGGCGGCCGTAGCGAGCAAAAAGCTCCGAATAAGACCGAAACAAAGCCGAAGCCCCCGACCTTAGCCGTTCGGTTTCCGCTCTCAAAGTCTCCTCCAGAGCGGCCTTTCTATCCTCCACTTTCTCCAACGCCGCAGCGTGTTTCCTTTCGGAATCCTTCTTATAGGCGGCGAAGGAGTTAGTTTTCTCCTGGAGATCCTTCTTCAAGCGCGCGATCTCTTCTTCGAAGCTGGTTTCCTTCGCCTCCCAGCAACTTTTCTCCTCGCGAAGCGCGACGAGTTCTGGGGGGACACCCCCGAAGCCCACTTCAGTCTCCAACTTCTTCCGAAGTACCTGAGACGCCTGCGTGATCTGACAAAGAAGCGAAGTTTTAACAAAGACCAACAGATCAACAAAACAAACGAAGAGAAATCCTCCAATCCAATTACCATCTGGCCTTGCCGGAGCAGTAAATCGGCGAGGTTAGGAGCGGAGTTTGCCTCCAGCGTGGCCCGAAGCTCTACGCAAGACAATTTCGACGTGAGAACAAAAAACATATATAAAAGAGTAACGCGAAGAAAACTAAAGCCATAAGTCTAAAGACCTTCGGGATTGTACTCCCTTAAGCCACTCATCACCGCCAGCGAAACATCGAGAGAGTTATCATCCTTCGTAGTCCCATACGAGCTCCCCGCGTCGGAGCTCGAGTCAGAGTCACCGCCCGAAGACGACGAACCATCAGAGCTCTCGGAAGCACTGGAGCTTCCGGTGTCTTCAGACCGTCCTATGCCGGTCGAGCCCAATACATCATCTCCAACCATGTCCCCGGCGCTCCGGCCCAGCTCCATGCCCTGCATCTCCTCAACATCTACCCGAAGACTGCTGGCGCCATCCAGCAACTCTTTTGTATCTGACAGCTCAATCACGGGAACGCCGTCCCGGCCTTCGGAAAGCGCCTCCAAGCCAGGAGAAACAGACGCATTCCCTGAACCAACCAACCCGGCACCACCAGCCACAGACTCATCCTCGCCGCGAGAACCTAAGGCAAATTCAGTTTGCTCCGAAGCCAAGCGGGAACTCGACCCGCCTCGAACTGCATCCGAGATTCCAGAGCTTTTCGAACCTTGAGACACGACCCTCTTGCGTTTCCGGCGCTCGGCCTGCAAGGTGCTCGTCGTAGCGACAGCGCTAGTTTTCTGCGGACGCGAAGCCGCCCGAGCCCGACCTCGTCAGGCACCTGAACCCGAAGACCCAGCGCCGCCGGCGGGAGCTTCGGTTTTCTTTTCCCAGCCCCTCATCTTGATATAGCAAGTCGTCGTAATCTCGGGCGTCTCCCCTTTCTTGAGCCGTTTTCTGCCTAAGGGCACGGCGTGATTACCATAGCTGATCTTCAGCGAATCGAAGATCCGATTGATACGGCGCTTCGGGATAAGACCGTTTTCCACGTCATACTCTTCGGCAGCACTGAACGGGTCGCAGAGCAGATTAGCGCACTCCTCGACCATCTCAACAAACTGCAATGGCCGAAGACCTTCAGGCCTTTTAAGCCCATTGAACTTCGGGCGGCGGTAAGTGACCTTGCGCTCCTCGAGCTTAATTTTCTCGTTGCCATCCGGCTTCCAGCCACCCTCCACAGGCCAAATACCAGCAGCAATAAACTCCTCTACAACGGTACGGCCGCTGATGATCTTGCAGGCTTTCTTGAAAGCATCGCAACAAGGCTGGAAGGTCTTGCCGCGGCCAGTGAAAGCAAGAGAGAAAATGGGCTCCGCTGGAACCAGCAAACTGGCTAGTGGGTAGCACAAAGACCCATCATCATTCTCCCCTTCGGGTACCTCAGCGTAGAACCAGTAGTCCACCTAATCATTATCCCAGCGATTCCTCGAAGCGGTAACCAAAGCAACCTTCTCGAGCTTTGACTTCTTACTGAAGCTTCGCGGCTGGAAAGTGCAGACCCCATACTGAAGAAGAAGGACATCGTTGTCATAGTACACCTTCTTGTTCTGCAAGTGACAACTGAAGAAGCGCAAAAAGGCTTCGTAGTTGACCTTCGCATTGAATGTTCTTACGGCCCAGATGAACTTCGACAGTTGCACGAAGGCATTTGGCGTCAAATGATGTATCTGAATGCCATACGCTGTAAGCACTCGCTGGAGGATGAATAGGGCAGGAAGCCGAAGCCCGGCCTCGAAATAATCCCGAAACACAACCGCCTCATTAGGCTTGGGCTGCGGAATTTCCTCATCGCCTGGATAGCGGGCCCTTCCAGCTTCGAAGTACCCCCTTTCAACATACATGGCGAGCTCAGCTTCGTCAACCCGAGAGCGGTTCAAACGATAAGTCTTGTCAATAACTGCAGGTGTCCGAATCCGAGCGTCAGTAACCTTCGAAGAATGACCGTAACCAGAAGTACCCTGCCCCTCTGCAGCCGAAGATCCAGCGTCAACGCCGGCCTTAAAGCGTTTTCTCCCGAAGTCCCCAGCATAAGCGCTCTCGATATAAATCTCATAATCCCTATTAGCCTCAAAATCCTTACCTTTAACCGGAGCCGAAGCGTCCACGTCGTCTGCCGAGGGTTTCTCAACCGGAACGTCTTCCGGAGCTGGTTGGCCTCCGGACTTGCCTCCAACGGCAGCTTCCGGGACCCCGGGCTCGCGCCTGCCGGAGACATCCTCCGGATCGCGAGAGCCAGTTTCGCCTTGGGGCAGGGAGTCCAACAACTCCTCTGAACCATCACCATCAAGGGACATAGCCCCCTCCTAACTGAAAGCCGCCTCCTCGCCAGACATCGCCGGCTCCTCGTCGACGAGATCAACAGTCTGCTTCGTCTTAGCCATCAAAAGAACCTAAAGCTGCACGAAGACAAAGTTTATAGAAGGAATCATCGTGCACCTATTCGGAAACCCGAAGAGCGACCAACAACAAACCTCAAGATGATCACGAAGACTAAAAAGGAGAAGCGACGAAAATCGAAGCCACGAAAGCAACAGCAAAAACCCGAAGATCACAAAGAAACTGAGGTGACGCGGAAAATGACCGGCCCCCTCCCCTCCTTATATAGGGGGGGGGGGGTAAAAACTGGGCAGTTAATGCGCCCTCGAAAACCGTGAGTGCGGATAAGATCCATATTTTCACCGCGTTTTCGACCTTCGGACAACACAAAATCATCTTCGCACTCTACAGCCAGCATCAACCCCAATGAGCGAGGGAAGTTTTTCCGGGATCGGTTCCGGCCACATCCGATTGTTCTTCGAGGGTTCGGCTCATCGGCGTTGAACCTCGCCCACGAGGGGCTACTGTTGGGGATCCGCGGAGCAGGATTCGATCCCGGACAGCCCTCTCCTTGAAACCGAAGGGTTTGGCCTGGCTAACCAAATTATCCTTCGTGTGTGGTTTCTCTTTCCTTTCGCAGGGCTTGATACTGGGCGCGAAGGGCGGACCGAGCGCCCGAAGGGTCTCCGTCACGCGAAGGCTCAGGGCTTCGGGCCAAGCTCGGAGGGGCGCCTCGCGCATGTCCGAAGATCCGCAGGACCTGATGCGGGGCGCGAAGGCCAATCCATCGTCCGAAGGGTTGCTGCCACGCGAAGGCTGCGGACTTCGGGCGAGGCTCGGCTGGGTGCCTCGTGTAGAGCCGAAGACCCGCAGGTGGGCCCGGAGCGGCACGGAGGACGAGTACGTCAGCGGCTAGGGTTTCTGGTGTACCCTCGACGGGAAGATGGCAAAAGTCTATTGTGCCCTCCGGACATTTTTGTACCGAATATCCTGTACATTATTCTCCGTGATCAGGGGTAGTTTAGGCATTGATTTGTAATCCCTGATCACGGTATAAATACCCCCTCCCGTGCACTGAAGAGGGGGTCGACTCCTTGCTATGTAACATAATTGTGAATGCAATGGCTTAGGCTTCGTGTTGCGCAGATTCTCTCTGAAGTACGCGAAGTCGTTTCCTTTTCTCTCACGCTTTCTCTCCGTGCTTCACCCGGTGCTGGGCTTTCTTTCCGAAGAATCCCAACACACGGCGGCGGCGGCAGGATAGCAACCTCGACGAACACCTTGATGGTGAGCTGCGAGCCAGCAGCAACATCTCGGTGATTGTGGCTTACACTGCCCTGATAATCGAGGTACACGGTGGCGGAATGCTAACCGTGACGAGCAGAGAAGCAGCTTCTCCCTCGACATGAGCCACTACATCAGCCCAACTGCTTGGTGACCGCGTTGGAGCAACGACAACAACCTAACATGAAAATCTCGCGTGCCACAACACCAGAGCAGCAACACGGTGGCATCCTGAGCCTAATGGCCATGATGACACTAGTACCATGGCGGCAAGTTGGACATCTCAACGCACGCCGTGTGGCGGTAGCTTCGCATGGACGATCAGGTGGCTACTTCGACGCACAAAGAGTAACGGTGACCGGCTGAAAGGCCCTTGCATGCATTTTGGCGGCTCTCACACGGCCTCTACAAGTGCAGTGGCGGCCACTTAGTGAAACCATGACAAGGATATCCATGGTTACAGGCTTACAGCCCGCTATGCTGGATCCATGCCCACGATTGGCCTGCATAGTCCTGCACACATGTATACTGGGGCATTATATTTTTTGCCTCTGTATTAATTAATACCGTCAATTCCATAGTATTTTGCATGCTGAACTGAAGGTGGAGCAATGGAGACGACAACGAAGCAACGCCGGCTTGTAGCTTCGGCACACGCCATACTAGCAGGCATCTTCCTCATCCCCTTGTATGCGTTACTCGGTCGGCACGTGTTCAGTCGGCAGTTCATGAGTTCAACAACATCGATCGGTCAACAAGCCCCAACGAGCGCCAAAGCGCGTGGTCCGGCTTTCTCGAAGGCTCGATATACGCGGCAGCGTGACCTCGACGGTCCTGGAGCCTATGTTAATGGCCCAGCGTCTTGCAGGACACACGCGAAGTCATATGTTTGTGGCTGGAGTTATACTCGTCACTGACGGCAACTCCACGGTCGCAGAAGCAAGAAGATGCGGGTCTATCTGGCCGAAGATATATGTTTACTCTTCAGATGAAGAACTCTGATTTGCCAAGGCAGCAGCCCTGCGCCGTACGTATCCGTCAAATAAATTTCACCAAGTCGAGCGTGAATTTGCATTCACACTCCACTTGGTGAGGGGCATTTGTTTGACGCATTTTTGTGCAGATTTTGTTTCATTTATCTATTGAAATTGAAGACAATGGATACTTATGTGATATTTTAGACAAAATCAAGAATTTTTTTTTGAAAGACGACAAAATCAAGAATTACCACGTGCAGGGGATACATGCGAGCACTGGAGCCATTGTAAAGCTAGCGGGCGCCAATGTACTTCGTGTGTGTTCATGGAGCCATCTTGAATCATATGTACGTACCTGTACACACGTACATGTGCAGGTGCTACTCGGCTTTGGCCCACAAGTAAACCAGCAGCGACACACCGACGCCGGGATAAACATCTAGAAGCTGCCGAGCTGATCGATTCATTGTACGCGTTGCTTGGTGTCTCCTGCTTCCTCATCATTTAATCAAACTGATTAGTGGGCCTGTGATTAAGCATCCCCACAACTCAGTGGCCATAGCCCGACGCAAGAAGCAACAAGAATGACGATCCGTGCTGATCCTTTCAGCACTGGCGCCGCACTCGTCCAACAGAGAGCGCTGAATTGCCTCCGCGTATATCGCGAGCTGAACGGCAAGATGGTGGCGCATGCAGGACGCGCTTATCCTTGCCCCTGACCTAACCGCTGCCTATATAAGGTCATCAACCCTGCCGTACGACGGGGAGGCTTCGACCTTTCTCTTCGGCACATAGGTCAGGACGACGTACGGCGGCCACGATGTAGTGGCGCCGAGATGAGCATGAAGATCTCGCCCGACGAGAAGGGAAAGAATCCAAGACGGCAGCCGCGACACGCCGGGGTCACGATCGTGATCCACATATCCATCTACTAATCGTGTTGGAGGAGGACCCAACACGGCTAGCCTCTCCAGGAGGAGGCCAAGCCAACACCTGGCGGCCACGATGCAGTGGCGCCGTCGTCCATTCCAAAGGCCCTGTAGATTTTGCCGGCGACGCCCCGCTGCCGGCTCTCAACTTGTCGCTGACGAGGAGGCGGCCACTCCGGCGGCCACGATGCAGTGGTGTCGCCTTATACCACGGCATCGTACCGGAGGCTGTGACACCACGACGCCCCCAGTGATCGAGATGGGCGCCCGGCGGCCGCAATACACCACGGCGTCAAGAAGATCAAGACCACACCGATGTACCGCGGCCACGACGCCACACCTTTCATGAAGATAAAGACCCGACCAACGCCCTGTCATGCATCCATGAGAGGTCTCGGCAGCCGCAACGAGCATGCGTCCATTGGCCATCTCCATCTCGAAGGCCACGAGAAGACCGAATGCAAACCATGTCCCGGCAGCCACCACAGCGCCCTTTACCATCACGACGCTAGGAAGATCGGTACAAGGAGCCGACGTCCCGTCGCTAGCCCTCATGATCTTGCCGACGAAGAAGACGCTGCACCTTGGCCGCCATGTAGCAGAGAAGAGATGCGTACATGAAGGTTAAGAAAAAGATGACAACGAGGAGGCACGATCATTGTTGTCTGTGCTTTCAAGTCTGAACACTATCCCTGATATCGCAGCTGTGTCTTGATGCATGTTGATATCCCTGATATCCCAAAATACTATGCATTGATGCATGTTGCGTGTCTTGTATTTTGAAGCTGACTAATTAATTTGCTGTGTTGATCGATTATCTATTGTACATATATCTCTCTCAGTTAACATGCAGGTCACAAGAGCAAGCTAGCACGGTCGCACAGATCGTTTTCTTGACGCCCATGCCAACAAGAGCTTGGGGCTCGTCTACGCCAAGCGATGCAACGCCGCGCGCCATCCATGCCGAGTGGCTCTATGGCGTCGCCCTGTCGTCCATCTACATCGGCGTCACATCCGCCGGAGAAGCCGCACGCTGCCCGGAGCTAGGAGGTCGGCTCGTCAAGGACCGGAAGGCAACGAACCTGACAGCTTACTGCTGAGAACGCCCTCGACGTCCTGAACCGCAAAGGACGTCCATGCGGCCGGGCTGATCATGAAGACCGCCATCAACCCCGTGGCTTAGCCATCGCGGCCACACATGGAGGCGCCAGCCAGCGACATATGTCGCTCGTGAAGAAGCGCTCCGGCCGGGGTTCGTCGAGGCGATGACGCACCTACAAGTTGAAGCATCTCCGCTTTTCGCAGGATCGAGTCGGTCAAGCGCTGATGAACAGACGCAACAGTACAGCATATAAAAAGCACAAATTAAGTCTTTAAGTAGTTACATTAATCCATTTAAAACACAGAGTCGCACAGCGGAAAATAACGATACAAGTCTAGAAATAAAGGTACAAGTGCACGCGCTCACGATACACAAGAACCCGCATCCAAAGCCATGAAGATGCGGACTCGAGAGGAGATCACTCCTCAGTCTCCCAGTGGGCTGTCCAACCATAGGGAAGCTGGCCATCCCACTGTCCACCTCCACCCGTAGAGTCGGGGATAAAGGTGCTACCTGCAATAAAATCATAAAGAGCCAAACCCTGAGCAACTAATACTCAGCAAGACTTACCCGTCAAAAGGCTAACTACAGCCGACTCCTAACATGCAAGGCTACAAAAGGGGTGGCTGACGCGATTGCATAAAAGCACACTAATTACTTGGTCCTTACTTTCAAGTTTTAATTACAATTAAGTACTTAACCAAATAAGCAGTGTTCATATATCTAGAACAGGTATAGTAACAATACATCAACGGTGACAGTATATATATAGCAATGTAAGTGACAACAATATAATAGACTAGCATCCTCATCTCATCAATCATGTCACACTACGAGGTGACTCAGTGAGCAAGGTTGCTCTTGACCGAGAGCGGCGGCATCGATGTACATCCTGCAGGAGAAAACCTGACCACACGCCATACGCGGCAAAGGCCACATACGGCAACCGTTTACGCTACGTGCCACCAGAGCTGTACCAGATTCTACTCCTCCCGAGGAAGGGCTCTCCCACCGCAGCCCCCGTCCCAGACGGCTGACTGCGCGGGACGCCACCCTACCTCTCCCAAATACCATGATAGAAGGAGTAAAGTATCTACCAGACATCCAGGGCGACGCAGGCTACTAGGTTTACTAGGCCCATAAAAACACTAGCATGTGATCAGTACGTTCGAACTTGCTCAACAGGGCCAACAACGGACGGTCCTTAATCGACACAGACGGGGCTACACCACCGTGAAGGCCCAGCCTTCTCCAACCATCCTATACAAGCAATTCCCCGTCCGGTCTCAACAAATCCTAAATCCAGCTAGTACAATCCAGGAGTCCCTATCATGCGAGTGGGACCTACCACTCGACTTCTACCGTCCGCTAGCCACTAAGCCTAGCAAGTTCTAACGTAACCTATACCACATCTATGAAAATAGGACACAAGGTAGGATATGGAAGGGTAGTCCTAATGCAGTTCTAAGGTTTCACATCAACTCCTAATAAACCTAATGCACAATCAATTACTAGCCCCAATCAAGTGCGAAAATAAAATCCTAAATAGGGAGGCATGCACCGGGGCTTGCCTGGCTCAGGAGCGTAGCTAACAGGGTCAGCGGGGTCAGTGTCCTGCTGCGGCTGCTCCTCCTGCACCTCCTGGGTCTGCTCCTCCGGCAGCTGGAAGTCCAGTGGCTCCGGAGTCGTCTCTGTCACTACACGTTATGACAAGGAAAATAATGCAAAGTTAGATGCAAGAATATGATGCAATTCATGATTTAATTACTTGATAGGACAGTCATTTACACTGTAAGTGCAAATGATTAACTTTGTTAATTACTTTCGTCTGGAGTATTTCCTTCATTAACTTTTAATTAAGTTCACCATTAATTAACTTGGGCAAGTTAAATAAATAATGTGATTTCGAAAATGAATTTATGTCTAGTGGCATTTTTCTGGTGAAGAGTGGTAATGGAAGTAATTTATGGTGAAGTTTCATGATTTATTGCAAGGTAGATTATTTATAATAATTTATACGGTGCAGAACATGATTTAAATCATAAGAAAATAATTAGACAACATATTACAGTGGAAAAATGCTCTGTAGGTGTGTTATCAGATTCTTAACAGGCATGCAAGAGTTTCAGGATTTATTGGGCAACAGAGGATTTAATAAGAATTTAACAATCTTGCATCAATTACAATTTTACGGAAAACAGAATAATGAGTTGTAAGATTTTGACTTTTTATTTAAGTATATCTGAGCATAGGGAAGCCAACAAAATTGGTTTCATAATTTTTGGAGCTATATTCGATTTACTATGAATTTTACCATTTTTTTTGTGATTTTCTGGGAAATTTACTAACTCGAAATGGATTAAAAACTGGTGGGCCAATCAGATCAGGGCCACACGGATGACCACACGATCCGGGCCACACCAAATCCAGGTCTGGCCGCACGGGATCCCTCCACTCAGGTGCAAAGGCACACCGAGGGTCACACGGGGCGGAGCACTGGATCCGGTGTAGCCACACCTGATCCCGGCGCTGTGGCCGCGCGTGTGCTGGCCGGGGCCCTCGCCGGAGTGCGGTGGCGCCCTCGCCGGAGGGATGTTTCCGACGGGGTTTCGGCGAAGCGAGGCTACGGGAATGGGCAGGACGGGGCTGCGAATTCACCTCGAGGGTTTGGAGCTCGCGGGGAAGGTCGGGGATGGGTCGGCGACGAGGGAGCGGCGGTGGCGGAAGTCCGGCGACGACGCGAGCTTGCGGTGGTCGACGGGGAGGTGTACACGTAGGCCTTGCAGCTTCACGAGGTCACTAGCGACGCCGGAGTGGAGCGTAGCGTCGTGGAGAAGGCCGGAATGACGGTCGGAGGCGAAGAGCTCGTCGCGGCGGTGGAAACCGGCGGCGGGGAGAAACTCGATTCCGACGACGTGGCTGCGAAAGAACAACAAGGATGAGGTCCGAGGAGTGCGCGGCGGTGACGTGCACCACGAGGCGCGAGGAATCTGAGGATTTGCTCACCGGCAGGGAGAAATCGACGATGGCGCGACGGGGCTTGTTCGGCCTAGGAAGAAGAAGACGACGTCGATTCGTGCTTCTCAGCCCGAGTCAAGAGCCATGGTGGCCATGGCGAGGTTGGCGGCGTTGCGAGGCGGCTCTTTGCACAGCAGCTCAGTCCGGAGGCAGCTCGCCGGCGACGGAAGGCGGGCGGAGCTCGAGCTCAACAATGGTGACAGTGGTGGCTAGGGTTAGGGTTGCGGGGAATGAGGGAAATGGGGAGCGCGTCGACCGGTAGAGGAGCGGGGCGCGTTTTTCTGGCCGCGGCGCGGGCGAGGAGCGGTGGAGAGCGACGGAGCGTGGCTCCGGTCATCGTCGACGACGTGGCGGTGTTCCTCCGACGCGCGCAGTGAGACACGGGTGGCTGACAGGTGGGCCCTCGGGCATCTTTCATTTTTCCCGAATTAATTCAAACTGAAAGTTCCCCAAACTTTGGCACTCAAATTGGAGTAGCAAATGGGATCCAAAAATTGCAAATTTGGTACCGTTGGAAAGCTATTGAAAAGTTCTATCCACTGCCCAACATGCACATCTGTAATCCAAAGGGATTTCAAATGGCAACATTTCAAAATGGATCACTTTTTCCGCTTTGGTGATTTTATTGAGCTATCAAATGAATTTGTAAAATCACCAAAAATTCTCCAAAATTATCTTTTGAGTAGGGCTATCCACTGGTATTTTTGGTTGCTCAAGTTGTTATTGAAAATTTTGAGTTGCTTCACAAGCATGTGTTTGGCCATTATTTAAATTTTGTATTTCGAATTTGAATCTGAATATGGTTCAAGGTTTGTTTCAGTTTGTAAGTGTGCATCAGTTGGGCATCAGTGACACGGGGTGTCACAGCCCTCCCCCCTTAAAGAAATCTCGTCCCGAGATTAAGGAGAAAGAAGGAAAATCGAATGGCGAAAGAGTGAAGAATAAGATACAAAAATGGAACAACTAAATAACGCACCTCGGAGGTAGAAAACCGGGAAAATGGGAGTTCAAGAACTCCGCTGTCTCCCACGTGGCCTCGGCCTCAGAGTGGTTGCTCCATTGCACCTTATAAAATCTGGTAGTGCTTTTCCTGGTGACTCTGTCCTTCTGATCGACAATACCAATAGGCTGCTCGGGGTAGGTCAGATCTGGCTCAAGCTGCTCAACATCACTGACCACTCTGTCTGTAGGGACCTTCAAGCACTTCTTCAGCTGCGATACGTGGAACACATTGTGAACACTGGAGAGGTTGGAGGGCAACTCCAATCTATAAGCAACGGGTCCACATCTCTCAATAATCTGGAACGGTCCAACGTATCTTGGTGCTAACTTGCCCCTGACACCAAACCGACGTACACCCTTCATGGGAGAGACACGAAGGTATACGTGGTCGCCAACTGCAAACACCAACGGTCGGCGTCTTCTGTCAGCATAGCTCTTCTGTCGAGACTTGGCTGCTCTCAAGTTGGACTGAATGCGGCGAACAGTCTCCTCTGCTGCTGCCACTAAATCTGGTGTGGGAATGACCACCTCATCAGTCACAATTGTCTCCTCTGCTGCAGCTGCGGGCCTTGCCTGGAAGATGACTCTCTCGCCGACCTCAACCCAATTAAGGGGAGTCCGACAACGACGTCCATACAAGGCCTCAAACGGTGCCATCTTGATGCTCTCCTGATAGCTGTTGTTGTATGAGAACTCTGCAAGGGGTAAGCTCTCATCCCAACACTTGCCATGGTGTATCACACAGGCACGAAGCATATCCTCTAAAATCTGGTTCACCCTCTCTGTCTGGCCATCTGTCTGAGGGTGATAAGTTGCACTGCGAATCAAAGTGGTGCCCAAAGAAGCATGAAGCTGCTCCCAGAAACGAGAAACAAACTGAGGTCCTCGATCAGAAATAATGGTCTTGGGCACTCCATGCAAACAGAGAATCCGGGCGATGTACAACTCAGCATACTTCTTCACAGTGTAACCTGTCTTCACTGGAATGAAGTGAGCAGACTTAGTCAGTCGATCAACAATCACCCAAATAGAATCATGCTTCTGTGATGTGAGAGGTAAGCCAACAATGAAATCCATGCTGATATCCTCCCACTTCCAAGCAGGAATGCTCAAAGGCTGCAATAATCCAGCTGGCTTCATGTATTCTGCCTTCACTCTCCTGCAAGTGTCACACTCAGAAACGTATTGTGCGACCTCCCGCTTCATGCGGGTCCACCAGAAGCGACTCCTCAAATCCTGGTACATCTTGTTGCTACCAGGGTGGATGGAATACTTGGACAAGTGCGCCTCATCAAGAATCTTCCTGCGCAACTCAAAGTCCTTAGGAACTACCAATCTGTCCTTGAACCATAGGACTCCATCCTCATCCTCTCTGAAACACTGGACTCTAGCTTCCCCGAGCTTGAGTCTCCTCCTGAGGTGATTCACCTTCTCATCCTTCTTCTGCGCTGCCACAATCTCATCTCGCAGGGTCGGAACAAGTGATATATTGGCCAAGGAGCCATAAGCATACACTCTAAGACTGGGCTCTGCCTCTGCATAAGGAGCTGCGATGAGATTATTGCAGTGAGCCTTGCGACTCAAAGCATCAGCAACCACATTAGCCTTCCCTGGGTGATAGTGAATCTCCAAGTCATAGTCCTTGATCAGCTCTAACCATCTCCTCTGGCGCATGTTCAGATCTGACTGCGTGAATATATACTTGAGGCTCTTGTGATCTGTGTAGATATGCACCAGATTCCCCAACAGATAATGCCGCCATACTTTCAAAGCAAGTACGACAGCTGCAAGCTCAAGATCGTGAGTGGGGTAATGCTCTTCATGTCGCTTAAGCTGCCGAGAGACATAAGCAATTACCCTGCCATCCTGCATCAGCACACAACCAAGACCAGTACCGGAAGCATCACAATACACATCAAATGGCTTGGTGATATCAGGCTGAGCTAAAACTGGAGCGGTAGTGAGAAGCTTCTTCAGATTCTGGAAAGCATCACCACACTGCGAGCTCCACACAAATCTCATGTTCTTCTTCAGCAACTCAGTGATGGGCTTGGAGATCTTAGAGAAATTCGGAATAAACCGACGGTAATAACCAGCCAAACCCAAGAAACTGCGAATCTGAGAGACAGTCGTAGGTGCATTCCAATCCAGAACATCCTGCACCTTGCTAGGGTCAACAGCAATACCCTCAGCTGATATAACATGGCCCAGGAAAGGCACCTCGCTAAGCCAGAACTCGCACTTGCTGAACTTAGCGTACAGCTGGTGATCCCTCAAACGCTGCAACACAATCCTGAGGTGCTGCTCATGCTCCTCCTCTGTCTCTGAATAGATCAAGATGTCGTCAATGAAAACCACGACAAACTTGTCCAACTCTGGCATGAACACTGAGTTCATCAAGTACATGAAGTAAGCAGGTGCATTGGTCAAACCGAAAGACATCACCAAGTACTCATAGAGTCCATATCTGGTAGCGAAAGCAGTCTTCGGAATGTCCTCTGCACGGATCTTAATCTGATGATACCCAGAACGGAGATCAATCTTGGAGAACACCTTAGCTCTAGCTAGCTGATCGAACAAGATATCAATGCGAGGCAACGGATACTTGTTCTTAATAGTCACAGCATTAAGTGGCCTATAATCCACACATAGCCTGAGCGCCTGATCCTTCTTCTTCACAAACAAAGCTGGACAACCCCAAGGTGAAGAGCTCGGATGAATGAAACCCTTGTCCAATAGCTCCTTCAACTGCATCTTCAACTCTGCTAACTCATTAGGGGCCATCTTGTACGGTTTCCTGGAGATAGGTGCTGTGCCTGGCTGCAAGTCGATACGGAACTCCACATCACGATCTGGCGGTAAGCCTGGCAAATGATCTGGAAACACATCTGGGTACTCACGCACCACAGGAATCACATCCAGACTCTTGCCAACGGCCTGATGCACTGACGGTCTCGATGTGGCCAACAAAGATAGCTGAAGAGTGACCTTGCCATGCATAGGAGAATCTAAGTGAACCGAACGAAGAGAGATATCCAGAACAGCCTTATGGTACTTCATCCACCTCATACCAAGAATCACATCTAGTCCTTGCTCCTGTAGGACAATAAGATGTGCAGTGTAGATCTTTCCCGCCAAATTAAGGGGAGCATTAGAGATAAGCTGCCTGGTGAGAATACGACCCCCTGGAGTGCTGATAAGGTACGGGGTCTCCATAGATGAAATCCCGAGGCCCAAACGGCGTGCACAAGCTAGACTGATGAAATCATGAGATGCACCTGAATCGAACAATATATCAATAGGCCGGTGACACATGGAGAACGTACCAGCAAGAACCTGCTCACCCTCTGGAATCTCCTCAGCAGTGGTGTAGTTAACGCGCCCAGTCTTAACTGGCGCGTTCCTGCCCTGCTGGCGCTGCTGTCCTGCTGCCTAAACTGGAGCCTTCTGCGCGTTGTTCTGCCTCGGTGCTGCACGGCAGTCACGCGCGAAGTGCCCCACCTGTCCACAGTTGAAGCACGGAAAACCTCTGCCTGCCTGCTGCTGCTGGCGCTGCTGCTGCTGACGCTGCTGCTGCTGTGGCTGTCTCTGAGCAAACTGCTGCTGCTGCTGCTGACGCTGCTGCTGCTGTGGCTGTCTCTGAGCAAACTGCTGCTGCTGCTGCTGACGCTGGTACTGTGGAGGTGCAAGGTACCGCTGTCCACTGGGGGCGGTGTACACAAGGCGTGGCCTGGCTGAAGTGCTGCCAGACGGTGGTGCCACTGCCTTCCTCTTCCTCTTGTCCTCCTGGTGCGCCTTGATGGCATCCTCCATCACTATAGCTGCACTGACAAGCTCGTCGAAGGTACCACCGGCGTTCAGGACAAGCCGGGACTGAAGCTTGGTAGACAAGCCTCTCAAGAAACACGCCTTCCGCTTGGCGGGCGTGTCTACCTGGTCTGGAGCAAACTGGGCCAGGTGGTTGAACACCTGGGCGTAGTCAAACACGCTCCTGCCTCCCTGCCTGAGGTCCAGGAACTCCCTGAGCTTCCGCTGCATAAGGCCAGGCGGAATGTGGAACGAGCGAAAGGCCTCCCTGAACTGTGCCCAAGTCAACTGCTGACCGGCCGGAAGAGTGGCAAGGTGAGCTGCCCACCATCCTCCAGCCGCCCCGTGAAGCTGCTGCGCCGTGAACAGTGTCTTCTGCGCCTCTGTGCAGTCAGGAAGGAGCCCAAACTTGGACTCCACAGTGCGCAGCCAAGCCTCTGCCTCCATCGGGTCAGTGGACCCGGAAAAGACAGGCGGGTGAGTGGCCAGGAAGTCTGCGTAGGTGCAGCCTGGCTGTGCACCCCGACGGTGGCCACCCTGCTGGGTGACGGCCTGAACGAGAGTCCTGAGCAGCTCTGTCTGGTTAGCCATCGCCTCCGCCAGTGTGCGCTCAGGCGGCGGGGGTGGCGGACGACGCGGCGGCATTCTGCCAAATTAAAATCATCACCGTTAGCTCCAAGATACAACATTAATCAATATGGCAGAATTGAAAAGCAAGAAAGGCTATAAGCATCCATATTGAGAGAGTTTGCCAGAAAAATCCCACAAACTGCTCCAAACAGAACAACCATGCTAAATAAAAATTAGACCATGGTAAGAAAGTTCTGGAAGGTCGTAGCAAGTAGCTACATTAAGCCTTTCACGCACAAACTCAGGTGCAACGGTCCATCAAAGCAACAGACTGAAATCTGTCTTGACTGCGAGCAGCAGTCACAAAAACAAAAACTGACACTTCTGGAGGCTTCAAACGAGAAAAGTCAGAACACGAAACTTGTAGATAACTTCAATATCTTTCCATCGAGTGCTCAAACGCCCAAAATGGATCAGCAGAACTGGAGATATCGATTTTTGAAGTTGGTGGACAGATTCTGGAAAAACTAGTCGAAGCTGAAAGTTGACCTCACTTAATCGACAGATTTGGGGGTGATACTGACAGAATCTAAAGGTGAACTCTGAAGCAAAGTTTTAGTTCATGTTGTAAGCTTTCCAGCAAGTCTTGGTTCATCGAATTTGGCCAAGCGGTTTTGGAGTGATGAATTTTTAAAATTAGCTTGTCAGTCTGAAATTTTTGGGTGATCTGAAATTCGTGGAAGCATTTTAATTGATGATGCAATGCATGCTCGTCCTGCACGTCCTCACAAAATAAAAAGTTTGCCCAAATATAGCAGGCCGTAGACAGTGGTGGTAACTACTTCGCACTCACAAACGTTTCTACACGATCTACGCGCGAGTTAGTGTACCTGCAAGCACACAACGTCACCTCAACCAACCTACACAGGTGACGTATCTCATAAAAATGTAATACATGGCCCAATGACATATCCTCACCATCCTCAACTCCTCGTGAACTCGATGGCTCACGGAACATAACAAAACTCCGCCACCAATATCCAAAACCAGCGCCATGTAGTTCCTTACCTTCTTACCTGGGCGTCGGTGCGTCGTTACAGAAAATAACAATCAACTCCTATTACCACCTGATTACTCTAACATCCTTATAATGGCTTTTCGATCCTCACACGTACGTGGTTAGATTTTTGAAAATAGGCCGTTTATATGATGTACTGTCCCAACACGGCTCTGGTACCAGCTGAAGCGTCTCCGCTTTTCGCAGGATCGAGTCGGTCAAGCGCTGATGAACAGACGCAACAGTACAGCATATAAAAAGCACAAATTAAGTCTTTAAGTAGTTACATTAATCCATTTAAAACACAGAGTCGCACAGCGGAAAATAACGATACAAGTCTAGAAATAAAGGTACAAGTGCACGCGCTCACGATACACAAGAACCCGCATCCAAAGCCATGAAGATGCGGACTCGAGAGGAGATCACTCCCCAGTCTCCCAGTGGGCTGTCCAACCATAGGGAAGCTGGCCATCCCACTGTCCACCTCCACCCGTAGAGTCGGGGATAAAGGTGCTACCTGCAATAAAATCATAAAGAGCCAAACCCTGAGCAACTAATACTCAGCAAGACTTACCCGTCAAAAGGCTAACTACAGCCGACTCCTAACATGCAAGGCTACAAAAGGGGTGGCTGACGCGATTGCATAAAAGCACACTAATTACTTGGTCCTTACTTTCAAGTTTTAATTACAATTAAGTACTTAAACAAATAAGCAGTGTTCATATATCTAGAACAGGTATAGTAACAATACATCAACGGTGACAGTATATATATAGCAATGTAAGTGACAACAATATAATAGACTAGCATCCTCATCTCATCAATCATGTCACACTACGAGGTGACTCAGTGAGCAAGGTTGCTCTTGACCGAGAGCGGCGGCATCGATGTACATCCTGCAGGAGAAAACCTGACCACACGCCATACGCGGCAAAGGCCACATACGGCAACCGTTTACGCTACGTGCCACCAGAGCTGTACCAGATTCTACTCCTCCCGAGGAAGGGCTCTCCCACCGCAGCCCCCGTCCCAGACGGCTGACTGCGCGGGACGCCACCCTACCTCTCCCAAATACCATGATAGAAGGAGTAAAGTATCTACCAGACATCCAGGGCGACGCAGGCTACTAGGTTTACTAGGCCCATAAAAACACTAGCATGTGATCAGTACGTTCGAACTTGCTCAACAGGGCCAACAACGGACGGTCCTTAATCGACACAGACGGGGCTACACCACCGTGAAGGCCCAGCCTTCTCCAACCATCCTATACAAGCAATTCCCCGTCCGGTCTCAACAAATCCTAAATCCAGCTAGTACAATCCAGGAGTCCCTATCATGCGAGTGGGACCTACCACTCGACTTCTACCGTCCGCTAGCCACTAAGCCTAGCAAGTTCTAACGTAACCTATACCACATCTATGAAAATAGGACACAAGGTAGGATATGGAAGGGTAGTCCTAATGCAGTTCTAAGGTTTCACATCAACTCCTAATAAACCTAATGCACAATCAATTACTAGCCCCAATCAAGTGCGAAAATAAAATCCTAAATAGGGAGGCATGCACCGGGGCTTGCCTGGCTCAGGAGCGTAGCTAACAGGGTCAGCGGGGTCAGTGTCCTGCTGCGGCTGCTCCTCCTGCACCTCCTGGGTCTGCTCCTCCGGCAGCTGGAAGTCCAGTGGCTCCGGAGTCGTCTCTGTCACTACACGTTATGACAAGGAAAATAATGCAAAGTTAGATGCAAGAATATGATGCAATTCATGATTTAATTACTTGATAGGACAGTCATTTACACTGTAAGTGCAAATGATTAACTTTGTTAATTACTTTCGTCTGGAGTATTTCCTTCATTAACTTTTAATTAAGTTCACCATTAATTAACTTGGGCAAGTTAAATAAATAATGTGATTTCGAAAATGAATTTATGTCTAGTGGCATTTTTCTGGTGAAGAGTGGTAATGGAAGTAATTTATGGTGAAGTTTCATGATTTATTGCAAGGTAGATTATTTATAATAATTTATACGGTGCAGAACATGATTTAAATCATAAGAAAATAATTAGACAACATATTACAGTGGAAAAATGCTCTGTAGGTGTGTTATCAGATTCTTAACAGGCATGCAAGAGTTTCAGGATTTATTGGGCAACAGAGGATTTAATAAGAATTTAACAATCTTGCATCAATTACAATTTTACGGAAAACAGAATAATGAGTTGTAAGATTTTGACTTTTTATTTAAGTATATCTGAGCATAGGGAAGCCAACAAAATTGGTTTCATAATTTTTGGAGCTATATTCGATTTACTATGAATTTTACCATTTTTTTTGTGATTTTCTGGGAAATTTACTAACTCGAAATGGATTAAAAACTGGTGGGCCAATCAGATCAGGGCCACACGGATGACCACACGATCCGGGCCACACCAAATCCAGGTCTGGCCGCACGGGATCCCTCCACTCAGGTGCAAAGGCACACCGAGCGTCACACGGGGCGGAGCACTGGATCCGGTGTAGCCACACCTGATCCCGGCGCTGTGGCCGCGCGTGTGCTGGCCGGGGCCCTCGCCGGAGTGCGGTGGCGCCCTCGCCGGAGGGATGTTTCCGACGGGGTTTCGGCGAAGCGAGGCTACGGGAATGGGCAGGACGGGGCTGCGAATTCACCTCGAGGGTTTGGAGCTCGCGGGGAAGGTCGGGGATGGGTCGGCGACGAGGGAGCGGCGGTGGCGGAAGTCCGGCGACGACGCGAGCTTGCGGTGGTCGACGGGGAGGTGTACACGTAGGCCTTGCAGCTTCACGAGGTCACTAGCGACGCCGGAGTGGAGCGTAGCGTCGTGGAGAAGGCCGGAATGACGGTCGGAGGCGAAGAGCTCGTCGCGGCGGTGGAAACCGGCGGCGGGGAGAAACTCGATTCCGACGACGTGGCTGCGAAAGAACAACAAGGATGAGGTCCGAGGAGTGCGCGGCGGTGACGTGCACCACGAGGCGCGAGGAATCTGAGGATTTGCTCACCGGCAGGGAGAAATCGACGATGGCGCGACGGGGCTTGTGCGGCCTAGGAAGAAGAAGACGACGTCGATTCGTGCTTCTCAGCCCGAGTCAAGAGCCATGGTGGCCATGGCGAGGTTGGCGGCGTTGCGAGGCGGCTCTTTGCACAGCAGCTCAGTCCGGAGGCAGCTCGCCGGCGACGGAAGGCGGGCGGAGCTCGAGCTCAACAATGGTGACAGTGGTGGCTAGGGTTAGGGTTGTGGGGAATGAGGGAAATGGGGAGCGCGTCGACCGGGAGAGGAGCGGGGCGCGTTTTTCTGGCCGCGGCGCGGGCGAGGAGCGGTGGAGAGCGACGGAGCGTGGCTCCGGTCATCGTCGACGACGTGGCGGTGTTCCTCCGACGCGCGCAGTGAGACACGGGTGGCTGACAGGTGGGCCCTCGGGCATCTTTCATTTTTCCCGAATTAATTCAAACTGAAAGTTCCCCAAACTTTGGCACTCAAATTGGAGTAGCAAATGGGATCCAAAAATTACAAATTTGGTACCGTTGGAAAGATTTTGAAAAGTTCTATCCACTGCCCAACATGCACATCTGGAATCCAAAGGGATTTCAAATGGCAACATTTCAAAATGGATCACTTTTTCCGCTTTGGTGATTTTATTGAGCTATCAAATGAATTTGTAAAATCACCAAAAATTCTCCAAAATTATCTTTTGAGTAGGGCTATCCACTGGTATTTTTGGTTGCTCAAGTTGTTATTGAAAATTTTGAGTTGCTTCACAAGCATGTGTTTGGCCATTATTTAAATTTTGTATTTCGAATTTGAATCTGAATATGGTTCAAGGTTTGTTTCAGTTTGTAAGTGTGCATCAGTTGGGCATCAGTGACACGGGGTGTCACACAAGTACAAGATGGCGCTGCCGAGACGGAGCCATTGCCGAGGTCATCGTCTAAGTACGAGACAGAGCTGTCCTGACGGGGCCGTCGCCCGTACCAACGCCAACACGTCATCGAGGGCGACGCGATGGCATCCACACACCATCCATTCCACGCCGCTGCCATACACACAACCCATTCCACGCCGCCGGGATGCTCGCAATCCAAGAGCAGCACAGCGCCGCCACCATCCATCACACGCCACCACCAGGAGTTCAAGGTCTGCATCAACGCCACGCCGTCCACGTCGAGCTGCACATAGACGCCGCCCTCTTGTACGCCTACGCCAAGCTTGCGGGTGCCGTGGAGGTCGCCGACCAGAGCGCGACGATGACGATGGCCGTGTCCATGCCGGCAACCATAGGCAGTCATGCACTTGACGCCACCACCGCGACGACGTTGCCGATCGCTGGCGACGACGCTGGACATGGAGCCGAAGATGAGGGCGACAACGACGTCGCCACCTCGCTGCCACCACTTACACTGATACCAACCGCCGATGTTGAAGACGACGCCGATGTGAAGCCGTCCGAGATCGCCGTCAGGATCATTGCACAAGACGCCGCCGCCGAAGCCGACCGTCGAGGTGCCGTGAAGACCAGGAACTGGTGTCGCCGGTGCCGACGACGAGGCACGCGAGACGTTGCTGAAGCCGTCCAAGACACAAGTCACGTCGCTCCTCCATGGAAGCCAATGCGATGCATGCCTTAGTGCATTACGATGCGCGCATGCATGTTACATATGCATGCATGTACACGACCAAGATGATGAAGCCTCCCGATGGAGTTCTACAATTCTTCAACATCCAAGATTCCTATGCTGCTACTCTCTTCGACAACGCCGCCGAGTCGCCGCATCGGACGAGCCAAGCAAACACCGTGCATGTTCCTCTACTACTACCACTACATCAAGTTGTATGTGACCGACGAGGCCGGACGACGAGGGCGGGTGCAGCCGACGCTAAGGCTGCACTATCAACGGCTCATGAACCGACGGGGCCATGGATGACGCCGACGCCAACACCTACATCAACATCAACACATATGCACGGAGAACGCGAGACGAAGACCGAAGACGACGACCACACAGCTTAATCGGAGGTGTTCCACGGGTAGAACTCATGGATGTAATTAACTAGGAGCTTTTCGAGACCCTAGGAACCAAGAAATCCACATCGCCCAAGTCAGATCGCCGCTTGCAGGCTACGGAGCGCACACTTTGGGAAACTGTATTTGTATTATTAATATGAATAAAGTTGTGTTTCCCCTATTGTTTATTTTTGTGTACTTATGTACACTGGCACGCCCGCATTTTCTTTTACATTCCCCATGGCAGTGTTAGGGAGAAATCCACCATCGTGTGTGATTTTTCTGCCTAAACACCAGGCGCCGCCGAATGTCGCCGGCGAGGTCAAGTCCTGCACCACGTCCCTGGAGGCCACCGTGCAGAGCGCCATGCACATGCTCGGCGCCGACCACGCCGGCTTCGTGTGGGCGGCGGCGTCTGAAGCGTCTCGGCTTTTCGCAGGATCGAGTCGGTATAGCGCTGATGAACAGACGCAACAGTACAATATATAAAAAGCACAAATTAAGTCTTTAAGTGGTTACATTAGTCCAATTAAAACATAGAGTCGCACAGCGGAATTAAACGATATAGATACAAGTCCAAAGCTAATAGAAATACAAGCGCACGCGCTCACGATACAATAAGAACCCGCATCCAAAGCCATGAAGATGCGGACTCGGGAGGAGATCACTCCTCAGTCTCCCAGTGGGCTGTCCAACCAAAAGGAAGTTGGTCATCCCACTGTCCACCTCCACCCATAGAGTTCGGGATAAAGGTGCTACCTGCAATAAAACATAAGGAGCCAAATCCTAATCAACTAATACTCAGCAAGACTTACCCGTCAACGTGGCTATTCACAGCCGACTCCTAATATGCAAGGCTACAAAGGGGTGGCTGACTCAATAGCATAACTCGCACTAATTACTTGATCATTACTTTCGAGTTTTATTTTCAAGTGAAGTACTTATCCAGAAAAACAGTGTGCATATCTCTAAAACAGGTATAAAGTAACAATACATCAACAGTGACAGTATATATATAGCAATGTAAATAACAGTAATGCAATAGACTAGCATCATCATATCATCAATCATATCACACTACAATGTGACGCAGTGGGCAAGGTTGCTCTTGACCGAGAGCGGCGGTATCGATGTACATCCTGCAGGAGAAAACCTGACCATACGCCGCACACACGTAAAGTCGCATGTGGCAACTATTCGCAAGTGTCCCCCTAGAGCTAGGCCGGATCCAACCCCTCCCGAGAAAGGCCTTCCCGCACGGTCTCCGTCCCAGACGTACGCCCCGATTGGGAAGCATCCCTTCTCTCCCGAATACCATGATAGAAAGTGCAAGTATCCGCAAGACACCAGGGCAACCTAAGCTACTAAGTTTACGAGGCCCATAAAAACACTAGCATATGATCAGTACGTTCGAACTTGCTCAACAGGGCCAGGGACGTGTACACGTGGGTGCCTCAGCTTCACGGAGTCGCGGGCAGCGTCGAGGTTGAGCATGTCGTCGACAAGGCATAGCGGAGGGTGGAGTTCACTGAGGCAGTCGCGCGGGGAAGAAGGTCGTCGATGGGGAAGAAACTCCAATCCAGCGCGACGGTTGCGAGAAGGATGACGATGTGAGCGGGGAAAAGGCTCAAGGAAGTGGTGCATCCGTGAGCGCAACGAGAAGTCGAGGAGCTCACCGGGGCGCGGTGGATTTGGCGTCGGGGCGGCGGAGCTGAGCTGCCGGTCTCGAGGAAGAAGGCCGCGATTGGGACTCCTTAGCCCGGAAGCAGGGCAATGGTGCCCATGGCGAGCTCGAGGATCACACGGCGAGGCGATTTGGGGAGCAGCTCGACCCGGAGGGGCTTCACCGCGGCGGCGCGACGTCGGGAGGGAGCATGAGCTCGGCAATGGCGATGGCGGCTTGGTCTTGGCGTGGAGAAGAGCGAGTGGGAGCGAGGAATGGCGCCGTTCCGACCAGGGAGGGGGACAAAAGGGCGGTCGGAGCGGGGAAGCGGGCCAGGGCGCTGCGGCGTCGCGCCGTACGCCGGCGTCCACGCGGCGCGCGACGTCGGGCGAGCGCAGTGAGAGAGAGGTGGCTGACGAGTGGGCCCAGCGGCATCTTTTCATTTTTCCGATTTATTCAAAATCTGAATTTGCCTGAATTTGTGCACACAAATTGGACTAGCAAATGAACTCCAAAATTTGTGATTTTGGTACCATTGGAAAGATCTTGAAAAGTTATATCCACTGGCCAATATGCAGATCTGGAATCCAGAGGGATTTCAAATGGCAACATTTCAAAGTTGAACACTTTTTCAGCTTCAGGGATTTCATTGACCTGTCAAATGAATTTGTAAAATCACCAAACATTCTCCAAAATTATCTCTTGAATAGGGCTATCCACTGATATTTTTGTCTGTCCAAGTTGTTATGCAAAAAATTGAGTTGCTTCACAAGCATGTGTTTGACCATTATTTGAATTTTGCATTTCGAATTTGAATTTGAATTTGATTCAAGGTTAAGTTCAGTCTGTTAGGGTGCATCTGTTGGGCAGTAGTGACACGGGGTGTCACAGCGTCGGAGCTCCCCCGTGCCGGCCTGCCGCGGCAGCAGTACGCGGTGGTGGCCGCCGCTCCGGCCCACCGCCGCGGTCGCTACGTGTACTGCCACACGATGCAGTTCCCGTACGCCGTGTACCTGTGCCACATAGCGCACCAGTCAGGGTACAGGGCCTACAAGGTCTCGCTGACCGCCCTCCGCGACGGCTCAGCCCTCTCCATGTCAGCGTTCTGCCACCTCGACACCGCCGGCTGGAACCCGGCCCACCCGGCGTTCGAGGTGTTACACACCAAACCGGGCGGCACGCCGGTGTGCCACTTCATGCCGTATGGCAATATGGTCTTTGACAAGAAGGCGACAAGAGCCTAGCTAGATCGAGCTCGCTATACATTCAAACATGGTCTATGATTGAACAAAAAAGGGGTACAAATCAAATATGACCGTGTGCACTCCAAGTGAATTGTGTGTCTTTTCTTTAATAAGGATGGTGCTAGTACTAGGTTTGCCATAAAATTAAATTAGCATGTGTAGGGATGTTGTGCGCCGCATAAAAATAAACGGTCCATCTGTTTCGTTGGATCTTAGATGTCGCAAGTGCTGGTGTATGGTCTCTTATTGCAAGGGTTGGTTGGCGTCCCAGTCTGAATTTTGTGTGAGTGTTATGGTCACAAGGTATATTTATATCGTGCCATATGCTGGTGAACATATTTTAGTGAACTGTATATTGTTTTTGCAAGAGAACGAACTACTCATTATGCCTCCCACTTCATGGCCCAGCATATACCGTTATATGCAATCAGAAACGGCCATTGCTTATTTTTTAAATTTTTTCTCTATACGTCTACTTTTATGCCGACTATGATTCTACAAAGTCTTTTGTAAAGGCATTTTTAATATTTTTTTATCATGCTAGAAAACTTGCGTAATGGCTTCAATGATCAACATAACGTGAGATGAATTTATATTGTGTTGATTCTAGTGCATTGTTACTTATTCTAAAGTTCAAGAAACAAGAGGAATCTTTCCATTGTAGTTTGGTATTGATCATATATCACCATTATGTCATCAATGATATTATGCATCCAACAATCTAGATGTCTACTTGCATTGTGTTTTGAAGATAGCATTAACAATACAATTATATAATGGGAAAAGCTACACTCTGAATAGTTCCTTGTGTGCGGCAAAAGGGTGGCCTGCAAGGGGAGTCGGCGATGAAATTACTCCCTTGGTACCAGAGAAAATCCACAACGAAAACCCTAAATCTAAATATTTGTTTGTTTACTCATGCGCACAATTCATTATCCTTGAGTTAATATCGCTTTGACAAGCGCAAAGTATGTTTTATTCTCTTTTTATCGGCATTGGCAAAACAATTGCCTTTGGATCCTTGAACAATTCAATATCTCATGACATTTCATTCAAACAACCAATTTTGTTTCCACAAGAAGTGCCTTTGGATTTTCGGACATGAAATTACTCCTTACCAACAATTCAATGTGGTGTTATTTAGTCCAAAATCTAAAGGCTCGTCAAGAGGATGGGAATTTAACTAGGACAACCAATGAAATTAAGAAGGTGAAAATTGCATATATATGACCATCTTGTTGATCTGTCACGTGGTTCTGAGAAGTGCAGGAAAGTGATTATAACAGTGTGCGACCCCTGATTTGTGCTTATCTCAAGATTTGTACATGTTGTTTAATAGGAAGGATTGTGGATAATAAGGCGACAAAAGCCATGGTCATGCCACCATCATTTTGTGCTTATGAAGATAATATATAAATTTTTTAGTGTGAAAGGAAAACAAACAAGTGAAGAACAATACGGCCCTCATGATCTTGCCTGGTTATATGTAATAGACCGTGCATAATATGGTAGTGTTGTGTTAATTTTGGTTGGCATTGTGATAATAAAAAAAAAAGGTGCTTGCGTGAAGTGAATAATGATCTATGAGCAACATATATTTATTATGGAATGATTAGAGAAATATCTCAAGGAAAATGACTAAAAAAAGTAGAGCAGACGAATATACTACCTCCTTCCCAAAATACTTGTCATTGTTGACTTTTGCTCATCACATTTGACCATTCATCTTATTCGAATTTTTTGCGCAAACATTAATTGTTTTTACATAACATGTTTATAATTTAAGATAGTATAATCATAACAAATTTGTTTTAATATTTGTTGAAAAAATTAAATAAGACGAATGATCAAACATGATGATCAAAAGTCAAAAGCGACAGCTATTTTGAGACGGAGGTAAGTATCAAGGAAAATATACCATGCCTAAATATTTTTGCAAATATATGGTCGCCAAATATCCCAAATGACCAATATACACTTAATGGGCCAGCATATATATATACCGTGACATGAAGTCTGACCATTCCTTATTTTTTGAATATTTTATATATGCCTACTTTTATGCAGACTATTTATTCCACAAAGTCTTACATATGTAATCGCTTCATTGATCATCATAACATGAGATGGATTTTTAGTTTGTCGTCTCTTGTGCATTGTTACTTATTCAAAAGTTAAATCCTATTATGTTATCAATGATATTATGCATTTGCAAATAAAAGATTGGTTACTATTTGTGTTTTCTCCCACTACTACACAAAATATTTAAAGGTAGCATTAGCAGTACAGTGGCATATTGGAGAAACCGCACTCGGAATAGTTTCTTGTGCACCAGAAGGGTGGGCCACGAGGGTATGTAAGGTGACGAAGTTGTGTCCTTGGCACCGGCGCAAATCCATGACGGAGATCCTAAGGTTCCAGATATTTGTCGATTATACTCATGTGGCTCCTGGCCCAATTTAATTTCCAGATGATGTTATTTCTATGGTGGGTTGTAGATCAAGTTTTTGGGACCAAATTAATTATTTCTTACCTCAGTAACCTATGTTTTTCCTTTATTCTTTGCTTGCGAAGTGACGAGGTGATGATTTCAAGGTTTTTAAGTTTATATTTATTCTTCATAAAGATTATATTCATTATATTTTTCATTTCTAATTTTATGTTTTTTTTATAGGGTTTCATACGTAGTACTTCATATTGTGTTTATAGTTTTTTAATTGAATTTGTTCATAATTTTTTAGATCTTTTTTATGTTTATGGGGATTTTATTTTTAAACTTTACAAGTTATATATAGTATACTTAATAGAACAAATCATTTAGGTAGCTGAAAATTAAACTGTATCACAAAATAAATTAAATATGTATCTGTTCTGTCTAGCTTGAAAATGAATATAGAACAGGTACACGAACTTATTCGGGAGGTTGTCTCGGTTAAGTCCGATCTTCTAAGTTATTTTCAAGCTGATTACATCTGTCTACCTGCTGGATTATGCTCATGGTTGCATCGAAGCATTTAGCCGATGAGTTATCAGGTTAATTACTACCTTCAGCCCATATGTGCCCAAATACTTATTTCTTGTACCGACCATTGGTCTATCGGCCTTTCTGTACTATAATTCTACTATCTAGCAGACGAGTCACCATATGTTTTATTTTCCCAGGTGTTGTATCAGCTTAGCATTGTAATTCTATTAGCTGGATGCAGCATCGGTGCATATCTTGTTAGTGACTGGCACACCACTAATCTCAAAGGAGCTAAGGTCATGCACTGGAGTTAAGATCTCTCAGGCCACGCGGCGCGTGCAGGAAGTCAATACCGATATTTTTGTGCCAACACAAATGGCATCCAATGTAAAATACAAGTCACGACATGACGAAACACGGAGAAACTGAGATAACTGATACAGCAGTTGAATGGACAGACTGGACAGCTTCTGATGATCAATCAGGATTGATTTACCTACACCAAATGAGAAAAAGGACGACTAATTATGAAAAAACGGTGCCAGGCGCCGCTGATCGCCGGCGAGACGAAGTCCTGCACCACGTCACTCAAGGCCACCGTGCAGAGCGCCATGTGCATGCTCGGTGTGGGCACCGGAGCCGACAATGCCAGCGGCGAGCCGGCGACCTGTACTGGGCGGTGGCGTCGGACATCCCCCGCGCGCGCCGGCATGCCTCGCCAGCCGTACGTGGTCGTGGCGGTCACCCCGGTTCACGGCGACCAGTACGTGTCCTGCCACACGGTGCCATTCCCCTACGCCGTGTACCAGTGTCACCTAACACTGGGCCTGGGAGGGTACGGTGCCTACAAGGTCTCGCTCCGTGGCCTCCGTGACGGCTCAGCCGTGGACATGTTAGCGTTCTGCCACCTCGACACCTCCGGCTGGAACCCGGCTCACCCGGCGTTCGAGGTGCTGCACACCAAACCCGGCGGCGCGCCGGTGTGCCACTTCACTTCGTACGGCAACCTGGCCTTCGTCAGGACGGCGACCACAGCCTCTAGTAGCTTGCTTTACCCAAACAATCCACGTTCCACGACATGGCATCCAGTACAGTTAAATAATGGCCTTCTTCGTTTCTTTACCGTTCTCGATCTGGATAACAACATCATCATCCATGGTCTTTGCACAAAAGACATACAAATTAGGAACATGACGTTGTGCATTCCAGGTGAATTGTCCGTCTGTTTAACCAGGACGGTGCCAGGCCAATACTAGCTTGTAGGGAGGGACGATGGCATCTTGTTAATTCATATATCGGTTTGGTTGGATGTCTCAAGTGTCGTGAGTTCAACCTGCTGTGTGTGGGCTCTTATTGCAAGTTCTGTTTAGTTATGTCCGTCTTCTATTGTCTGAAATCTCGTGTGCGTATATATTGTGGTCTAACACCACATATATTTGTAACTTGTACTATGTTATATGATTATCAACATGTTTAAATGAACTGTACATTGTTTTTGCTAAAAAAATCATATATATTGTGTCTCCGGAATGCAATATAGTCATCACTTCATTATTGGTCAGGACACATACACCATGGCACGCCGTCATAAACACTAATTATATTGTTTATTCTTCAATGTTTTGTGACATGCCTACTTTTATGTAGCCAATTAATTTCCCAAAATATTGCGTAATGGCGTCATTGATCAGCATGATCCATGGGAGATGAATATATGTATTGTTGATTCTTATGTTGTTATTACTTATTCAAAATTTGAAGTCTGAGGGATCTTTCTCCATTTGTAACTGGGTATTGATCGATGGTGCGCAAGAGTACAAACATAAATATAAGGAGGAATTTACAATGCACAACAGGATTAGTATAAGAATAGTGGTATTGTGCACCCAATGTTTTGGTGTTTACTCCCACTATTAGTACTGTAGTATCTGATAGTATTTATAATACAAGTCTAATATATGGAAGAACACTGTGGCCTGAATAGTTCCTTGTGTACTAGAAGGGAGAGGGTCAAGAGGGGTGTTGGGGATGAGGTTCGCTTTGGGCGGTGGGTTGAGGTCCTTTGCATTACTTCTCACTGACTAACATGTGGTCGGATCCATATGTTAGTGGTTGTTAATGTACCTAAAATACCGCAAATGATTCACACCTCTAGGCGGCAGTGCAAATCTATGACAGGTGACAAGTACTCATCTTTTTTAGATAATGGGAAGATTGTATTAATCTCGTCCTTGGCTCTTAAGAAAGCTACGGCTACAGTGACCTTGACTTTCAGAAAAGTTACAGTCAAATACAACCATCGACAAAAGTTGACCATCATCAGAAGTGCACATTCGCTACACTGATGGAATAAAAAAACAAATAAGAAAAGAACTCCTATCCGCAGCTTCTATTGTCTTCCGGCGTTGCTTCATGAGTACAGTAGACTCTGTGTCCATTCTTTCACCACGTCAGGTATGGGACAACACTTGAGCTTGAGCCAATCCAATGATGAACACCATCTCTTGATTGAAGCAAAACCACTCAAACAACCACCGACGAAGAATTTGCCATCAGCTGCAGGAGTTCATGACCAAAGAGCCTCTAGCCTAGTGGTTAGAACACTTGAGTAGCATCTAGCAGACCTGGGTTCAACTCCTTGTGGGAGCGAATAACCAGGCTGGAATAAAAGAAAAACTAAAAAAATAGGTTGGGGTTTCCCCTGCTGACTTCGGTCAAAAAAAAAGGAGAATCTCCAAAAACACCGCCTCTAAGGAGGATGCAACATCAATGATATCACTGACGCGCGTTCGAGATCGAACTAGGTTTTCACCCGGAGATCACAACCACCAGAGATGGGCTTGATGACAACGCCTCCAAGGAGGAGCATGGCGCCCGAGGGCGTCATCGTTGTCGGCGCCGACAATTGCCAGCAAGGCTTTCGCCATTCCAAACCCATCAACCGAAGACCTTGGAAAGACACAAACACCTCCAAGGTAGCTCGTGCCTTGATCTGCAACACCATGCCGACAACTCTCCCCACGAATGCAGATCGGATCAGGTGGCTGCCGCCACGCCCGTCGGCGCGTCGACGCACAGGATGCCACCAACACTGCCATGCTGTGTCCACGCCGCGCCCGACGACACATCAACACGCAGGACGCCGCCACTGCATCGCGCTCAGCGGCGCATCGATGCGAAGGAGACCGCGAAAGCACGGCCACCGCACGCCCGGCGGCGCCGACGCGCATGACGCCGCCGACGCACGGACATGCCGCGCCTGATGGCGCATCGGCGCGTAGGACGTCGCGAACTCACGGCAACAGCACGCCTGTCGGCGCATCGCCGGATCTCACCGCAGCGATGGCGCCGCGACACCCACCCATGGCCTGTCCCTCCCGACGACATGTCTGGTGTCACAAATCTTGGACTCCGCCGCCATCTTCTCAGATGAAGGGTAAGGAAAGAAAAACGCCGACGAACGAAGAAGGCCCCGCCGCCACCATCCTTGCCCGCTGCCCGGGTTGTTCCGGTAGCAGGACTCCGGCGGCAGCAGACCTGGGAATGGATGTGGAAGGTTTGTGGCAGCGGCGACGCCCGTGTTGCCCTCGGGGGCGACGCGGGGGTGGGGGCTAGGTTTTTTCGGCCTCGAATGGAGAAGGAGGGCTCCCGTACCCATGACGCATGGTTGACAATGGATGTCTGGGTGGCTATGCAGGATCTACGTCCAACAAAGGACGGCAGCAAGAGGACCAAAGTTCGGAAAACTTGTTTTTCCTTTCTCTGAGAGAACCAAAGTTCACGAACCTGGCCAGTACAGTAGTATAAGACTGGGCTGAACAGAAGCGTTAACGGCTGGGCTGTAACGAGCAGATGTTCCATATGGAGGCTCCTTCTGAAGCTTATGAAGCGGGAGGGAAGTGTTGCTGAGTCGTGTACCTGTCGTAGGAGAGGTGGAACAAACATGATTTTCTGGGTGGTTTTCTCTGGATTGTCCCTTCTAAGTCACTTATGTTTTCTTTGGTCAAAGTAATTTTTTTTTTCAGTTTTGGACGTATGTAGCAATTTAACTATTGGAGAGCATCTTTATTATCAACATTTGTACACTACAACATTAGTGACATTTCCCGACAGTTTCTTTGCAGGTGGCCGACACTTTTCAGTTGGTTTGATTAAGTATCCACAATAACTGTGGGTAATGAGGTTGTAGGGAATTATGTTGTCGGTAAATTGCTAAAATGTAAGGAAAGACATCAATTTATACTAGCAAATTGTCGGGCACTCAAAATAAATACTAAGAAGGATGAAAACTGTAGGCCATTGGGTGAGAACTGTAGGGAATGATTAGTTATCTTGTAGTGGTAGTACCCGACCTGTCCCTACATGCACTCTTATACTCCCTCCGTCCCTAAATATAGTGCCTTTTAGCATTCAAACAGAGAAATAGTCAATGCGTTAAAAGACTACCATACCCTTCATTTTTACCTTAACCCATCACTCCACCAACCCTCCTACCTACCATAAAGTTTATCTTATCCTCCAAAATACCTACATTTAAGGAAAAATTCAAACTCCTAAAAGGCTCTATAAAAAGAGACGGAGGGAGTAATTCATTTGTCTTGTTGTGTGTGCGTGTTTTTTTGAGGGAGTTTGTCTTGTTGTGTGTTTGTCCATGATAGCAGACATTCCACCTATAGCGGTTTTGCTCATTCTATTTCAAAGGTCCTCTCAAAATAGAGCAATAGCAGGAAAAAAGAGGAAGATCAGAATTGAAGTACTGTAAAGTTTATAACAGAGTGGTTTCCAAATTGAAGTGATGCCAGAAATAATGTTATCTTGCCTATAGTGGTAGCCAAGTGCGGAGAATTAGTAAACGCTGGGTAGCCAAGTGCATGAGAGGATGCTGAAAGCATATAAGTAATAAGCCTACCCCTGTAACATCATCACTTTCTATGCACATTAGGACAGCCGTCAACCTGGCAGGAAATGTTTGCTTGGATGAGAGTGATGTTTGCTGTTATCTTTTGCATTAAAAATCCGTGGCAGAGCACCCAGCGTGGCAGGGGTGTGGCAGGGGGCGCTCAGGCTATCCGCACCGGGATACGCCAAAGCTCCATTGAGGAGCATTTAGCGTAACGAAAGGCTGCACCGGTCTCCTGAAGCTTTACGCTACGAAAACGGAAGGGCTCGGTTCCGCTATTCCTAACGCGCTTCCAGGACGTACGCTATCCCAACCGCAGCAGGCGGAGAGCAGGAGAGAGTGAGAAGTGGCGGGTCCCACTAGTTCAACGAACTAAAAAAAGTTTTAACTCACAAACCAAAAACCCAAATCAAATTCCGATTCCACCATTAAATTCGTCTCAATAAATCCTTCGAAACAAGATGTCACATGGATATATTTAGATAAAATTACAAGTAGACCCCATTGATGGTAGTTGAAGAAGGTTAAATAAAATATTGGGTAGTTGATATAGAGGATGGATATAGAGGAATGATGGGTGCGGAGAAAGTTGATATAGAGGAAGGAATCTCGATGACTAGGACAGAATATTCCTTTTAGAGGAAGGAAATAGAGGAACATGAGTGCGGACAGCCTCACGGGTGGATTAGTGTGGCGAGTATGTGGTGACGTACGCACATGAGTGTCATCCATATGACATTGTACATGAAACAAACATCATTTTCTATGCACATTAGGAAACCATCGACTTGGCAGAACAGGGTTGCTTGGCCAAGCAAATGATATTGTGTTTTCCCTTTTTAAAACCAATTCTTTAAGTTTCAGTTGTGGACGTCGTTACTAGTACTCTATTATTTGAGCAAACCAACATCAGCAACGAAAGGAGTATTTGAGAGCATCTCAATATATAACAGTGATATTTGTCTGTTCATGTGTTGTTATCTGTTACAAGACCCCAGAAATTCCAAAGTCGATAAAATGCTTCACATGAAAACAAAAGAATCAAATGGAACATGCTTCATATGAATATACAGAGCATCCAAAAGAATATGATTAGACTTATGCTTATTTCATGCATTTTTTGATGAAAGAGTAGTTTCGAATCCAAATATTTGAGAGTGCTTCTAATAATTTTATTTGTTTTCATGTTATAGGGGCACGCTGATCAGGGGTGACCACCTGAGCATGCATGCTCCATCCTTGATATGGTAAATAAAATAATCATTGTTTTTCTGCACGCTCTGGGACTATTGACTTGCACATGCCTTTTTTATTTTAATTCTTTTGTAAACCTTTATTTCTATTTCTATGCATATGGTAATTTCTGAAACAAGTTGATCTCCCAGCAACCCATAACAAATTAACTGATCTATCAAAATTAAACGAACAGTAGTGTATAGATTGTTTGTCTAGCTCCCTTGTACATCTTTCTGGAAAACTTATAAGTATAAACGAAAATATCTATTTGCAGGGAATGCAGATTGTTTACGGCAGTGGAAAAATTACATTTCTCGGTCTTGTGGGGCCACTTGCTCAGAGGAACAGCTAGGGCTATATATACCAGACCATTGGCCGGGAACCACCAACAACCCAATCAGAACAGGGTTCCTCTCTTCTCACTATCCCACGCTCTGCTATTGAAAACATAACAATCTTGAAGCATGCATCCATCTACATTCCTTCTGATCGTGGTGGCCACCGTTGCCGCCTTGGCACACGGCCACCCTGCCGCTAACACACACGGCCACCCTGCCGCTAATAACACTCCGGCGGCACAGTTCTGGGAGCAAGCCCTCCCGGGCACGCCGATGCCAAATACCATTGCTGATCGTGTTCAGAAAGGTACTTTTGATTCATTCGTACTTAATCACTGCAGTTAATGCATCTTGGATTCATGATACATACATGAAAACTTGGTGTCCTTATATAATCTCAAAATTTCCAGAGTTGTAACTATAACGTTGTTTTATAATTTGTAAAAGACAATATACGACATGACGAAAACAGAGAAACTGAGATGGGTTGGTACAACAATTGAATGGACAGAGTGGACAGCTTCTGATGATCAACCTAATAAATTAATTTACAATACCGATTTATGCTTGTAGGAATTGATCGCTCACCACTTGCGGAACACCACTACACTGCATCATCGCCCAGTATCAGTGCCTGCACGCTCTTCGACTCTACTTGCAGTGCACAGGCTGTGGCCGAGACAGGCATCTTCTTCCACGAGGCGCAGCTGCGTCCGGGCAGCACCATGACGCTCTCCTTCCCCAAAGAGGCAGATCCGGCCATCCTGCCACACCACGTCGCCGAGAAGGTCCCGTTCACCAACCTCGACGACGTCCTCACCACCTTCAACATTCCGGTAAGCTCTGAAACGTCTCGGCTTTTCACAAGATCGAGTCGGAAGTGCCGGTGAACAGACACAATAGTACATCACATAAATAAGTATAAATTTTGTCTTTAAGTTATTACATTAAGTCACAAATGGATTAAAACATGCGAGTACACAGCGGAAGTCTGAAGATACATAAAAATCTACTACTCTCGACGATACATGGCCGCACATCGAAGCCCCACGATGCGGACCTGCTGGAAGCTCCACCAAACATCATCGGAAGCAAGAATAAACCTACACCAAAAACATAAAGAGCCAAATCCTGAGCAACTAATACTCAGCAAGACTTACCTGTAACCGTGGCTAACTACAACCGACTCCTAATATGCAAAAGCTACAACGGGTAGGCTGACTTGATAGCATAAAACCGCATCAATTACTTGGCCCTTACTTTTAAGTTTTATTTCAAATTAAGTACTTAACCAAATAAATTGTGCACTTATCTCTAAAACAGTATAGAGTAACAATACATCAAATAAGCAGCATAGCAGTAATGAGATAATAATAAATATAACAGTAATAAACTAGCATCATCATATCATCAATCACGGCACACTACGAGGTGACTTAATAAACAAGGTTGCTCTTGACCTAGAGCGGCGGCATCGATGTCCTGCAGGAGAAACCTGACCACACGATATATGCAACACAAATGCATTACATATGACAACCCTTCACAAAGCTCCCGCAAAGACGACTTGATCTGCTGCTCCCGGCGGAAGTCTTGGGCCCCACAAGACACCCGGCCCAGCCGTCGTCCATGGGTGGCTTCCCTCATTCCCCGTAGCAGCAGGCGCCGATGTCGTTCCCACGATTGCTAAGCTACTAAGTTTACTAGGCCTATAAAAACACTAGTATGTGATCAGTACGTTCGAACTTGCTCAACAGGGCCAACAACGAACGGTCCTTAATCGACACAGACGGGGCTACCACTATGAAGGCCCAGCCTTCCCCAACCATCTTGTACAAATAAATCCCCGTCCGGTCTCAACAAATCCTAAATCCATCTAATACAATCCAGGGGGAAAACCTATCTCGCGAGTGGGACCTACCACTCGTCTTCTACCGTCCGCTAGGCACTAAGCATAGCAAGTTATAACGTTAACCTAGAGCCAACTACTACAAAATAGGACACAAGGTAAATATAGAAGGATAGTCCTAATGCAATTCTAAGGTTTCACATCAACTCCTAATAAATCTAATGCACAAACAATTACTAGCCCCACTCAAGTGATAAACCAAAAATCTAAATAGAAAGGCATGCACCGGGGCTTGCCTGGCTCAAGTGTTGGCTACTAGATAAAGTCAGCTAATATCTCCTCCTGACTGCTCCGCATCATGATCCTCCAACTGCTCCTGATCATCTCAAATGCTACACGTTATGACAAGGAGAACAATGCAAGTTAGATGCAATGAACATGACACAATCAAATTAAATTCACTTAAGTAATGAACTTGGTTTACATGATTTCAAAATTCAGTTATGGTTCAGTGATATTTTTCTGGGATTAAGCAGTACTCAAAGTGATTTACTGTAGAGTTTGAATAATTATTGCAATCTGCATTATTTTCAACAAATTAAAGAGTGCAGAAGAGAACATAAATCATTAGAAAAGAATTAGACATAATCTGATGGTGAATCTTGTTATGTAAGTGTACTGACTTTGTATTAACAAGCATGCAAGATTTCAGGATTTATTGAGTAACAGAAAATTTATTATGATTTAAACAATTGTTAACACATAAAGATTTTTACAGAAAATTGGAAGATGATTTGCATGTGTTTGACAGCTTCAATGGGTAGATTTGAGCACAAGGAAGACAACAAAACTGGTTTCACGTTTGTCTGAAGAGTATTTATTGTTTTACGCATTTTCGAAATTCACAGCATTTTCTGCCGATTTAATCAAATTCCGAAAATTGGGAAAACTGTGAGCCAATCGGAACTGAGCCACACCAGGTGCCACACAACGTGCAGCACAGCAGATCCAGCCCTGGATGAACCAGAGCTCGACCGAGCTCGTCCATGGCGGTTGCACATCGCCGGAGGACGACGGCTACTTGCCGGAACCGAACCAAACGACCACGATAAAATCCAGAAAAAATATGAGCATGAAGCACAACTCAAGCCGCATCCGGTTGAGGGGTTTGTGGTCAACGGGGACCACTGGAATGCGACCGGCAGCGAGCACAGCGGCTCTGCCACCTCCGACAACGACGCACGCACAAGACAGATGGAGCAAGAGGAGGGAGCGGTGCTCTGGAGCTTCACCTTGCAGAGCTCGATCTCGGCGTCGAGGAGTTCGTCCATGGGAAGCATGGAAAGGAGGAGCTCAACGGAGGCACGCCCACTGCAGTTCGACAGGTGGTGGGGAACCGTCGAAAGGCGTCGTGCACAGCTGTCGAACAAGAGGGAAAAGAGGCGAGGGAGGGGCGGAACAAGCTTGCGCACCTACAGGCGTGGCGAATCAAGGGAAGACTCACCGAGATGGGCGAATCGAGCGACGGAGCGCGAGGAGGGACAGTGGCCGGACTTGGGGTTGACGAGGTCGATTCGAGCGAATCACGGCGGATGGGGAAGAACCGTTGCCATGGATGGCTCGAGGCCGTCGTGGTCCTGCTATAGGCTCCGCATCTCGGCCGGAGACAGCTGGACGACGGCGAGCGGCTCGGAGCTTGGAGTGGCCGGCAATGGTGGCGGCAGTGGCGGCGTAAATGGGGAAACAAGAAATTCTAGGGTTTGGGACCGGAGGGGAAAACCGAGGAGAGGAGCGGTTTACGGACTGCGGCGTATGGAACGAGCGGAGGAGGAGAGCGCAGCGTGTCTCCGGTCGTCGCCGGCGACGTGGCTGCATCTTCCTGCCGGCGGGCCCGACCACCTTAAGCATCTTCAGCGAATTTAATCCAGTGGTTTTCTCCGAATTAAACAGAGTACTTATCTTGCTCCAAAAATCACCAAAATTTTTGGGATGATAAAGTACAGATCCAGCTCCAACTTTCTCATTGGCATGAAGTGGAATTGAGCAACTGAATTCGATTTAGAAATCAAGAAACAGCAGGATTTACAGGAACTTCTCTGAATTTTTAGAGGCACTTCCAGAATTGGAAACATTCTGAAAATTTCTCCAAAATTCTCTGTTCTGATGTGCTTGCTACAGAATTTTTACTTGGGTCAGGTTGTTATGGAAACATTTGAGTTGCTTCACAAGCATTGGTTTGACATTTATTTGAACATTTTATTTTGCATTCAGATTTGATTTGCTTTCAATTTGGCTCAGATTTGGGGTGTGTTTCTGCAGGTTGTTTGGCTGCAGTGACATGGGGTGTCACAGGCTCCGCCGAGGCGGCCCAGGTGAGGGACACCCTGAGCCGGTGCCAGGCGCCGCCGATCGCCGGCGAGGTCAAGTCCTGCACGACGTCCCTCGAGGCCACCGTGCAGAGCGCCATGCGCATGCTCGGCGCCGACCACGCTGGCGGCGTGTGGGCGGCCGCATCGGAGCTCCCCGCCGCCGGCCTGCCGCGGCAGCCTACGCAGTCATGGCGGCCGCCCCTGTCGACGGCGGCCGCTACGTGTCCTGCCACACGGTGCCGTTCCCCTACGCCGTGTACCAGTGTCACATCGCAAAGAACGGGTACAGGGCGTACAAGGTCTCGCTCACCGGCGTCCACGATGGCTCAGCCGTCGCCATGCTAGCCTTCTGCCACCTCGACACCGCCGGATGGAACGCAGCTCACCCGGCGTTCCAGGTGCTGCACACCAAACCCGGTGGCTCGCCGGTGTGCCACTTCATGTCGTACGTCAACCTGGCCTTCGTCAAGACGGCGACCACAGCCTAGCTTGGTACGGCTACACTCAAACAATCCACGGCATGCCATCCATCCAGTACAGTTCATGGACCGTCTTCGTTTCATTTCTGCTCATGGGTGTTAATATGCTATTGCTGGCCTCTGCACTAAAAACGTACAAATATGGCGGTATGTGTGAACTATCGTAGAAGTGTCTGTAGCAATAAGAACGGTGCCAGCAGTACAAGCCTTGGCAAAATTAAGCGCGTTGAGGTTGTGGGCTCAGCCTGTCGTTCTTTTGTCTGAATCTTCTGTCAGCATTGTGGCATAACGCCGAATATATCTGTATCCTGCTCTATATATGTTTATGAACATGCATGTTTGAGTGAACTATATATGTATTATTGTGATTGTTAAGATTAATACTAGATTATTATTTGTCCCCCGGTCTTAAAATGATGGATGGTCCAATGCCAAGATCTGCCACTGCATTGGACCATCCTTTTTCCACCATAGAAATTGCCATTTGGAAACGAACCGATGGAAGGATGAATTATATGTTGCACACTCTATTAATAGATTTTGCTATTTCACTCAGGAGACCGATGGGCTTTCGTACAATATCCACCTGAGATTGGGCTTTGACAAAATGCCCTTAAAACAGTTGCATGCGCCGGTATTATGCCCATGGATAATTTTTTGGACGAAATTGCCCTCGCTCTTCTTCTTCCTCGTTCTTTGTTTGGACGAAAGTTTTTTAGGCACCTAATATGTATTCGTGTTCTGCAAACACCAGTGCACATGGACTTGAAATAAGTCTCAGTATGAACTATAAACTGGATCATAGAGCTTGATATTTTTTTTAAAAAAAGAGATTAAACTCTGGTTGTATAACCATCTTAATCTTAATATTAAAAGAAAATATTGTTGTAAAGTTACATGGACTTGGAGTGCGGTAAAAATTTAATACTATTTTTACCAAATTATGATATGATCCATTATAAATACTAGATTATTTCCAATTTTCCAAATTGAAGTACTTGACTTCACTTGCCATACAAATCAAGTTTTGTTAATACATATATATAGTAAATTTTAAACAAGGTACTAAACATCTATGCGGTCAAGGGTCCGATGTGTATCGAAAAAACATCTCGTATACTTTGGCTCTGGTCAGCTTTCTATGTAACAAGCGGGCATGCGTCCCTATGCTCATCTAACCCTTTCCTGCTTGCACCGAGTTTTGAGCATAAAATATGAATGAGAAAGATCAGAATCATAGCATAGCTTGCCCTTGCTCCACAGTCTGCAGTATACTTCCTACTGGCCCTTAATTTGGTACCCAGATCAACAAATTTCGGGGTTGACACCAATTTCACAAAAATCTCTCAAAGAGGTTTTCTCCATACTAATTAGAAAATATGACAACTCCCTCTGTCCCAAAATAGGTGTCACCAGACATCATGTTTGACCATTCGTCTTATCCAAAACATTATTTAAATATAAAAACAAATATGTCCTGATTAAAATATATTCAATGATAAAACAAATTGTAAAAAAATAAATAAGAGCGGTCAAAAAAGTCAACAGCGACATCAATTTTGGGACAGAGGGAGTAAATTAGAAAATTGGCGGCAAGAAGAAAATATGACTAAAAAGAGCACTAAAGAGGCCTAATACAAGTCATTTTCCATCTTTCTGGCTTCTTTGGACTACTATATCCCTGAGTGCATGCAGATTGCTTTTACTCCAGACGCCTCGTTTCTCCAACGCACAAGTCATATTCAACACGGTTTAGGGTTTAGGGATGTTTCCATGTTGGCATTAGAATGACATAAATGAAATGAACAGGAATCCCGTAATCCTTAATTCTATGCTAACATTTGATGAAATAGACATTCCAATTTGAAGGATATTGATTTCAAATCATGGTACATGGGCCCTGTACCTATCAACTCCATTTTGACTGTTATTCTTGTTGCCTTATCTGCTGGCATGTCATGGGTGGGCAAGTGTCATCCTTGTGATTAGAAGATATAACAATAATCGCTTTCTATGTACATTAACAAACCTATCATCTTGATGGGAAATGTTTTATTTGGCTGAGACTGATGTCAAATTATTGACGTCATTTTGAAATCATTATTTAATGTTCCAGCGTTTACTAGCTGAAAGCATCCAGATAACGACAGCTATATTTGTTGGTTTGGTTGGATCTGGAGAGTGAAGTTGTTTGAGATATGTCGTTATCCGATTGAACGGGGTGTTTGACAGATATTTGGATCGAGGGACCAATGAATAATCTAGGGCACATAGAGGGTTTATACTGGTTCGGGCCTCACCGGGGGATAATAACCCTACGTCCAGTGTGGATCGTGTTGAATGTGACAACGTTTCTTCTCGGGTGTCAGATAGCGTCAGATATCTCTTCAGGGGGTTACATGTATATTTATAGGCCTAGATACTGCCTATTAGAGTCCGTATGTTATTTGGGATACTCTTCACTATTTGTAACACAATCAGAGTCTATCTATAACCTTCGTGTAACACAAGTCTTCGAGAATTCCCAAAATAAGTCTTTGGAATATCTGAAAATATATGGGTTTCGTTACGACAAGATTGTTAGCTGATAACGGGAGAGGGAGAAAAACAGGGTCAATAGTTAAGGGTTGGATATCTTTGGGATGTTGCGTAAAGAATAGATTAATGGTCAGACGTTTTGCTTTTTTATGAGAATTTCTAGGCTTTTTTTGTTTTTGTCTAGACACCCTAGTGGAAGGGTCATCTCTTTTTAGTTATAAATAGATTGTTCCTAACCCAACATACATTAAAGTTCAGTTGTCAATTCAAAATCTTTACAAACCATACAGTTCAGAGTACCAAAATGTCTATTTTCATATTGAGCATAAACGACTTACTCACAAACATTTTGAATTCATACACTCCTAAAATTGCTACCCCTTATATTGCACATGCTGATGTACTTCCCTGATGATCATTATCGATTTATTGTTGAATTGATTGGTATGGTTTTTTTTGTTAGTTTCATATATAGTTATATACGATTTTTTGTTATGCGCGAATGGATAGTTTGTAGCATGGCACACGAAAATTTATATCAGTGATACCAATGAAGTTGAAAAGATGTAGCCGGCTAAAATTAATGTTCTTAATTATTAGCCCTAACCAATCAGGGTGAATTTTTTTCAGAGAACTGAAAATTCAAATAAGACACAGCACAATGATTAACATAAATATATGAATTCATCCCATGTCATGCTAGCTGATCAATATGTCATTTTGCATGCTTTGGTGAGCACATTATATATATAGTTGATTGAAGCACGTTATAAACATAAGCACGATACAAAATATTTTGGCTCAATGCAACAGTACATACACAAGATTGAGGCAAGCAGATAAGAAGATTGGACACGCATGAACACTTGCAACAATCCACATACTGAGTCCACGCACCAACACTTGCGACACTTGAGACCAGACCAAACCTTGAGGACCACTACATGAACCCACACCATCCCTGCACGCTTATTTCTGCCAAAAACTAGCATGGCAGACTGGGACACCATTCTTACTAAACACAGGGTCACGTACGTACGTAGGATGCCTCCACACATTTGGTATATAAGGTGTGTGTGGGCAAAGACCGTGTTGATATCCAAAGCTGGAACGATAGAAACATGCCCAGATCAGAGCTAGGCTCCGTCCGTCTGCTTAATAACGAATCCGAGATCGGCGTACGGCATGAAGTGGCACACCGGCGAGCCACCAGGATGGGTATGCAGCGCCTCAAAGCCCGGGTGAGCCGGGTTCCAGTTGGAGGTGTCGAGGTGGCAGTATGCTAACATGTCAGCCGCTGGGCCGCCATGGATTCCGCGAAGCGAGACCACGTGAGCCGTGTACGCTCCCAGCTTCGTCACGTGACATTGGTAGACGGCGTAGGGGAACGGCACCTTGTGGCAGGACACATAGCCGCTGGTGCCACCAACGCCGGTGACCTTCTCGACCACATATGGCTGCCGCGGCAGGCCGGAGCGTGGGAGCTCCGACGTGACAGCCCACACGCCCTCGCCGGTGCCGCCGAGCATGTCGACGGCGCTCCGCACGGTGGCCTCGAGCGACGTGCTGCAGGACTTCACCTCGCCGGCGAGCGGCGGCGCCTGGCACCTGCTCAGGGTGTCCCTCACCTGGGCTGCCGCGGTGGAGCCTGCCGGAATTTTGAAGGTGGAGAGGATGTCGTCTAGGTTGGCGAACGGGACCTTCTCGGCGACATCGTGCGGCAGGATGGCCGGCTCCTCTTCGGCATCTGGGAAGGAGACCGTTATGATGGTTCCAGGACGAAGTTGAGTCTGGTGGAAGAAAAGGCCTGTCTCCGCAACAGTGCGTGGACTACAAATATTGTTGACGAGTATGCAAGAACTGATACTGGGGAAAGAAGAGTAGTTCTCTAGAAGTGGCGAGTGATCAATGCCTGCATCAAATTAACAAATCAATATGTAGTAGTTAGTGTAAAATGTATATCTTGCTTCATTTAAGTTATTTTTTCCATTTCGAATTAATGTATCCGTCCATTCACGAACAACGTACTGCTGAATAAACTGTTCAACGTTTTCATCAACAGCCGTATCAATTCATTATTTCAATTGTCTCGGTCTTTGTCATAACTCGTAACTTTTTTTTTAGGGCTGTCATGTCTCGTAATTTATCATCGAATAACGTTATCACATGGCAAATCCTCATTTAGAGGTAGACCGGGCTATGATCTGTTTCGTTCTCAAAACACACACACACACACAAAAATAAGTACCTACCTTTCCGGACAAGATCAACGATGGCCTCTGGCATGGGGCTGTCCGGAAGGGACTGTTGCCAGAATCGTGCAGCCGGAGTACTAGCGGCGGGATGGCTGTGAACTACAGCGGTGCCGGCGGCGGCCACCACAATCAGGAGGAGCGCGGTTGGATGATGCATGCCTCAAAATTGCTGTGTGCTTATATTTGAGCTAAGGAGAGTCAGAGAAGAAAGGAAGAAGCCTCGCTCTGGTTGCGTATGGCTGTTGGCTCCCGATGGCCCGGAATATGTAGCCGTTTGCTGTTCTTCTGAGAAACTGGGCCCACAAGACCAAGACATGCGCATGTAATCTTCCCCATCCATATGCGATTTGTATTAGTCGAAAACTGCTTCTTTTTTTGCAAGTTGCCCATATCACACGCCATCAAATAAAACTACGGGAAACACTCACATGGATCAGGATATATAACTAATCTTTTGTCATTTTTTCACGAAAATAAGCATTAAGTCTTGTCCTAGTTTATTGGGTTCCTTTGTTTTCATGTGAAGAATTTCATTGCCTTTTGAACTCCTAGTGTCTTGTAACAGATAGCAGCTAATGAACACAAAAGTATATGCACAGACAAATATCATTGCTATCGAGATGCATGTCTCAGCAAGTTACAGCATCCAAAGCTGAAACATAAAGAGTTGATTTAAAATACGAAAATGCAATAGCATTTTCCTAGCCACGCAAAGTTTTTCTGTCAATTTGATGGTTTTCCTATTGTGCATATAAAGCGATGCTTGGTGATCCAAGATCACATGGATAACGCTCATCCTCCGGTGAACGCCCCCCTAGCATACTCCAACAATTAAGACCTGTTTCTCAAACGTTCAACAATTAAAACTACTCGATACATATTTGTGTATCAGCATATGTCAGGATTTGGAACCAATATTCACTTGAATGGGCTTTCATTTGAATTTTGCGCACAAAGATTGATTAGCACAAGTCTAACTTTGCGTTTTCTTGGACTCCTATGGTTTTTCATGTGCAGCATTATATTCTATTTCTTTAGTGGAAACTTTCACATGGTTTTTATTTTGGAACCAATGAGCAGGAGCAAGGGGCAAGAGGTCCAGACTTTCATATGTTCTAAACTTGAGTATTTCTCAGTTGCAGAGCAGTTTAATTCCTTCTCTTTTTTTTCTTCTTTTACAATTGCTACGATTTTAGAGTAGGCATCAAATGGAAAATGTGTTTGGATCAAAACAGTTATTGATGGAATGCCTGTTTTATCATGTACAAACACACAATACGATACAATGGTAGGCAGCTAACCACGCTGGTAGTGGGCCCTCTAATAATGAAAAATATCTTATCATTAACCACTACGTTTAGCCGAACTTCCAAATATTCCATGTCTAGGGCACTACTAGCAGATTATCACTAACCAGTACATTTAGCTATTGTCGCATACCCATCATAACCAATTGTTTCTTGCTGATGTAAGGATAGTATTATACAGCATACATGGCCCATTTTTAGTGTAGTATAAAAGTATTGCAGCTACATATGGAATCTCGATCCAACTTTATGGCATGATTTGCTCTCTGCTCTACGCAATAGAAATGATGGTTTTGGACATTATCCATAATGACATAGTTTGCCTATATTTTGTTATCTATCGCATTGCAAAGAAAGCTGATCGATGCCAAAGTAGACAAGATATTTTTCGGATACACATTGGTGTCTAGTACGTCGATCGTTCAACATTTATTATGTACATGTATATGAACGTCCAACAACTTGATTAGTAGGTCAAAAAAGTAATCAAGTACTTCATTAGGAAATAAGCTATTACTGACTGGAACATATCAGTATTTCGTAAAAAAAGTATTACAAGTTTTGTCTCACTCTTGGTCGAGGTAACTTTACAGGCTTTTATTTTGTGATCAATTTGGATATTCGCCTGATATGTTTATTTTGTTATAAAGCAATCCAGTTTTGTTCTTATTTACTTCTTTCAATATTCACTATCCGCTAGTGTTTGTAGAACACCCAATAAAAATTCTGTGCCCACAAAGTTTGAAGGTTCCAGTAGCAAGAAACATGGTCACTTAATTCTTTTTAATATGAGTTCCACGTATATGAATCATATTTATTTTTTATGTTTATCTTCATATGTACTTGTTTATATATAGTGTCTTCATATTTTACGTTATATATATGTGTCTAATTTTTCAATATAGCTGAGCTTGAATATGAGCGTACAGCCGTACACTTTGCTGCAGCTAATTCAGGAATGACAATTTGCAACCTGACACATAAACCCAATACTGTCACGGGCAAGATCACAACCTTTTTTTACGATCTTGTAGTTGCGGACCGTCATGCGGATAGGTAGTGTGGTGTGTCACTTCAAGAACCTTCTCTGTGACTTTTCCTACAGTGACCGAGCTCTAAATTGCAGTTCCCTTGGTGAAGTAAGATGGTCCTCATTTAGCCTGCAATGGGAAATTTCCATCTCGCAAACTGATGTAAGAAGCGTTATAAGAAATGGGAGACAATATTGTACCGAATAAATAAAATGCTGAAATTATGTAACAGGAATATAAGGGGAGGTATAGCAGCAGCAGATTAGGTTTCCACCCGCCGCTATTAATGTTCCGCGCCTGCGACCCGACGGGTGCTAGCCACTTTTGCCGACATGTGGTCCCGACAAAATGCGGGGCCACAGGTTAGTGAGGGTGGGTGGACTAAGTTGCTACCTGCGATCACCCGGGATGGCTCGGCCCATCTAGGTGGCCTAGGAGCAGCCCATCCCGGTCGTGCCGACTATAAGGGGGAGGTGAACCCTAACCCTAAACCCGCCCACCTCCCTCTCCCTCGGCTCTTTCCGCCGCCGCTCCCTCTCCCTCCTCCATGGCACCGGGTCGGTGGCGGCCCTCTCGAGGACAACGGCGGTGCCCACGGCTCCCTCTCCCTTGGCTCCTTCCGCCGCCGCTCCCTCTCCCTCGGCGGCGGCCCTCTCAAGGACGACGACGGCGCCTGCGGCTCCCTCTCCCTCGGCTCCTTCCACCGCCGCTCCCTCTCCCTCCTCCATGGCGCCACCCCCATCCTCCATGGCGGCGTCACGGACACCCTCGGCGGTGGCCCCCTCCTCCATGGTGGCGTCGCGGACTCCCTCGGCAGCGGCCCCCTCCTCTATGGCGGCGGTGCCGACTCCCTCAGCGGCGCCCCCTCTCCCTCGGCGGCGGCTACCTCTCCCGTGGCGGCCCCCTCCTCCATGGCGTCGGATCAACGACGACGGGTGGTTCCGTCTCCCTCACCGGCCACTACAAACCGAACGGCGGTCCTCCCCACGGTGGATCAATGACGGCGCGTGCGGCCTCGAGCTCAGCCCCCTGCTTGGCGACGGCGGATCGAGCTCGGGCCGCTTCTCTTTTTTTTTTGTTTTCTAATTCATTAGTAGCAGCGGGTGATGCGATACATGTTTCTAGCGGCGGACGATATCAGGATCTGCCGCTACAAAGTTCATCTCTAGCGGTGGGTCCTTCGAGCTGCCGCTACAAATCTGATTTGTAGCGACAGAAGCATAGCGGCGATTGGCCTGTCCCGCCGCTATAGTGGGTTTTGGTCTGCGTCTATTGTGACTTTGTGTTGTTGTGGAGGCTCTTTCCTACTCTCAGGTGTAGCTACTCTCACATTTGTATCTCATAATCTAGTGGATATCTGTGCATACTTGGGGTTTCTAAAAAAAAAAGTATGTACACATACTTGATTTTTAAAAGTGATATGTGGACATACTCTTTTTTTTTATGTGAGGATAAAACAAGTATATGGACATACTCATTTTTTCTATATAGGAAACGTGATATATAACAAGGTTAAAAATATATATGAGTTCAAATCTTATTTTAAAATGATAAATAGATATGTTCACATACGGTTTTTTTTGAAAGTGGGAGTAAATACACTTGTGAGTAGAATGGATTTTCCTTAAAAGAAAATTAAAAATTGTAGGCAGGCCGGTATTCTCGCACAGATTTTGTTTCACGACAAACCAAAACAATGAACTTCTTTGATGAATTGTTGGTACGTGAAACTATAAGAAAATGAGGCCATCACGGTTTTTTTTTTTTTGGATAGCCATCACGGCTTATTTTGTTTCACGTCAAAGGACAACAAAATCAACTTCACCAATGCTAACAACTTTTGCAACAAATATACCTATAATTATGGGGATCTAGAGGTAAAAGGTCTTCGATTACGTTAAAATGGACGGCCCATACTTATTTCAAGGTACATAAAACTGGCCAACTATTTTCGCAGGTACATGTGGACAGACACAACGACGGATAGCACGTTGCAGTGGTGCTAGTCAGTATCACTAACTGGAGAGCTTGGCGTTTCACAGGATACGTGCCAGTAATAGTGCTATGCAGATAATAAATTGTCATTCACAAGTTTCACCTCGCTACATCTTTGAACTTCGCAATGCGATCTGATTTATTTTCCTCTAGCTTCTCACTGTTATTTCTACGCAGCATAGCTTACTGGTATTGTTTTTGCAAGGATTGGTGAAAGGAGTGCCAATGTTAACAAATCAGAAATATTTGTAGCTGTGCTGCACAGCGAGCTCCATGGCCGCCGCCGCCGCCCGCGGCAGGTCCGGTCCCATCTCACCCCTGCTTTCTTCTCATTTGGGTGCGGGATTCGCTGATGACTGAAGGGAGCGCTATGGTCGGACGGCGGGTCGTGGAGTGCATGCGGTTCACCGATGCCGGCGGCCTCCTTGATCGGGAGTGGGTCACCGGAGCCGGCGAGCCGCTACGGTTAGCTCGCGGCGGGAAGTTTTACAGAAGGAACCCCCTCTTGCGATCCGGTTATTTTGCACAAAGATCCCCAGTTGCAGTTTGGATTGCAATTAATAATCGTTATCCAACATATTTACCCGTAACCCTCTAATTTTGATCGCGATAGCGGCCAGACGGACTTCCGCGTCTCCACTCGAGCTCTAGAGCTCTACCCCTTCGCCGGCGAGCCCATCCTACCCCGTCGTTGGTGGCCATCACTGCCCTGGAATAGATCACCGCGTGGGAAGCTGTCGGGACCATGTTCTCCGTCCCTGAGCTAGGAAGCTCGCGTTCAGTGTCGATTTTGGCGTGGAACGCTGTGTTCTTTCCAGTCGAGGCAGCTGTATCATCACTGAATTCTAGTACTCTGTATTCATTCAATCCTCTATTCCACTTCGATTTGGAACTTGGTCGGCTACAGACGATTGGAAACGATGAGAGTGTGCACCGTTCAAATTTCTTTCACTCAAAACGCGATTTATGTTTGGGCCAGTTGCAACTGAAAATCTAGTTGCTTTAAGATGCAAGCAAATACATTGTAGCTCCGATCCAACCAACCTGGTAGTACATGAAATCAGTTACAGTTTTTTCTCGAGGTAATCTACGGTGGGGGTTGCCATCTGACCTTTCTCATAGCTAAAAAAAAAAATGTTTTACAAGGGACGAGTGGATGAGATGAAAGCAGAGTTCATTATATCAACAAGACTTGTAATTTGCATATGTGATCATTGCCTCTTAATATAAAGAGACGTCGCTTCCCCTGCACATTGAGAGGCCCATCAAGATGACGAACAGGATTGGCTTTAGTGTTCAATTGTCTCTTTCAAATCACTTACTTATGCTATCCATTTTGGAAGTTTATATGTATTTAACTAATTCGAGAGCATCTTTATTATAAATATTTGTCGTGCAATGTAGGCGGCATTGACTTTTAAGTGCTATCACTGCGTCTTAGAGTGTGTTTGTACTAGGTACAATGGGATGGCATCAACTGTCCGGGAGATATTACATCTAGTATTTTGAATGATGCAGACGAGAGAGAACGATGAGAGAGAATAATGATGTCTAGTAATTACTAGACGACTCATATGTTGTCCAATAGATGGCTCAGTTCCGTCTAAACTGTTGTAGATGAGGTTTTAAGTTTGCACATGATCCTTCTAGACAACCTCTTTCAGACGATGCATTATTTTTAAGCCGTCTAGAAATGACTTGGATATGCCTTCTAAGCAACTGCTATCTCGATCACTGTACATGGTGCAGGCATTCCACCACTAGCAATTTTATTCCAAGCACTTTGTTCTATTTGGAGCGCACTCTCTGAAATCATATATAGCAATAGCTAATATCAAGAAGAAGAAAAAAGAATTGAAATGCTCCACAATTGAAATACTGAAGGTTAGAACATAGGAAAGTTAGCAACAGAATCTAATGCTAAACTTGAAAAAACAGCTGAGGAACGCAAGAAAACAAGAGGTTGGAGTTTTGCTAACCTTCGTGCAAAATATTGTTGAAAGAGCCTAGCTATTCCACAGAATTATGCAATGGCTTCTCTAATTGATTTATTTGTTGGACTGTGATAAGGAGGCGCCACGGGTGGATTAGTGTGGCAAATTAATGCACGGTGACGCACGCATACGAGCGTCACCCCTGTGATAGTAGTAGTACTGGTAAATAAGCAATCATTGTTTTCTGTGCCCATTAGGAAAGGGTTGCTTGTCAAAGCAAAATGATTTTGTGTTTTTCTATTCTAAACCAACTCTTAAATTTCAGTTTTGGAAGTACTTACTGCCTTAAGAGCATCTCTATAACAATGATATTTGTCTGTTCATCTACATTCATATTTGCATGTGTTGTTATCTGTTAGACTGTTACATGAACCTAGAAAGTCAAAAGGCAATTATAAAATGCTTCACATGAAAACAAAGATTCAAAGGGAATACGCTTCACACGAAAACAAAGGAATCTAAGTTTTTAGACTTATGCTTATTTTTAAGAGTAGGTTCGAATCCTCAGGGGTGATGACTGAGCATGCATATTCGTCATCCATGCGATGGCAAATAAGACAATGATTGCTTGTTTGTGCACGCTAGGAGACCCATCAACTTGACAGGAAGGTTTGCATGCTATAGGCTGAGGTCTGATCGTATGCATGGGTCATAAAATCAATTGATATTTCAGTTTTGGATGTTTGTAGTTACTCATTGGGAGGATCTCAATATCAACAATATTTGTCAGTGGCCCTTATTTTGTGTACATGACTGTACAATTAGTACAGTGGAGACTAGTTAACGAGAGTTCCGCTAGGTTCACTTTATAGTTGAAGCACCATAACATTAGAATGATGCAATCAAATAAGTGATGGGAAAATGATTAAAATACTTAGAATTTTTCTTTGTGTTTTGTTTGTCTTCCATATATATAGTCTTGATGTAAGGGGTATGTACTACTTCAGATTTTTACACAATCCCATTTCATATTCGTAAGAAAACTAAGAGAAAAGTCACAAAAAAACTATTTTATTACTATACATAAAAAACACACGATTCCAAATTCCAAAAGAAACAAAATAAGAGGTTAGATTACTTCTAGGGGGAAGTCATTACAAAATATTCCATGCTAAAAATATATCAGTGGGGTCTGATCGAATCGAAAATGGAATTTGGTAGTACAAGGGTAATATGGTAGATAATAGATAAAAATAATAAATCTAGTACTCTGTATTCATTCAATCATCTATTCCACTTCGATTTGGAACTTGGTCGGCTGCAGACGATTGGAAACGATGAGAGTGTGCAATTGAAAATCGAGTTGCTTTGAGATGCAAGCAAATACATTGTAGCTCCGATCCAACCAACCAGGTAGCACATGACATCTGTTACAGTTTTTCTCGAGGTAATCTACGGCAGGGGTTGCCATCTGACCTTTCTCATAGCTGAAAAAAATGTTTTACAAGGGACAAGTGGATGAGGTGGAAGCAGAGTTCATTATATTCACAAGATTTGTAATTTGCATATGTGATCATTGCCTATCTTAATATAAAGTGACATCGCTTCCCCTGCACATTAAGAGGCCCATCAAGATGACGAACAGGATTGGCTTTTTGTGTTGAATTGTCCCTTTCAAATCACTTACTTATATCCATTTTGGAAGTTTAAATGTATATAACTAATTTGAGAGCATCTTTCTTATAAATATTTGTCGTGCAATTAGGCGGCATTGACTTTTAAGTGCTATCACTGCGTCTTAGAGTGTGTTTGTACTAGGTACAATGGTATGACATCAACTATCCGGGAGATATTATGTCGAGGTTTTAGAGCCTCGATAGATTTTAACTAAGGGCGAAGGAACCAAGAATACGATGGTGAACACGAGACAAGGAGTTTAGATAGGTTCGGGCCTCCCGGAGGATAAAAACCCTACGTCCTGTATGTCGTGGTATTGATTGTGTATGTTTGAGAGGAGATCCCTGCCCGCCTTATATAGTCGGGGGTACAGGGTTACATGAAAAGTATCCTAGTCAGATACAACATGGAAATACTTGGAGTACAAGTCAAGAAGCTCTTTGAGGTCACGCCGAGTAGTAGAACCTTCCATCTTGCGTTGTGGGCTACTCGGTCTCTTTTGGGCTGGTCCGACTACCCTTGTTAGGTTACTCGGCCCTTTAGACTTGAGGGTACCTGGGGGTCATGGTAACGACAGTAGCCCCCAAGTGCTTTTTGATTGATCCAGCGGATTGCTTCCGACTAGTCTTCTCTCCATGTAAGATTTGATCTCAAATGATATTGAGAAATTAAAAAGGACTTGACCTGAATCAAGTTAAAATAGTCTTGAGATACCTGGCCTCGGGTGGACCAAGGTCAACAGGGCTTTGAATTAGGCATGCTGTCAGTAGGCACCCAACTCTGAATGATATCTGTGACATCCCATGTCACTGGAACCCAACAGCACGCACCTTCCCAAGTGGCAGAAACCAAAAATTCAAATTTCGAAATTCAAATTTCAAACTATGTTCAAACCATGCCTCTGAAGGAACTCAAAATTTTCCATAACAACATGAACAACCAAAAATACCAGTGGATAGCACTACTCAAAATAGAATTTTGGAGAAATTTTGGTGATTTTTGAAATTCATTTCGATGCTCAAATAAATCCCCAAAGTTCCAAAAACGTCCAACTTTGACTAGCTGCCATTTGAATTCTATTTCGAATTGAGATGTGCATGTTATGTCACTGGAAAGAGAATTTCCTGATCTTTCGAATGCAACTGGTTTCACAATTTTTGGAGTTCATTTGCTAGTTCAAATCGAGCGCCAAAGATTGGGGAAAATTCAGTTTGAATTAATTCGGGAAAAAGAAAAGATGCCGACGGGCCCGCATGTCAGTGGCCGTTGTCTCACTGAGGACGTCGGAGCTTTTGCTCCACGTCACCGACGGCGTACGGCGCCTCTCCGCGGCGCCCTGGCCCGCTCCTCGGCCGCGGACGGCGTCAAAAGAGGCCCCGCTCCACTCCGGTTCCTCTCCCTCGCTCATTTCCTTCATTCCCGGGCACCCAAACCCTAGCCACCCTCTCCATCGCCGAGCCGAGCTCCACCCCGCCGCTGCTCCGTCGCCGCGAGGCTCTTCCGAGCCAAGCTTCCTTGCGAAGGAGTACGCTGCGACACGGTTGAGCTCACCATGAAGCCAGTTCCTCTCTTCCCGACGTGAAGAGGGAGAATCGAACCTTTCTTCTCCGAGTCCGGCCGCGCGTGCCACTCCAACCTCGCCGTCGATTACCCCATCTCCGGTGAGTCTCTGGCCGATTCCTCGCGCCTGCGGGTGCACGTCAAGCTTGCGCACCCCCTATTGCTTACCACTTCCTCCTTGCCGCTGTGTAGCCACCGGAAGCCAGTTTTTCCCCGCCGCCGGTCAACCTCACCGTCGCCTACCTCTCCGGTGAAACCCCCCCTCCGGGCCGTCTCCACGACAACGTGTTGGTCGACGGGCTTCCCCGAACTGCGGTGAAGCTGTAGGACCAAACCGGGGAGCCTCTCGTCGATCGCAGCGCCCCCACACCGTCGCCGGAGTTGCACTAAGCCGCCTCCCTCGCCGCCGAGCACCCTCCGGCCGTCGCCACCCTCTCTAACTCGTCAAGGTGAAGCCCCCGCCCTTCCCTCTCTATTTCCGCGCTGTCGGCCAGCCCCGCGAGCCACCGGAGCTCCCTCCGGCGAGCTCCGCCGCCGCGCTCCGGCGCAACGACGGTCACCACACCGGTGACCACACGGACATGATCTCGTGTGGCCACACGGGATCCGGTGTGCTTGACCCAATGGTCCACCGTGTGCCTTCGCACGCGAGTGGCTGGATCTGGTGTGGCCAGCCCAGATCCAGTGCGGCCTCGACTCTGCGGCCCAGTTTGTGGCCCAGATCTGATTGGCTGGCCCAATCTTTATTCTTTTATCGAATTCTTTAAATCTCCAGAAATTCACAGAAATTTGTAAAATCGATAGAAAAATGAATACATCTCAGAAAAATACAAATCCAATTTCTTTGGAATCCATGTAACACCCTCTGTCCATGAAAAATACCAAAACGCACTTTTACAGATTGTGTATTTTCTGGAAAATACATCTGTCCAGATCTTGTTTAATTTATTATAAATTATCTGCTGCCCAATAAATCATGAACTCTTGCATGCCTGTTAAGAATCTGATAACACACCTACAGAGCATTTTTCCACTGTCACCTGTTGCCTAATTATTTTCTTATGATTTAAATCATGTTCTGCACTGTATAAATTATTATAAATAATCTACTTTGCAATAAATCATGAAACTTCACCATAAATTACTTCCAGTGGCACTCTTCACCAGAAAAATGCCACTGGACATAAATCAACTTTCGAAATCACATTATTCATTTAACTTGCCGAGTTGATTAATGGTAAACTCAATTAAAAGTTAATGAAGGAAATACTCCAGACGAAATTAATTAATAAAGTTAATCATTTGCACTTACAGTGTAAATGACTGTCCTATCAAGTAATTAAATCATTAATTGCATCATATTCTTGCATCTAACTTTGCATTATTTTCCTTGTCATAACGTGTAGTGACAGAGACGACTCCGGAGCCACTGGACTTCCAGCTGCCGGAGGAGCAGACCCAGGAGGTGCAGGAGGAGCAGCCGCAGCAGGACACTGACCCCGCTGACCCTGTTAGCTACGCTCCTGAGCCAGGCAAGCCCCGGTGCATGCTTCCCTATTTAGGATTTTTATTTTCGCACTTGATTGGGGCTAGTCAATGTTTGTGCATTAGGTCTATTAGGAGTTGATGTGAAACCTTAGAAATGCATCAGGATTACCCTTCTATATCCTACCTTGTGTCCTATTTTTGTAGCTGTGGTCTAGGTTACGTTAGAACTTGCTAGGCTTAGTGGCTAGCGGACGGTAGAAGTCGAGTGGTAGGTCCCACTCGCGAGGTAGATTCACCCTGGATTGTACTAGCTGGATTTAGGATTTGTTGAGACCGGACGGGGATTTGTTTGTGTAGGATGGTGCGAGAAGGCTGGGCCTTCACGGTGGTAGCCCCGTCTGTGTCGGTTAAGGACCGTCCGTTGTTGGCCCTGTTGAGCAAGTTCGAACGTACTGATCATATGCTAGTGTTTTTATGGGCCTAGTAAACTTAGTAGCTTGGGTTGCCCTGGTGTGCGGCGGAAGCCTGCCCTTTCTATCACGGTATTCGGGAGAGAAAGGATGCTTCCCAATCGGGGCGTACGTCTGGGACGGGGACCGTGCGGGAAGGCCTTTCTCGGGAGGGGTTGGACCCAGCCTAGCTTCAGGGGGATCTTCGCAAACAGTTGCCGCATGCGACTTTACGCGTGTGCGGCGTATGGTCAGGTTTTTCTCCTGCAGGATGTACATCGATGCCGCCGCTCTCGGTCAAGAGCAACCTTGCTCACTGTGTCACATCGTAGTGTGATATGATTGATGATATGATGCTAGTCTATTTACATTACTGTTATTTACATTGCTCTATACATACTGTCACCGTTGATGTATTGTTACTATACCTGTTCTAGATATAGGAATACTGCTTTATTGGTTAAGTACTTAATTGGAATTAAAACTTGAAAGTAAGGATCAAGTATTTAGTGCGAATTATGCTATTGAGTCAGCCACCTATTTGTAGCCTTGCATATTAGGAGTCGGCTGTAGATAGCCAATTTGACGGGTAAGACTTGCTGAGTATTAGTTGCTCAGGGTTTGGCTCTTTATGATTTTGTTGCAGGTAGCACCTTTATCCCCGACTCTACGGGTGGAGGTGGACAGTGGGACGGCCAGCTTCCTTTTGGTTGGACCGCCCACTGGGAGACCGAGGAGTGATTTCCCCTCGAGTTCGCATCTTCATGGCTTTGGATGTGAATTCACTTATATCGTGAGCGCGTGCGCTTGTAGCTCTTATCTTTGGACTTGGATTTGTATCGTTAAGACTTCCGCTGTGTACTCGTTGTTTTAATTGGACTAATGTAATAACTTTAAGACTTAATTCGTGCTTTTTATATGCTGTACTGTTGCGTCTGTTCATCAGCGCTTGACCGACTCGATCCTGCGAAAAGCGGAGACGCTTCAGCTGGTACCAGAGCCGTGTTGGGACAGTACATCATATAAACGGCCTATTTTCGAAAATCTAACCACGTACGTGTGAGGAATGAAAAACCCATTATAAGGATGTTAGAGTAATCAGGTGGTAATAGGAGTTGATTGTTATTTTTCTGTAACGACGCACCGACGCCTAGGTAAGAAGGTAAGGAATTACATGGCGCTGGTTTTGGATATTGGTGGCGGAGTTTGTTCTGTTCCGTGAGCCATCGAGTTCACGAGGAGTTGAGGATTGTGAGGATATGTTATTGGGCCATGTATTACACTTTATTGGTACGTCACCTGTGTAGGTTGGTTGAGGTGACGTTGTGTGCTTTGCAGGTACACTAACTCGCGCGTAGATCGTGTAGAAACGTTTGTGAGTGCGACTTAGTTGCCACCCCTGTCTACGGCCTGCTATATTTGGGCAAATTTTATTTGATGAGGACGTATAGGTCGTGCATGCATTGCATCTTCATGATTTAAAACACTTCCACGAATTTCAGATCACCCAAAAATTTCAGACTGACAAGCTAATTTTAAAAATTCATAACTCCAAAACCGCTTGGCCAAATTCGATGAACCAAGACTTGCTGGAAAGCTTACAACATGAACTAAAACTTTGTTTCAGAGTTCATCTTTCGATTCTGTCAGTATCACCCCCAAATCTGTCGACCAAGTGAAGTCAAATTTCAGCTTCGACTAGTTTTTGCAGAATCTGTCCACCAACTTCAAAAATCGATATCTCCAGTTCTACTGATCCATTTTGGGCGTTTGAGCACTCGATGGAAAGATCTTGAAGTTATCTACAAGTTTCGTGTTCTGACTTTTCTCGTTTGAAGCATCCAGAAGTGTCAGTTTTTGTTTTTGTAACTGCTGCTCGCAGTCAAGACAGATTTCAGTCTGTTGCTTTGATGGACCGTTGCATCTGTGTTTGTGCGTGAAAGGCTTAATGTAGCTACTTGCTACGACCTTCCAGAACTTCTTTACCATGTTCTAATTTTTATTTAGCATGGTTGTTCAGTTTGGTGCAGTTTGTGGGATTTTTCTTGCAAACTCTCCCTATATGGATGCTTATGGCCTTTCTTGCTTTTCAATTCTGCCATATTGAATATCTTTGTTTCTTGGAGCTAACGGTGATGATTTTGATTTGGCAGAATGCCGCCGCGTCGTCCGCCACCACCCCCGCCGCAGTACAATCTGGCGGAGGCGATGCACAACCAGACAGAGCTGCTCAGGACTCTCGTCCAGGTCGTCACCCAGGAGGGTGGCCACCGTCGGGGCCCACAGCCAGGCTGCACCTACGCAGACTTCCTGGCCACTCACCCGCCTGTCTTTTCCGGGTCCACTGACCCGATGGAGGCAGAGTCTTAGCTGCGCACTGTGGAGTCCAAGTTTGGGCTCCTTCCTGCCTGCACAGAGGTGCAGAAGACACTGTTTGCGGCGCAGCAGCTTCAGGGGGCGGCTGGAGGATGGTGGGCAGCTCACCTTGCCACTCTTCCGGCCGGTCAGCAGTTGACTTGGGCACAGTTCAGAGAGGCCTTTCGCTCGTTCCACATTCCGCCTGGCATTATGCAGCGGAAGCTCAGGGAGTTCCTGGACCTCAGGCAGGGAGGCAGGAACGTGTTCGACTACGCCCAGGTGTTCAACCACCTGGCCCAGTTTGCTCCAGACCAGGTAGACACGCCCGCCAAGCGGAAGGCATGTTTCTTGAGAGGCTTGTCTACCAAGCTTCAGTCCCGGCTTGTCCTGAACGTCGGTGGTACCTTCGACGAGCTTGTCAGTGCAGCGATAGTGATGGAGGATGCCATCAGGGCACACTAGGACGACAAGAGGAAGAGGAAGGCAGTGACACCACCGTCTGGCAGCACTTCAGCCAGGCCACGCCTTGTGTACACCGCTCCCAGTGGACAGAGGTACCTTGCACCTCCACAGTACCAGCGTCAGCAGCAGCAGCAGCAGTTTGCTCACAAGCAGCCACAGCAGCAGCAGCGTCAGCAGCAGCAGCGCTCGCAGCAGCAGCAGCAGCAGCAGGCAGGCAGAGGTTTCCCGTGCTACAACTGTGGATAGGTGGGGCACTTTGCGCGTGACTGCCGTGCAGCACCTAGGCAGAACAACGCGCAGAAGGCTCCAGTTCAGGCAGCAGGACAGCAGCGCCAGCAGGGCAGGAACGCGCCAGTCAAGACTGGGCGCGTTAACTACACCACTGCAGAGGAGATTCCAGAGGGTGAGCAGGTTCTAGCTGGTACGTTCTCTATGCGTCACGAGCCCGTGGTTATCTTGTTTGATTCAGGTGCATCACATGTTTTTATCAGTCTATCTTGTACTCGTCGGTTGAGACTTGAGCTATCTTCTATGGAGACTCCCTATCTGATCAGCACACCAGGAGGCCGTATTATCACTCGTTAGTTTGTATATAAGGCCCCGCTTGATCTTGCTGGGAAGATCTACCCGACCCATCTTATTGTGTTGGACGGTCAGGGTCTAGATGTGATTCTTGGGATGGGTTGGATGAAGTTCCACAAGGCTGTTCTTGATATATCTCTTCGTTTGGTTCACTTGGATTCTCCTGTTCAGGGCAAGGTCACTCTTCAGCCCTCCTTGCTAGCAGCTACGCAGCCCTCCTTGCACCAGGCCATTGGCAAGAGTCTGGATATGATTCCTGTGGTGCGTGAGTACCCAGATGTGTTTCCAGATGATTTGCCAGGCTTACCACCAGATCGAGATGTGGAGTTCCGCATTGACTTGCAGCCAGGCACAGCACCTATCTCCAGGAAACCGTACAAGATGGCCCCTAATGAGTTAGCAGAGTTGAAGGCGCAGTTGAAGGAGCTATTGGACAAGGGTTTCATTCGTCCGAGCTCTTCAACTTGGGGTTGTCCAGCCTTGTTTGTGAAGAAGAAGGATCAGGCGCTCAGGCTATGTGTGGACTATAGGCCACTTAATGCTGTGACTATTAAGAACAAGTATCCGTTGCCTCGCATTGATATCTTGTTCGATCAGCTAGCCAGAGCTAAGGTGTTCTCCAAGATTGATCTTCGTTCTGGGTATCATCAGATTAAGATCCGTGCAGAGGACATTCCGAAGACTGCTTTCTCTACCAGATATGGACTCTATGAGTACTTGGTGATGTCTTTCGGTTTGACCAATGCACCTGCTTACTTCATGTACTTGATGAACTCAGTGTTCATGCCAGAGTTGGACAAGTTTGTCGTGGTTTTCATTGACGACATCTTGATCTATTCAGAGACAGAGGAGGAGCATGAGCAGCACCTCCGGATTGTGTTGCAGCGTTTGAGGGATCACCAGCTGTACGCTAAGTTCAGCAAGTGCGAGTTCTGGCTTAGCGAGGTGCCTTTTCTTGGCCATGTTATATCAGCTGAGGGTATTGCTGTTGACCCTAGCAAGGTGCAGGATGTTCTGGATTGGAATCCACCTACGACTGTCTCTCAGATTCGCAGTTTCTTGGGTTTGGCTGGTTATTACCGTCGGTTTATTCCGAATTTCTCTAAGATCTCCAAGCCCATCACTGAGTTGCTGAAGAAGAACATGAGATTTGTGTGGAGCTCACAGTGTGGTGATGCTTTCCAGAATCTGAAGAAGCTTCTCACTACCGCTCCAGTTTTAGCTCAGCCTGATATCACCAAGCCATTTGATGTGTATTGTGATGCTTCCGGTACTGGTCTTGGTTGTGTGCTGATGCAGGATGGCAGGGTAATTGCTTATGTCTCTCGGCAGCTTAAGCGACATGAAGAGCATTACCCCACTCACGATCTTGAGCTTGCAGCTGTCGTACTTGCTTTGAAAGTATGGCGGCATTATCTGTTGGGAAATCTGGTGCATATCTACACAGATCACAAGAGCCTCAAGTACATATTCACGCAGTCAGATCTGAACATGCGCCAGAGGAGATGGTTAGAGCTGATCAAGGACTATGATCTGGAGATTCACTATCACCCAGGGAAGGCTAATGTGGTTGCTGATGCTTTGAGTCGCAAGGCTCATTGCAATAATCTCATCGCAGCTCCTTATGCAGAGGCAGAGCCCAGTCTTAGAGTGTATGCTTATGGCTCCTTGGCCAATATATCACTTGTTCCGACACTGCGAGATGAGATTGTGGCAGCGCAGAAGAAGGATGAGAAGGTGAATCACCTCAGGAGGAGACTCAAGCTCGGGGAAGCTAGAGTCCAGTGTTTCAGAGAGGATGAGGATGGAGTCCTATGGTTCAAGGACAGATTGGTAGTTCCTAAGAACTTTGAGTTGCGCAGGAAGATTCTTGATGAGGCGCATTTGTCCAAGTATTCCATCCACCCTGGTAGCAACAAGATGTACCAGGATTTGAGGAGTCGCTTCTGGTGGACCCGCATGAAGCGGGAGGTCGCACAGTATGTTTCTGAGTGTGACACTTGCAGGAGAGTCAAGGCAGAGTATGTTAAGCCTGCAGGGTTACTTCAGCCTTCGAGTATTCCTGCTTGGAAGTGGGAGGATATTAGCATGGATTTCATTGTTGGTTTGCCTCTCACATCGCAGAAGCATGACTCTATTTGGGTGGTTGTTGATCGATTGACCAAGTCTGCTCACTTTATTCCCGTGCACACCCGTTACAATGTGAAGAAGTATGCTGAGTTGTATATTGCTCAGATTCTCTGTTTGCATGGAGTGCCCAAGACCATTATTTCTGATCGAGGACCACAGTTTGTTTCTCGTTTCTGGGAGCAGCTTCATGCTTCTTTGGGCACCACTTTGATTCGCAGTGCAGCTTATCACCCTCAGACAGATGGCCAGACGGAGAGGGTGAATCAGATTTTAGAGGATATGCTCCGTGCCTGCGTGATACACCATGGCAAGTGTTGGGATGAGAGCTTACCTCTTGCAGAGTTCTCATACAACAACAGCTATCAGGAGAGCATCAAGATGGCACCGTTTGAGGCTTTGTATGGACGTCGTTGTCGGACTCCCCTTAATTGGGTTGAGGCCGGCGAGAGAGTCATCTTCCAGGCAAGGCCCGCAGCTGCAGCCGAGGAGACAGTTGTGGCTGATGTGGAGGTCATTCCCACACCAGATTTAGTGGCAGCAGCAGAGGAGACTGTTCGCCGCATTCAGTCCAACTTGAGAGCAGCCAAGTCTCGACAGAAGAGCTATGCTGATAGAAGACGCCGACCGTTGGTGTTTGCAGTTGGCGACCACGTATACCTTCGTGTCTCTCCCATGAAGGGTGTACGCCGGTTTGGTGTCAGGGGCAAGTTAGCACCAAGATACGTTGGACCGTTCCAGATTATTGAGAGATGTGGACCCGTCGCTTATAGATTGGAGTTGCCCTCCAACCTCTCCAGTGTTCACAATGTGTTCCACGTATCGCAGCTGAAGAAGTGCTTGAAGGTTCCTAGTGACAGAGTGGTCAGTGGTGTTGAGCAGCTTGAGCCAGATTTGACATACCCCGAGCAGCCGATTGGTATTGTTGATCAGAAGGACCGAGTCACCTAGGAAGAGCACTACCAGATTCTATAAGGTGCAATGGAGCAACCACTCTGAGGCCGAGGCCACCTGGGAGACAGCGGAGTTTTTGAACTCCCATTTTCCCGGTTTTCTACCTCCGAGGTGCGTTATTTATTGTTCCATATTTTTGCATCTGTTCGTCGCTTTTCGCCATTCGTTTTTCCTCTCTTTCTCCTTAATCTCGGGACGAGATTCTTTTAAGGGGGGAGGGCTGTGACATCCCATGTCACTGGAACCAACAGCACACACCTTCCCAAGTGGCAGAAACCAAAAGTTCAAATTTTGAAATTCAAATTTCAAACTATGTTCAAACCATGCCTCTGAAGGAACTCAAAATTTTCCATAACAACATGAACAAACAAAAATACCAGTGGATAGCACTACTCAAAATAGAATTTTGGAGAATTTTTGGTGATTTTTGAAATTCATTTCGATGCTCAAATAAATCCCCAAAGTTCTAAAAACGTCCAACTTTGACTAGCTGCCATTTGAATTCTATTTCGAATTGAGATGTGCATGTTATGTCACTGGAAAGATAATTTCCTGATCTTTCGAATGCAACTGGTTTCACAATTTTTGGAGTTCATTTGCTAGTTCAAATCGAGCGCCAAAGATTGGGGAAAATTCAGTTTGAATTAATTCGGGAAAAAGAAAAGATGCCGACGGGCCCGCATGTCAGTGGCCGTTGTCTCACTGAGGACGTCGGAGCTTTTGCTCCACGTCGCCGACGGCGTACGGCGCCTCTCCGCGGCGCCCTGGCCCGCTCCTCGGCCGCGGACGGCGTCAAAAGAGGCCCCGCTCCACTCCGGTTCCTCTCCCTCGCTCATTTCCTTCATTCCCGGGCACCCAAACCCTAGCCACCCTCTCCATCGCCGAGCCGAGCTTCACCCCGCCGCTGCTCCGTCGCCGCGAGGCTCTTCCGAGCCAAGCTTCCTTGCGAAGGAGTACGCTGCGACACGGTTGAGCTCACCATGAAGCCAGTTCCTCTCTTCCCGACGTGAAGAGGGAGAATCGAACCTTTCTTCTCCGAGTCCGGCGCGCGTGCCACTCCAACCTCGCCGTCGATTACCCCATCTCCGGTGAGTCTCTGGCCGATTCCTCGCGCCTGCGGGTGCACGTCAAGCTTGCGCACCCCCTATTGCTTACCACTTCCTCCTTGCCGCTGTGTAGCCACCGGAAGCCAGTTTTTCCCCGCCGCCGGTCAACCTCACCGTCGCCTACCTCTCCGGTGAAACCACTCCTCCGGGCCGTCTCCACGACAACGTGTTGGTCGACGGGCTTCCCCGAACTGCGGTGAAGCTGTAGGACCAAACCGGGGAGCCTCTCGTCGATCGCAGCGCCCCCACACCGTCGCCGGAGTTGCACTAAGCCGCCTCCCTCGCCGCCGAGCACCCTCCGGCCGTCGCCACCCTCTCCAACTCGTCAAGGTGAAGCCCCCGCCCTTCCCTCTCTATTTCCGCGCTGTCGGCCAGCCCCGCGAGCCACCGGAGCTCCCTCCGGCGAGCTCCGCCGCCGCGCTCCGGCGCAACGACGGTCACCACACCGGTGACCACACGGACATGATCTCGTGTGGCCACACGGGATCCGGTGTGCTTGACCCAATGGTCCACCGTGTGCCTTCGCACGCGAGTGGCTGGATCTGGTGTGGCCAGCCCAGATCCAGTGCGGCCTCGACTCTGCGGCCCAGTTTGTGGCCCAGATCTGATTGGCTGGCCCAATCTTTATTCTTTTATCGAATTCTTTAAATCTCCAGAAATTCACAGAAATTTGTAAAATCGATAGAAAAATGAATACATCTCAGAAAAATACAAATCCAATTTCCTTGGAATCCATGTAACACCCTCTGTCCATGAAAAATACCAAAACGCACTTTTGCAGATTGTGTATTTTCTGGAAAATACATCTGTCCAGATCTTGTTTAATTTATTATAAATTATATGTTGCCCAATAAATCCTGAACTCTTGCATGCCTGTTAAGAATCTGATAACACACCTACAGAGCATTTTTCCACTGTCACATGTTGCCTAATTATTTTCTTATGATTTAAATCATGTTCTGCACTGTATAAATTATTATAAATAATCTACTTTGCAATAAATCATGAAACTTCACCATAAATTACTTCCAGTGGCACTCTTCACCAGAAAAATGCCACTGGACATAAATCAACTTTCGAAATCACATTATTTATTTAACTTGCCTAAGTTGATTAATGGTGAACTTAATTAAAAGTTAATGAAGGAAATACTCCAGACGAAATTAATTAACAAAGTTAATCATTTGCACTTACAGTGTAAATGACTGTCCTATCAAGTAATTGAATCATGAATTGCATCATATTCTTGCATCTAACTTTGCATTATGTTCCTTGTCATAACGTGTAGTGACAGAGACGACTCCGGAGCCGCTCGACTTCCAGCTGCCGGAGGAGCAGACCCAGGAGGTGCAGGAGGAGCAGCCGCAGCAGGACACTGACCCCGCTGACCCTGTTAGCTACGCTCCTGAGCCAGGCAAGCCCCGGTGCATGCTTCCCTATTTAGGATTTTTATTTTCGCACTTGATTGGGGCTAGTCAATGTTTGTGCATTAGGTCTATTAGGAGTTGATGTGAAACCTTAGAAATGCATCAGGATTACCCTTCTATATCCTACCTTGTGTCCTATTTTTGTAGCTGTGGTCTAGGTTACGTTAGAACTTGCTAGGCTTAGTGGCTAGCGGACGGTAGAAGTCGAGTGGTAGGTCCCACTCGCGAGGTAGATTCACCCTGGATTGTACTAGCTGGATTTAGGATTTGTTGAGACCGGACGGGGATTTGTTTGTGTAGGATGGTGCGAGAAAGCTGGGCCTTCACGGTGGTAGCCCCGTCTGTGTCGGTTAAGGACCGTCCGTTGTTGGCCCTGTTGAGCAAGTTCGAACGTACTGATCATATGCTAGTGTTTTTATGGGCCTAGTAAACTTAGTAGCTTGGGTTGCCCTGGTGTGCGGCGGAAGCCTGCCCTTTCTATCATGGTATTCGGGAGAGAAAGGATGCTTCCCAATCGGGGCGTACGTCTGGGACGGGGACCGTGCGGGAAGGCCTTTCTCGGGAGGGGTTGGACCCAGCCTAGCTTCAGGGGGATCTTCGCAAACAGTTGCCGCATGCGACTTTACGCGTGTGCGGCGTATGGTCAGGTTTTCTCCTGCAGGATGTACATCGATGCCGCCGCTCTCGGTCAAGAGCAACCTTGCTCACTGCGTCACATCGTAGTGTGATATGATTGATGATATGATGCTAGTCTATTTACATTACTGTTATTTACATTGCTCTATACATACTGTCACCGTTGATGTATTGTTACTATACCTGTTCTAGATATATGAACACTGCTTTATTGGTTAAGTACTTAATTGGAATTAAAACTTGAAAGTAAGGATCAAGTATTTAGTGCGAATTATGCTATTGAGTCAGCCACCCATTTGTAGCCTTGCATATTAGGAGTCGGCTGTAGATAGCCAATTTGACGGGTAAGACTTGCTGAGTATTAGTTGCTCAGGGTTTGGCTCTTTATGATTTTGTTGCAGGTAGCACCTTTATCCCCGACTCTACGGGTGGAGGTGGACAGTGGGACGGCCAGCTTCCTTTTGGTTGGACCGCCCACTGGGAGACCGAGGAGTGATTTCCCCTCGAGTTCGCATCTTCATGGCTTTGGATGTGAATTCACTTGTATCGTGAGCGCGTGCGCTTGTAGCTCTTATCTTTGGACTTGGATTTGTATCGTTAAGACTTCCGCTGTGTACTCGTTGTTTTAATTGGACTAATGTAATAACTTTAAGACTTAATTCGTGCTTTTTATATGCTGTACTGTTGCGTCTGTTCATCAGCGCTTGACCGACTCGATCCTGCGAAAAGCGGAGACGCTTCATATGGTACAGAAGGAGATGAGATTGTATTG